>JAQISU010000172.1:202500-802500 GCA_029339505.1 Unio delphinus
AGTTACTTTGCGATGCATGGATGCATTATCGTGATTAAAACGCTCAAGTCCATTTTAGACTAATACGAATTGTTTGTATTCATCTGAATTAAAGGTTTGTAATACGTAGCAATAATTTAATATACTACGCATATTAGGCAAAATTATGAATCTATGATATACATCTGAGTAACCGAACAGCAATAACCAAGTGTTTGTAGAGTTCTAAAAATAATATGGTTCTCTGAAACATAAGATGAAAAATTTTAAGGAACTTAAGAGTGTATTAAATCAATCATAATCTTAATAGACATAGCACACATCAAAATTGTTATAGTTTTCCAAATGAATTCTACTATTGACTGAGCTTATATGCAAACAGTCTTAGATGAAGTAATTTCCACATCGTCTTGTTGTATCGCAATGTTACAATCCAGAATATATATGACTGAATTCACAATAAAAACAAAATGTAATGTAATCCAAAAGTATGAGATTATTTTGTAATTCTATCGAATGCTTTCAATGAAAGATTCATCTAAAAATAAATTGAACAGACCTGAACCTAAAGATAGGACTACATGATTTCAATTTTAAAAACACAACCGTATGGAAACGATTAAGACAACAAAACAAGCAAAAAGGTGTGTCCTAAGGTAATTTCCAGAACATTCTAAATTGTACAAAATGTCAGGTATTTTACTTAAATCATACCAGACATGACAAAACATTAAGTAAAACAGACATTTCTAAGGTAATCAAAAATGTATGAAACTCATACCCATGTAAACATGCTGTTTTGCAGATTATCTTTATCTATGTTTCTAATAATAATGTCATTTGCAAATGACTTATGTAAAATGGAGTCATGGACAAAAGTTAAACAGACACACACACATACACACACACACACACACACATATATATATATATATATATATATATATATATATATATATATATATATATATATATATATATATATAAATTATTAATACTTATGCAAGGATGGTTAAATCGTCAAAAACAGGATTACTAGCCACCAATCATGTCAACTTCTCAAACCACACACCTACTATAAGTAAAGCCAAAATTTTGTACTGGAATTGTAATATCAAAAAATGCAAAGCAAACTCAGGGGTCAAAATTATTAATTTTGGTGACAACATACTATCGATGCTGCTGAAATCGACCCCTCGATGAACGACACTTATAACTCAAAGTGATTTGTACAATAAACGAAACGACACCGAAATGACACCCGTAACCTTTGATCAAACTAGTCAAAGGGTTTTATCCACAACCATGACACAGCGGAATCAAAATTATCACTGCAATAGATCTATACCGATGACAGCGAAATACAATAATTACAGGGCTTGATCTACACACATGTATGCGGATCATAACAATAACTGAATTTGAACTTCCTAGCGATTTGAGCATACACGTGAGGAAATATGATCGGGTGGGGAACGGTTAAATCCATCAGACTAGTACCAGTGTGTCCTGTAGAGAATTTCACATGGTACATTTTGTATTGAGTAGTATCCGTGTCTGTCGCTGTTACATGTTTAGCCTATTTTAAACAGTAACTAGAAAAAGGTGAAGTCAACAAGCTTTTTACAATTTAACAAATAATTTATTTTCCTAGAGAAAAAGAAAAAAAGAAATCAAACAAATTAGGGTTTTAAGAACAAAATACAAAATTAACCCAAGAATAACCCAAGAATTAAAAACTAGAGCCTTAGTAATTAAGGTTTCTAATAAATTCGGTCCCGACGAAATTTTATAAAAGGACATAGATCATTCTGTAGTCAGTGTAGTACTAACAGTTCATTGTTAAATTTCAGAAAATATTATTCCAGTGTTTAAATTCTATAAATTTCGATAACTTTGTCCATTAATCAATTTTGAGCACAAGTATTTCCATCAGAAACAATCTTTTTGAATCTAAAGAATGTGAAGAAAATTAAAATTAAACTCAATCTGGTCACAACAAGGAAAAAAACCTTAATATCTAAGACTTTAAAGCCCATCTGAAATTATTTCTCAAAACATTAAATCTTTCTACTGCTTAAAACAAACGCCCACATAAGGATCAACCCTTCGTTAAAACCAGATTTTCGAAATAATTACTACATGTTTCTAGAACAACATAGCATAGAAGCTATCTACATGTCTAATGCCACGTAGTCTCAGTACGGCCTCGATTTCTCTCTATGAATCTCACGCTAAGAAAGAATACGCAAAATATAAAGCTGCTTACTTTAAATATTGAGTTTTGGTCGGAAATAGGTCATATTTACTTCATAGGTCATATTTAGATACAAAGCTTTATACCAATGTGTGCGAAAATCTGAACTTCATTTCTGGAAAATGTCTTATCCAGTAAATATTGTTACAACAGCATGTGGTGGACTTAAAAACGAAATAACAAACAAGCAATTAAATTAAATCAAATATACGTAAAATTCTGTTGACAATTTCACACAGTATGTTTGCTATAGACCAGTATTTTTTTTTATCCTGTAAACAATTATTCACCGAATATTTTATTATAGACCAGTATCAATTTGTGCCTCGTAGACAATTTCACACGGTAAATTGTTGTAGAGATTTATATCATTGTGTCCTGTACAATATTTTACACGGTACATTTTAGTATATTCTATTTATCAACGCGTGGTCAGGTAAACAATTTTACACGATATACTTTGGGCTGCGTCATGTACACGATTTCACAACATTTTGTTGATGGATACACGCTTTTGGTCTTTGTTTTCTTCTAAACTGTTTAAATTGCACTTGGGATACATATTGTACAATGAATTTGTACACGAAATAAGTATTATATTATCTATGATAAATAATTTAGGATCGTTATGATCATTAACTTGGTGCATCTATTCATGTCTAGGTTGTGTCTTTAGCTATATATTAACATGTGCAACCAGTTAAGTAACATTTTTAACAAACTCAAAGGAATTAATGATAACAAGAACATATGAAAGTGAAAGTGTGAAGTCATCACAGTGTCCAGCTAACATGTTTGATAAAGAAAACAACTTTACTGAAGATAAAGGTTTTGTCGGAAAGTTTATGAATTGTCACATTTCAAACTTAAAACAATATTGAGACGACTGAAGATAAGAAAAGTCATCGAATGATTACTTTTTTGGGTTAATGAGCTACAGCATTAATGGTAAACAATAGGCTGAAAATAAATCAAATTAGAAAAGTTATAACCTTGAGGGTGCACAAAGGGTTTATTTTCATGAAGGAAAAGGAACAAGAAAGTGTGCGCGATATTCATCTTTGACAATTTTATATTAAGACATATGCGCTGATTCGTCAGAAAACCATACAATCTCTTCCCTTTTCCTTGACTCCAATGCCATAAATATCTTACGATTTCAAAGCATTTTTGTATTTTTTGTATAGTGGAAAGATTACAGTCCTCACCCTCCTTGATTTGTATGCAGCATTTGACACAATAGACCATGATACATTACATCACCATCTCCAGCATGTATTTGGTATTCACAATACAGCCTTTCTATGGTTCAAGCCCTACTTAGTCAACAGATCCAAAATTGTATCTGCAAATGGAATACACGCAAGCTTTGTTTATCCATGTTGTGGTGTTCCATAAGGGTTTTGTGCTTGGACCAGTTCTCTTCATTCTATACACTCAGCCGCTCTCAAGTGTAATAGAGCATCACTCAGTGTTTCAGCAATTGTACGCTGATGACACCCAAGAAAACAAGTCTAGCCACCCAACTGAATTTGATACTACCATCAAAGGAGTAGAGAGGCGCGTTTCTAATGTGAAATCATGGATGACATGTAACATGCTGCAGATGAATGATGATAAAACCGAAGCCATTCTGATCACAACACAAAGACTTGCTGCTCTGTACCTTACACTACCTATCCATTCGACCCAAAAGCAAACGCAATTTTTTTCTCTGTGCTACGTTGCACTGACGGACTGCATTTCAAAATACCTCTTTGATCTCATCCATGTGTACACACCAGCAAGATACATGCGCTCCACTTTTGACTAATTGTATACTCATTATTCTCATCTTTAAAACGAAGTCATATGACCTACGTTCTTTTCCATACCAGGGCCAGCAGCGTGGAACGAAATGTCCATTTCAATTAGACACAAAGACATAGTGATCCCTTTCAAGTGTGCTCTTAAAACTCAATTTTTCTACTGCAGGAACACATTCAAAGACCTAACGATGTTTCCTAAGTTAAACATGTGCAAAACAAAATTTACGTTTTGCAATTGCATGGATTTCAGAAAATGCTTTTTGTAGTCGAATCAATATAGATGTTTTAAAGCGATTAGCGCTTCTAAAGATTAGGCACTATACAAAATCCTCATTTGTATTATTATAATAATAATAATTATTATTATTATTATTATTATTATTATTATTATTATTATTATTATGCCTCTGTTACATCGCTAGTATCGCTATTATGATGTCGATATTTAAATAATTTCTTGATACGTGACCATGTTCTGGGGTGTGATATTTAAGATACGAGTTCTAAATAGATATATATGAAATATAACACATTTTATTGGTCAGAAGTAATCCGTACCAAGTAACATCTTGATGTAAAGATGTTTAAACATGCCCCCAACAACAACATAGCGCCCATAATACTGTCGTCAAAGTATTGATTTGCCAAAGTTCTTTAGCATTATAATGTACATATTCTAAAAGCTTATATGCGGATGAAGCGAATATGTTACTAAATTGAATCTCAAATTAGTGTCTTAGTTTAAATATATTTAAGTGAGATAAATATTAAAACTTTAGTCATGCAGCAAGTTCAAACAATCAAGAAATATACACAATGAATTTAAATTAAATGTATTGCATACAATTGCATACAATGATATGTAAACATACATAAAGCATGGAAACTATATATGAGATAGAATGACAAAAGAATAGAATGATAATCATGGCATTATTTGTATAAGATAACATTCACTAAATAAGTATATTGGTTAAAATTGAGAACAACATGCTTTTATCATAATTTTAGTAATTATTTGCGAAATAAGAGAAATCAAACGTTTAAATATTCTAAATTATATCTAACGTTTTTTGTCTTTCGTATTTTTCTGAAGCAAGTCAACTTAGCGAAAATTCACATTCACAGTAAATTTATTCAGTTAAAAATTGTTTTGTTTTAGTCGGAGCTATATATAGATTATTTAAATATTGGACCATTTTTCTACGCTGTTTAACATAAAATGTTCAATTTAATATGTAGTGCATTATTCTACATCATCACCTTAAAACCACAAATTTACAATTTATTATATCTCAAATAATTACAATTCAAATCATTATTTAAATCACTGAAGATATTTATAATATTAACAAGCACAATATATAGTTTCCTTCTATAAAAACACAATGGGTAGTGAAATTTGTTGTTTTCGTTGCCATAATATTTATAAAAAAATAATATAGTTAAATGTCACATTCTATTGAAGATGAATTCCAAAGATGAATACAAAATGTGGGATTGAGTTTCTATTACTTTGAGTCAGGCATTAATGCGTTTTAACGTATTCATATTTCGATTGCATGTGTATAACACAAACCAGTGGTGACAGAAGGTCAGTAGAAAGATAAGTAGAGATAACAAACATTTACTTTTTTGAAAGTAATGCAGTTTATGATACTTTACTCTTGCTACCGGGGTTAGCATATCTGCCAGGGTTTCGTCGTAAATCTTACGGCATGACACATTTATAGGAAGCAAAATAATAATTACCCCTGATTCTAGGTGCATCTAAGTTTTCTAAGGTACGAGTCCTTAGCCGAACATTCATCTCACAAAACATCAAAAGGGTGAATGTATGCAAATTATTTCATTTATAACGTTTTTGGTAAATTTTAATATTTAAGTATTTTCAAGGCAGTTTTTTAGATTACAGAAATATTTTATAAATACATTTGTTTTAGTAGCCTTAACTACTACAAATTACTCCAAATATAGTTAGATCTCAGTAAATGAGAGAATATAGCTTTGGAGTTTTAGTTTCGGTCCAATATATTTATAGATGTCACCAAACAAAACAGAGGATACAGCTTTATAATTTTGGTTCCGGTCCAAGATGTTTATATATCTCAACAAAAGAGAGGATACTGCTTTGGAATTTTAGTCATACCAAAGGTTTACAAAAATGGTACTAATACCTGTCTCGCTTGGCGCACTGCATTAAGAAGTTAGTGTTAGGACTAGTTGGCCGGATGACGTGACTGGGTGGGACATCATGCTACATGTCTGCGTTCTGATGCCCCAGTGCTTAACATCACTATAAACTTCCACACTGTAAAAATCGTAGCCGAAATGACTGAAAAATTGCTAAAGCTACGTAAAATATCCAAATCACACGAATCACTCATCAGTTCACTTGCTGTTCCAAAAAAGATTGCCATTTAGCGTATCATTGCATTAACGACAGCAACACTTCTGTGCGACATGAAAATCGTGTATTGTAACTAACAGTACTATTACACCATACCATTTTTGTGATCCAAAGATCGTATATCATAACTATCCGCACAATTGAATTACACTGCTTTGTATGACCTAGACATAGTGTATCATACCTACCACCAATAAAGCAATACAACACATCATTTGACATAGAGATTGGCATGGAGAGTAATATACCCACTGCATGCAACACAGAAATTGAATATCATCTCAACCAACACTATAGCACTAATCCATATGATATGATATAGAGATCGTGTATCATAGCTGTCAATACTACATCACTAGGTAACTCGATGCGTGACCGAGAGATCATTTATCATAACTACATGCACAAATGTGGCCCAGAGCTCCTGTTTCATAGCTACCGGTACTTTACCACTATGCCAAATAAGTGTCCTGAGATCGTGTACACTAGAAAAATAATCTACTGCAATATACCACTTTGACCTAGGGATCATAGCGATCAGCACTATAGCATTATATGACACTTTGTGGGTCCTAGATGTTGTTTTTCATATCTATTGGCACTATTTAACTATACCACCATATGTGACCTATCATAGATAAAACAGGATATCACTATAACTCCATGGGTAACGAAACGATCGCTGTTCATTGCTACCACTAATTTAGCACTGTACAGCTTTGTCTGGCCTAGATGTAATGTGTCCTTGGTAGCTGCCCTAATGCAATATACATCAATGTATAACGTGTAAATCGTGTGGTATGTCTAACACCACTATCATACCATACACTATTATACTATACCACTTTGTGTGTCCTTGAGTTTGTGTATCATAATAACCAGTATTACAGTGCTATTTGACTTTCAGTGACCCATAGATTGTATATATAGCGTGCCTAAAGTAGAGCTGGATTTTTTTTTCAGTTCAGGTTTTATCTTTTGCACGTAATTCCCACCTTCACAATAAAGATGAACGTAGTCATTTTTTAGGTGTGGAAGAAATAAATAATTGCATCTATAATAATAATAATAATAATAATAATAATAATAATAATAATAATAATAATAATAATAATAATAATAATAATACAAAGAATAAGAATAAGAATACGAATAAGAATAAGAATAATAATAATAATCAGCAGCAGCAGCAGTAACAGCATCCGATGAGTGGTTTAACATGCAACTGAACGAGATCTGGGAGACGGGTGCTGTTACATTCATATCGCGATCAGTTTTGTCGAGATGTAATCGTATTATATAATGAACTATCCTTAGATACTATGTGTCATCATCATCATCATCATCACCATCATCATCAGTCTCTTGACCAAGTGTGGTTGTTTAGGCACTGTGGTTCTGAAAATCTGACCAGTTTCCTCCACTTGTTTCGATCATGTACCAATACCTGTGTCTCCGCAAAACCTTTCCTGGTCCATTCTGTGATGTTGTCACTTCAATTTTTTCTCTCTACCTCTACTTCTACCACTTTGGGCACTACCCTGTAGCACTGTTATGGATAGACTGTTGGCTCTAGTGACATGGCCATACCATTTCAGTTTTCTCTTTTAAACAGTGGTGAGGAGTCTTCATAATGACTTACTGTGTGCCTGATGGTGTTACACACTTCTTCATTTGACCTGTTCCATGTAGGAGATGCCAAGGATGGTTCTGTAGCATCTCATTTCAAGTGCCTGGATTCTTTCTTGTAATTCTGCTGTCATGGTCCAGGCATCACATGGATACAGAACGATTGAGATGACTAGTGCTCTCAATAGTGTGATTTTAGTTTTCAGACAGATATTCTTGTCTCTCCAGATGGGTCTTAGCTTTGACATAGCTGCCGTTGTTTGTGCTGCTCGTGAAAACATTTCTGCTCTTGATCCCTCTTCCATGATTATGGAACCAAGATATTTGAATTGGCCCCTGTTTCCAGTTCCTGTCCTCTGACTTTAATTTTGGTTGAAATTTGTTTGCCACTATTTGTCATCAGCTTTGTCTTCTCAGTACTTATCTCCATGTCAAATCTGGAAGATGTTTCATTAAGGTTCTTCATTAAGATGGCAAGCTCATCTTCACTGCCTGCCAGCCCATTAATGTCGTCTGCATGATTCGCTCTAAGTAGATGTTGAAAAGCGAGAGGGACAATATAAAACATTGCCGTACTCAAACTGTTCTCTTGAACCAGTCCCCCACATAACCTTGATCCGTTACTTCACTGGTAGCCTTGTAGTACAGCTGCTTGATGGTGCTGATCAACGTTTGACCTTTGTTGTACTTCTTTAATATGGCCCACAATGCCTTATGCCACACTCTGGCAAAAGCCTTTTTGAAATCTATGAGTACATGATAGATGTCTTGTTAATGTTGTGAGTACTCTTCACACAGAACCATAATAATTAATATTTGTTCTGTTGTGTTTCGTCCACACCGAAATCCTGCCTGTTCTTCAGCGATTATTTATTCTGCTTGTGAGTTCAGTCTGTTTCGATGATCTTCAGCATCACTTTAGTAGCATGGCTGATAGTTCTGTAATTTTGGCACAGCTGGAGATTGCATTTTTGGGGTAGTGGTATAATCGGTGACTGGGTCCACTGTGTTGGCTAATCACCTGTCTGCCAGATCTTATTGCAGATTTTTGTTAGTAGCTCTATCACTAATTCCCCACCATTCTTGATAAGTTCAGAATGGATGTTGTCTACTCCAGCTGCCTTCCATTTCTTGAATGATCTTATTGCTGACTCCACCTCTTGTTTGAGAATGAGGATATTATCATCATTTGTAGAGGTTGGATTTTCAAGCACCTCTGAGTCTCCTGTGGAAGGATGGTCGTAGAGTTCTTTACAATACTCAGTGAGTATCATATGTGTCGTTTTGCAATAAAGACTGACTTCTGTTTTGAAATATAGATGTTATTTGAGCAGCAGAGAGGGTGAACAGACCACGTTTTCAAGCAAAAATAAGGCTTACAGATCATGTTTTCGAGCAAAATATGGCCTATAGATAACGTTTTCAGACAAAATATCAGGTTTCCAACAAATCTCATTTAACCAAAAAAAAAGTCTCCATTTTTGCAAAAACGGAGATTTTACGATTTTGCTCGCAACGATGTGGTCATCCACCCTCTCTGCTGCTAAAGTTTTCAGTTTGGGGTTAATAATTTTTTTACGATTTCAACCGAATATTTGATCAAGTCCGATACGATATCGTGTCCGAGGATCATGTAGATTTATTGTTGCGAATCCGTGCGGAGTCGACTGAGCATGACTAAAGAAATCTCAAAATTGATTGAAGTCCATATCAGAACACCATGTCTGCCAAATATTTCTAAGAGTATGAGTATCAACTCCGTTGAATACAGACAATAAATTGCAGTTATCTCTGATCACTTTTGGAACCTGAGTGTAGCGTTGAGTGACATATATCACGTCAGTGTTTTTGTGACGCCCACGAGAAAATATTCTAGCAGGATTTTTTTGTTTATCCAACATTATATCGTCGTATACGACTAAATTGTTAATATCTCCATCAATATCATCAATGCTTGGTGCTTCATCGATATCGGTTATAAAGTCAATGGCGTTCTCACCCTTAATTTCTGATGCATTCTCGTTAAAATCTTTTAGCACTTCATAACATCGTTGATCATCTACGCTAGGGGCAATTAAATACAACTTATCCCACTTCATCCATCTCATTATTAAATTGAGCAACAATTGCGTTTTACCGGATCCAGATGGCCCGATTATAATCCGGATAGAGTTTGGTAGCGCTGCATGATGCTTAACTGGTTCTCTTGTTTTAGTCGCTGAAAAATCAATTATATCCATATTTCTATACATAAATTATGGATCTATATTGTGTGAAGTGTAAAACGCGTACTAGCACAAATGATGTGACGACGGTTACAACTAAAAATAACCGATCAGCGCTTTCTGGTAAATGCGTGCAATGTGGTACAAAGAAATTTAGATTTGTGTCTATGAGATCTGATTTTAAAAAAAACGAGGAGGTGATATCGCAGCCAAATTGGCAAAGCTCCCTGGAACCCCATGGGCAAAGTACCCCGGAGAAAAGCACCTTCCAGGATATAGCTACTGTGGACCAGGAACCAGACTTGATATCAGACTCAATAATCAAAATCAACCCAACCCCGGTGAAGAACCAATAAACGCCATTGATAAGGCCTGTCACCTTCATGATGTTGCTTATAAAAGCAGCAATCTGCAACACAGACATCTCGCGGATGTGAAATTAATTCATGCGTTAAATGCTATTCCTGATAAATCCTTCAAAGAAAAATTGTCTTCATTTTTGATAAAATCGGCTATGAAAAGTAAACTGATGTTAGGTGCCGGTAATTAATAATATGGAATCAATTTATTATTCCCCAAGAGGATACTGGAGGGGTAAATCAGCAGTCCATAAACTCGCTAGCGCTGCAAAAGTGAAAAAAACCACTGTGGCTAATTGGTTATCCAAACAGGCACTATGGCAAATTTATCTACCACCGCCTAAACAAATTAAATTCTCGCATTTTGATGTGACCGCTCCTAATGAAGTTCATCAGGCTGATATATTATTTCTGCCACATGATCGTGGTTACAAATACGCTTTAACCGTAGTTGATATTGCAAGTCGATACAAAGAAGCAGAACCGTTAAAAACAAAATCAGCCACTGAAGTCGCTTCTGCATTTGAGAGGATTTATCGACGAGGTCCTCTGCACTGGCCAAATCTATTGCAGGTTGATCCTGGCAAGGAATTTCAGGGTGCAGTGTTATCTACAATGAAACATCATAATGTCACCATACGACGAGGGCATACTGCGCTACATCGCGATCAGGCCATTGAAGAACGATTTAATCGGACGATTGCTGAGCGGTTATTTGGATATCAATACGCAAAAGAATTCATTCAAGAAAAGCGATCCCGTGAATGGGTTAAAAGATTACCATCTGTGATTACTGCACTGAATAACGAGATTACTAGAACCATCAACATGAAACCTATCAACGCGATTAAAAAGAAGTCAATACCCGTACAACTACTAAAAGATTTCAAAGAACCAATTCTTGGTAGTAATGTCATTGTGAGGTACTTATACGAACCAGGAGAGCTTGAAGGGGGTAGAAAAAGGGCTACTGATCCTATTTGGAGCGTCACTACGCATAAGATATCTAGTATAACACGATCAACTGGTAGACCTCCAGTCTATAAACTGGATTCAACTGCCCCTCAGCGGGGTTTTACTCGACAACAACTACAAGTGATTCCCGAGGATACTCAATTGCCACCGCATGGTCTTAACTAGCACCGTTGCGTCTATTGCACTCAAGACAAGTCAACATCACATTATTTCTGACATGACCGAGATTGTTATTTTTTTCTGTCTACGGTGAATTGGCGAGGATCCTAATCCGAATACTGCCAATGCATTATACAATTGCAACTCGCGCAGTGATTATTCTGTTGTTTCTTCAGTGCAATTATTAATTTAGCATCAATATCAAATTCTCGTTGTTTTTTTTTTGTCCTGTTGTTTGTAACCGGAGATTTTTTTATTAATGATGCTAACATCAATATCACTTATTGTTGTGTCATTATCATCACCAATGATTTCATCATCGAGGACAACTCTTCGAAGTTGATTTATTTTTCGTACTCTGGATACTGCGAGATAGACTAAATTCGACCATTCGATGTGATTATCCACCATCCAAACAATTGTATCCGATATAGTCAATCCCTGTGAAGAGTGTATTGTTGCTGCGTATCCTAGAGTCCACGGGGATTTATTAGCACGCAATGCATTTTCAACGACATTGATATCAACCAGCACAATATCATTTAATACGAGAATTTGTTTTTCACTCTGTCCTGGAATATCAACTTCAATATTTTGTTTTCGTGTATCCGATGGCCTATAACAAAGGGGTACTGGAAGCGTTGCAAATTTTTCTTTATGCAATTCAAATAACTTTATTTGAAGTGTGTCCCTGACTATTTTTCTACTTGCAATTATCAAATCATTTGGTCTCCATGTTTCCCAGAAATCATTCATTGGAGTTTCTGAAATCACTTCACGCGCTATTTCGCATTGGATTCTATCCGGTTGTAATCTAATTAGTTTCTTAAATTCTCGTAATCGTTCATCAAGTGATCTATAATCAGTGGTGATTTCTTCATAGTAGTCTACAAAACCCTTTAGCCATTCATGTGGAGATGCACCGACAAATGGTGGTGGTTGGCCGTGATCACCGCACATGACGACTTTTGTGTTTTTGTTTAACAACCACTCAAGAAATGTTTTTAATACATCTAATGACACTGTGCATATTTCATCCCAAATTAAGATTTCAGGAATGAATTTATCACCCATACGCTCAGGAGTCCATTTGTCACCCTTCCATCGAAAGAAACTATGGTAAGTGCAAGCATTTACCCCTCGTTGTATCATCTCTCTGGCGAGACTGTGAGTCGGTGTTAGTACAATCATGTTAGAAACGCTAGCGTTTCCACGACGGAATAATTCAATTGCACGAGTTGTCTTTCCTGACCCACCACAACCGTTTAAATAAACTGTCTTGTATCTACATACTGGATCAGATACCGGTGGTGCATTAGAAAATTCTGATTTAATTTCAATACGGTTACAACAAAGATATTTATCATCCATGGCAACGTCTGCGGATTCACAATACTCCTGTAGCATCTCCTTTTTAAATCGCCAACGCCCCCAATTTTCTTCGGGATCTGTGAATGCCACTACAGCTGATTTGTACTTATTGTGTATATACATCGAATCAGTGGCCACTCTAACCGCGGTATTAGGAAATCTATTTATCATCGAAAATAGATTAATAGAAGCATAGGCTAACATTGAACTTCTCAAATGTGTGTACTGGGAATTATATCCATCACAGTAGGTAACAACCGTACCTAATTTCTCACCATTGGATAGAAAAGCATCCTTACGGGATACAAGTTTTCCTTGTTTCATTAAATCAGCTACAATAAAATCGTATTCAGCGACATCTATGATCAACCGCGAAGAGTATTTTGCGTTGTCGTATCGTCCACCCTGGGTAAATTTACCGATTATTCTTCTTCCGAGATCTTTTGCTTGTTCTTTTTTAATTTTAAATAACTTCTTAGACCAATTTATGATTTCTTCTTCACTGAAATCTGGAAACTGTTTTCGTAGTTCGTTGATTATTCTACCTAGATCGGGTTGTGGTAGCCAAACTTCTTTCTGAGCTCGATAGCATATAATAGTCTCGGAAACAATCAACGATATTAGCATACCACAATCAATCATATATCTCAATAGCACTATTGGCATCCAGTGTTTTTCAGATAGGTGTCTACCGAGCCAAACATAACTACACGGATGTAACCCTGTAGCTAATTCGAATGATATCACACGAGCGAATCCGGTTAAATCAAAATCAGGCAATGGTCCATTAATCGCAACACGAGTCATTTCATGCGTGGGGTGTCCAAATCGTTTGAAGTACTCAGCGCATTCCCCATATCCGAGAAAACTTCCGGGATAACACGCGCATATATCAATTGAAATCATACCATCACGTGAGTATTTCGTATTCCACAGTCCTCCATGACCGAATTTGACGCAGCTCGATTTAACGTCCTCGAGAAAATCACTTCGTGTTGGACGCCATGAGTTTTTTTCTCTTGCGAAGTGAGCTACCACTGATGGAATTGTAAAACTATCCGTGAGTAGTTTTTCATGGGAATTCTCCGGTGAAAAAATCACTAGCGATTTTTCTCATTCTGTTATCTAATTCTTCAATGCGATATAATTCACCATTTGGTTTTACAAATTGATTGAATTCTTCATCACTTCTAAGTAGCCACACTGACACAGGATCATCCTTACACAACGCATGAATAGCATCGAATAATCTCTCTTCATAGAAAACATCCCCGACGAACTCCTTGGGGATATATCTCACGGTTCGTTCTCGTGGAAATATTGTTACCGCAGGTGTCCACGCGTGTTTGTTATGATCAATAATCTGTATTGGGGCTCCTCGCGATTGATATTTCGGTTCGTATAATACTTCTCCGGTTATTGTTGTTACTGATATTGGGAATTTTAATGATGCTTCTAATTTAGCTATATCAGAAATCTTTGCACCGTGCTGTTTTACCGTTAATTCCCACTCGGTTATTTTTTTTTCGTCTTAGATCAGTTAGTTTATTCCCCCGGGACGCATTTGTGAAGTGTTCTATTATTCGTTCTGCTACACAATTCAGTGAACTAGAATATTTCATAAGAGCTAGTTTTGCGATATCGGGTTTATCATTTAACGGATATATCCCATAAACCATTGCTGTTACGGGATAAGATCTTTCGTAGTATGGCTTATCGATTCCGGTTAGAATTCCTGGTTTGGAATCTCTACTCACAATGACAGCTTTTTTATTCTTGAGGATTGGTTCAAATTTATCCCTAATAATCCATTTACCATCGACTTCGATAATGAATTTGATTCGGAAAAAATGCCGTTTTTCCCCAACACGTGAAATTATCACTGCTGCTTTTTCATCAGTCATGGTAGCATCAACAACACATCAATTCGAAATGTTGACCAACAATAAGATGCTCCATCACGCTTGAATTCATTAAAACAGTCTCTGATTTTACTAATCATGGCTTTATCAAGAATTGTATTCTTTGGTGTATTAAAAACTATATCGAGATTGAATTGAGCATCTTTCCAGGGTAATCTCTTGGACGTTTTTTTTGAGTTTATCGAGATTAAATCTAGGATTGATTTTTAATAATCTCTTAAACTCTTTCATGTTTCCGTCTCTTGGACGTTTGTTACGTTTTTTTTTGGTTTATCGAGATTAAATCTAGGATTGATTTTTAATAATCTCTTAAACTCTTTCATGTTTCCGTCTCTTGGACGTTTGTTACGTTTTTTTGGTTTATCGAGATTAAATCTAGGATTGATTTTTAATAATCTCTTAAACTCTTTTATGTTTCCGTCTATTGGACGTTTTTTGGGTCTATCGAGATTAAATCTAGGATTGATTTTTAATAATCTCTTAAACTCCTTATCAGCATTTTTCGAAGGCGTTCTCCCTAATTCTCTCATGCTATAATTAAAACAAGCGTTTAAATGAAAGATTTTTATATAATGAATCACTGCAAGTGGCTTATGATTGGATCAATAACCCCGTGTAACAAATCATGCAGAAATGAGTTCTGTAGGTATCATATGCAAAGCTTTCGTCGTGGAAGCCTTGGTCCGTTACCTTGTATTCTATGTGGAGTTGGGGTCAGGGGAAAATCTCAGTTGTGTCTAAATTGCGGTGGTAAGCGATACAGGGAGTTGAAGCGTTATTATGATAAAAGAATAAAAAATGGACAATCAATCAGAAATTTTGACCCTGACGCTGACAAAGTCAGTATTCTTGACGCTGACAAAGTCAGTATTCTTGACGCTGACAAAGTCAGTATTCTTGACGCTGACAAAGTCAGTATCAAGGATAAAATCATAAGAACTCCTCAAGACTACATCGAAAGATTTATCATTAAACCAAACAATGAATTAGACAAACAATAGTACTATGTATACAAATGAACCAAGAATTCAGACAGCATCCCTTGATTACAAATTATGAAGCATCCAGTGATGGTGTTGTAAGAAACTGTAGGCTGAAGAAATCAGTTGGTGCTGACAATGGTATGGGGTATTTGGTGTTTACTGTTGGTGGGGGAAAAGAAAAGAAAACTTATCTCAATCATCGTTTCGCATTTGAGTGTTTTTATGAATTGATCGAGGATGATTTTGTTATTGATCATATCGATTCTAATCCGAAAAACAATTCTTTATCAAATCTGCAAGCTATCACACAGAGTGAGAATTCCAAACGGGGGGAGACTGGGAAATGCTCAAAAAAAGCGAGACCAGTAAAATCTTTGAATACGATAACTAACGAAGAAAAAATATTTCAATCAATGAATGAAGCCGGCAAGTATTTCGATATTTGTCCATCCTCAGTACGAAAAGTTGCAGAGGGAATAACCAAAACGGCTATTTCAAAAAGGACGGGACAAAAAGTTCAATTTAGTTACGTCTAATGCGTCATATTTTTCATTTAGAAATATATCATTATTATAGAATAATGAATTCTGAAAACATGAATAGCATTTTATCCGAGATTTCAAAATTGAAAAGTTGGGATATTGAACTATCAGATGGGTTAAATCCTGATCAAATCATGTCTGATTTTCAGGATATAGAATACGGAGGTAGCACTAACAAGTATATGTTACCAAAGAAGTATGCGCTCATCAAGAGAATTCAGAATTCTATTCGGGACTCTCTCGCATTCTCCAGTGACGTAAGTGTGTTCGCTCCGTTGTATACCATCGTAGAACGAATACGAAAAGAATTGGGGTACGAATACGAATTGAAAAAGGAGGTAAATTCTAAAGTTAGAAACCTACGGGCGTTAATTCAAGAAAATGAACAATTTTAATTGACCAACCATTTATCATTATTTGATTGTGACCGTCCCTCATAGAGATTTTAATTTTTTTTAGCATTTTTTGATTAAAACTGTTGAAAACAGTGAATAAAAAATTGATGGCTGGTTCGGATTGATCAATGGAAAAGTGGGGAAAGTGTGATATTATTTATTTTTATAAGGATTTCCACACTTTCCCCATCAATGATAGGATGAAATAACGCTTCTATGATCGTGTTAAAAATCATCCTACATGTCTGACATTTCATGGTTTTTGAGGGCGAAAACCCGAGGTTTTTTACACAGGATTTTCGAGATTTTTTATCAGATTACACTTTTTAGCCATAATTCGTATCAGATTTTCATTTATTTTTAGCATTTTTTGATGGAAATTCATGTAGGATTTGCTTGATTTAGCCCTTTTTGATAAAAAATCTCGAAAATCCTGTGTAAAAAACCTCGGGTTTTCGCCCTCAAATTTCGACATGTCAAATGTTTTCGTCTGTTAGGTCAGGTTCGGGAAAATTGTTTTGCAATTGAAAAATTGTTTCTGATTTTAAATAATGGTCAATGAAGCATTAACAACCCGATTGACTCGTGAACGACTGGATGCAATTAAGAGATTTGTACCAATTCGTGACTCTGTACGGAATAAACTACAACAACGACAGAGTCTTCAGACTAATTTTGCTGCGGGATCTGAAGAATTGTTTAAACCAGTAACCACAGCAACGAAGGAGATAGAGCGTGCTATACTGGGAGATGATCCTGACGGTAAAAGAAAAGAAGAGGGTCTTATTCCTGTGTTAGAAAAAATAGCAAAAAGAACTAAACAAACAAAAAAATCCTTGCAATCACTTCCTCAGGATATATCAACCGCTTCAAAACGAAAAGTTAAAGGATTTCAGGAAGAACTAGTTAGTGGACTACCTAAATCAATTATATTTACAGAGAGCGCTAAACAACAAATTCTCAACGAGGATATAGACAATTTAGGTGAATTCGCTGCTAACAGCTATGATTCACAAGAGAAGTTTTTCATGGACAATTATTCGAATTATAGAATGTTACATAATGAATGGGCTGATATAGTGTATTAAATAAATACTGGGAGTTTAGATAGAAGGATGAAGGAATACAGAGACTTCAAGAGAAAATTTCAACTCCAAATAAGACAGCCATACGATGAGAAGAAATTTCTGGGGAGTGGTCTAGTTGGAAACGCTAGCGTTTCATGTCCTGGTAGTGTTCTCAGTGATATATCACGATTAGAGGTTCTTTTAGGAGGGTTCCGAGCCGGAAATAACTCACCGGAAATAATTAATGAAGCAGCTGATATCTGTAGACGATTATTTCAGGGTGGTATCATGGATATCAGCACATATCGAGATTTCATTGGAGAGTTAGTGGAAAGTGGGCATCATAGTGACTGAATTGAAAAGTCAATTGAAAAATTGTTTCTTATTTCAAATAATGATCATACACTACAATCATGATAAACCAACCCCCGTCTACGTAGTTAATTCACGGTTTCCAGTTTATAGAGCATACTACGGAGATGGCTTAGGCAATACCATTTTAGGGTTATTTGCGAGAATGGCTCCAAAAGTGATGCCGTTAGCTAAACAACTAGGAATGAAAGCCATTGATGTTATTCGTGATAAGGGTATTAGTGCTGTTGGAGATTTTGCTGGAAAAGCGTTTTCAACTGCGAAGAATAAATTAACATCATTAGTGAAATCACGGATGAAATCCAAAGGATTTTCAAAACCGTTACCGTCTACAGCGGAAATGCCTGCAAGTGTTAGTAGAATTATAAATAACGCAGTAGATGAAAAATTAGCGTCGATGGTTTTAACCCCCGACCAAAGCAATATTGCAAATATGATAGCAGGAAGTGGCTTTAAAAAACTACGACGATGAAAATGGAAAATCGCGATTTAGACTCTGATAAATAGAATAAAATGTTCAAACAGTCACGTGATCCAGCATTTGATATAGACGCCCCAGTTGGCAAGGATGATTCTGTTCGCGATTATCAATATTACGCCTATCATGCCATAGACTCAAATAGTCGAGCAAGAATTGATCTTCAAGTCCATGATACCAGTAAATACTTTTTACCCTGTGAAGCGTTTATCGAAATCGAAGGAGAACTTGTAACAGCTGATGATACTCCTGCTGTACCAGCACCGTATCCAGCTGGTACTCAAGTCGGGTTTGTCAATAATGGTATCATGGCGCTATTTGAGAGTGCTAGATATCTCATTGATGGAAAAGAAATCGAGTCGATAGATCGCGCTGTTGATGTGGCTACAACAATAATAGGGTTAGCGAGATATTCCGATGATTATACAAGATCAGCAGGACCCTCTATGATGTTTGCAAAAGATGTTACAAATACCGCTGGAGGAAATCCATTTGTTGTAAGACGACCAAAAAAACGTGATAATAGTGATGCTGATGTCGAGAATATGATTATAAACAACGATGTTAATTTCAATCTAGGAGCTGCAACACGAAACTCAATGTTGCAAGGAGCGCGTAAATCATTTTCATGCGCGATTCCACTGCATCACATATTTGGATTCTGTAGAAACGTCAGAAAAGTTATCTACGGGGCGAAGCATACAGTATCGCTTGTACGAAAAAGTGATGATAACGACGCAATCTGGAGGATTCCAGCAGATGCTGCAAATCCCAATGCTGATGCCGGTAAAGTCAATTTAACAAAAATATCATTGTGGATGCCAGTGTTGACTCCAGCAATCACCGCAGAAGAACGATTACTATCATTTATGGACCAAGGAGGAAAGTCGTTGTTGAGGTGGCTAACTGTGAGTACAGATGTGAAACAATCAAATATCAACGGGTTATTCACTTGGAACCTAGCATCAAAACAAGGCGTTTCTGCACCACGTCATATATTTATTGCGTTACAAGATAACACACGAGTTGGCGATCAACGTTTCAGTCATATGATATTTGATCAATTAGGTGTGAAAGACGTCTCACTGAGAATAAACGGCCAACAGGAACCATCCGAGGATATACAACTTAATTACACAGAAAATCATATTGCACGAGTTTATCATCGTCTGTTGTCATTTATGGCACGCGATCAAAATGTGGATACTGGTCTGCAAATATCACAATATGATTTTAAAAATCTGTATCCAATCTATTACTTCTCACTGGAACATCTCGATTTGATGAGACAATCTGTTGTTGATAAAAATTTTAGAGCTAATGTGACTCGTGGTGCTATTGCTGCTTATAGAGCGGTTGCTGTCATTCTCAGTGATAAATCAATGCTACTCGAAGGTGTTGGAGGAAGAATGAGAGTGGTAGATGCACCAGTAGAAAATCTTTGATTGATTTTCTCGATTTTTCATTGAATTAGAATCAATCAATTATGTATAATGTCATATAGTGTTATTAGTGTTGCGTTAACTCCCGGTCAATTAAAAAAATTGCAATCGGAATCAGCTAAAAAATGTGGAACCACAATCACGTTGAAATCCAACCAAATGACTGGTGGTGCAAATAAACTATCGCTGACAACTCGTCAGGTGAAACATTTCAATGATGCACTTGCAGCCAAAAAAGGTGTTCAGATTACTCTCTCTGCGGCTGCTATCAAAAATATGATTAAAACAGGCGGTATATTTCCGTTGTTAGCTGCGATTCCAGCATTGATTGCAGCAGCAGCCCCAGCGGTGGCTAAAGCGGCTGCGTTAGGAGCCGTTGGTACTGCAGCAGGAATGGCACTAAAGAAAGCAACTGGGAAAGGATATAAAAAAAAGGGAAAGGGTCTAAGACTACCAGGAACCCCGTATTCGTGGTACAGCGGAAAGGGTCTAAGACTACCAGTAACCCCGTATTCGTGGTACAGCGGAAAGGGTCTAAGACTACCAGGAACGATTTATTAATTGAGGAATCGAAGATTCCAATGTCCAATTTTGATTTAATGGATGCTGCTAAAAAACTAGCGATTAAAAACTTCAGAGGTGTCTTTATGAAAGATCAATTACCACATCAACCAAACAGCGTTGAAACCGGAATCATTAATTTAGATAACAGCACCGGACCTGGAACTCACTGGGTTGCATACGCTATTGATCCACGTGGGATTGTTTATTTCGATTCATATGGATTAGCCCCACCAAAAGAGTTTATGCGTTATATAAAAACCCTTCCAATGAAGACTTGGTATTCTACGCTACCAACACAACAAATGAATGACCCACCAATATGTGGCAGCGAAGTATTAAATGTCCTTGACGCTATTTCTAACTCCTTGAGTAACCCAAGCGGAAAACCACCACATGTTGTCGTTAATGAATACACTAGTAATCGCTGGAAATCGAAACGATTTTAGAGAGAGAAAGAGTTTTACAATAACATGATTGATATTTGGGGGAGATCTTTGAAACCCAAACCCGATGGCACTGCACCACCTGATTCTGTCAAGGATGTAAAAAAAACTAATCAAAGATGAAATAGCTGAGACGTTGAACTTAACAAATGTTGATCCTAATGAAATAGTTGTATTTCAAGACAAACAGGGTAAATTGAAATCTAGTGATGTGTCATTGAATGATATTTTAGTTAAACAACAAAACGCAATCGAGAATACTATCGCGCTATTTTCTGATCAGGGTAAATTGAAAACTAGTGATGTGTCATTGAATAATATTTTAGTTAAACAACAAAACGCAATCGAGAATACTATCGCGCTATTTTCCGATCAGGGTAAACTCAAACCGGGTGTACTCGTTTCGACGATTACAGATCGATTAAAAACTCTCAACGATGAGTTAAACAATTCTGTGTTTGTACTAACAACACTTGAATCTAGAATTGAAGAAAACGGAAAACAGTTTACATCATTTCGTAGAAATATCATTGATAAATTTATTGGAACCCCGTTAGATAAAATTGAAATAAAACTCCCTGATATTAAAAAATCCATCGATGAGACGAAAAACTTCATCGAAGCCATCAAAGGTGATTTTTCGAGGATGATAACAATCATTGAAAAAACAAAAATTCCTCATGAGAAAACCAACAACGTAGTATATACAATCCAACACGGATCATTTGCGTGGACACCTACAAACAATAAATTAGATATCACTGCAACCGTTAAAGGTATTTATCGATTAACACTAGTAACACCATTGACTCAATTTAATATATCATCGTCGAGTTCATCCGGGGTCAATAATACGATTTCAACGATCATCGACAAGGATACAACTGAAAAGTTCACTATAACAGCTACTGATAAAAATTTGATTAGGGTTTCAGCAACCTGGTATGTGGAATTCGTAGCGGATTTAAGTAAATAACTAAATTGAAAGGAAAATCGTTCGGATTTCACAATTAAAAACGCTAGTATTTTTAAAATAACAATGATTTCATCAACTCAATGTCGCTATGATCAGGTCAGAGAATTTCAAAATAGACTCAAAACCCTCACTGAGGAGTATCAAATAAAAATAAAAAAATACCGACGAAGAATCACCGCGATTGATATTACTGTGTACTCGGTGTCAAGCGTTCTCACTGGCGCCGGAATAATACTAGCATCGGTTACAATGATTGCCCCGGTCGTAGTTCCAATTTGCATTTCTGCTGTGGCTACAATCGGGGGTATATCAACCGGGATAGCAAAAAAGATATCATCATGCAGCCAGAGTAAACTGCAGAATTACTTACTTCAATTTCATATTGCATCAACCGCATACTCGCAATTATCATTGATGATATCGTCGTCACTCGATAATACAATTATACCAGATAGTGAATTCTCAGCGATGGTCAGTATTTTTGATTCCGCGATATCGAAATTAGAGCGACAACATGAATATAATAACAATGACAACACCGATGGAATCAGAAAACACGAACCCAAAAAACAAAATGATCTCAATAATATCAACATTACCAGATTGTAAGTTCTCAGTGATGGTCAGCATTTATAATTCCTCGATACCAAAATTAGAAATAAATCATGAGTATAATAACAATGACAACACCGCAGGAATTACTTCAACGAATAGTGGAGAACACGAACCCAGTACAAACAAGCATGATATCAATAACATCAACGAATCCAGAATTCAGTGTGAATTTCCCCTCTCCGGTCCCAGTGAAGGAGATAGCGCTAGCAAAACTACGAGTGTATCACAGTTGGCCTAATATCAGATCAAAATCATTTAGTGGTCAACAACCGAATAATTCACTGGTGTTTGCAAATAAGAATAAACCCGACGGGACTCCAGACTGGAACGTCGTTTCGATACCAACAGGGTCATACCAAATTGAACAAATCAATAATGAATTCGCGCGTAGAATAAAATCGATTACTGGAGTAGAGTCAAAAATCGCTATAACGGTTCATGAACCGACGCTATCATCCGCAATTGAGACAAACACAGAAGGATACGTCGTAGATATCTATAACAGCTCGATAAGAACCGTACTAGGATGGCCTGAATTACCACCTCAGGAAACCGTTGTTGTAGCACCCGAACCTAAAAAATCTGATTATATCACAGACAGAATAAAACCTGATAATCCATTAAAAAGTTATAAAGATTACCAATCCAATGTAGATTTTTTTGATTTCGCATATCACTCAACTGGAAGAGAGGAGGATATCATAGAGAGAGATCTTTTTGTTAACGAACCTAAAGTCGTTAAAAATTTCACAGAAATGAATAATGATTTTTCACTGTTGTTAATATCTCTTAAATCCGGCTCTCTCACCCGAGATGAATTTATCAGTGTTGTAGAAACATGTAACAAAATCATCAATGACATGGAAACATTTAATTCACAAATTATTCGAGTTATACTCGGTAATAAAACCCCCACATCGAGAACAAGATTTGCAACAGACTATAATATCCGCGTAGAAGATATTCATGCGTTCAAACTACCAGGATATAACGTACCAGAACTAAAAAAACTTCTCAATGATGCCATCGATGTTGGTTTCAAAATAATCCATGACGCAAGGAAGAAATTAACAGAACAACAAACAACTATCCTCAAACATAATAATGACCCAGACGGTGGCGGTAGGCATATCGCTCCGTTCAACGTGAATATATCCTCAGTGATTGCGCTTAATTTAGTATGCGATGTTATCGAAGGAAGCTATCAAATTAATCTCGAACGATCAAATCAAGCTCAGCAAGGATATATTCTTTATTCGTTTGCACCAATAGCTCCTCCAGGATTCCTAATTATTGAAAACCCAATTAATCCTGTCTACATGCGATGCCATAATAATTCATTAACCAGAATTAATTTCAAACTCACCGACCAGTTAAATAATCTGATTGATTTACAAGAAGAGGTGTTAGCGATTAGTCTGTTTGTGAAATCATAAATGATTTTCGTCCTAAGGACTGGATCAAATATTCGGTTAAAATCATTTATTATTTTTTGTTAACCCAGAACTGAAAACTTTAGCAGCAGAGAGGGTGGATGACCACATCGTTGCGAGCAAAATTGATTAAAAAATCGTAAAATCTCCGTTTTTGCAAAAATGGAGACTTTTTTTTCGTTAAATGAGATTTGTTGGAAACCTGATATTTTGTCTGAAAACGTTATCTATAGGCCATATTTTGCTCGAAAACATGATCTGTAAGCCTTATTTTTGCTTGAAAACGTGGTCTGTTCACCCTCTCTGCTGCTATTTGTAAACAGGCTTATTCTTTGCTATTCTAGATACAAAATCTAGTGCCGTTGTATAATAGTAATAATTTCAATTGCTTCAAATAAGTTTTTTTTGCATATTCATCTGGAGCACTTTCCAATTACGTCGAACTAAAGTTTCATTATGATCAGGTGAAAGACCTGATGGCTGCAATGATCTGCATTGTTTTGTGCACATGTGTTTGATCGTTATATGGATGCATGCTGTTTTTTGCGTTGTTGGATTCCTGTGAAATAGAATCGTCTGAAATAAGTATCTAGATGTATTTGCTTATTGGACAATACTTTAGCATATCAGTTGTAAAAATAAGTCACTCATTAATTTGTAAACATGTCTCCTAAAGACATGCTGTACATTAACACTAAATTCCAATTGGTAAAATGTCATAACTATCTTGTGTAGTTTCATCAAAGTATATTTTTTCTTCTTATAGGTTTAATCATAAAAAATAACTACAGTGATCAAATTCTTATCCTCTCTAATACATCCTCTTAATAACGTAATCCCCACTGTTGTATGGCCAATGTTTAAGTTCTAATAATAGTGTTAAAACTATAAAACTAATTGAAACTCCCAGTTCAAGACATCCTACATACAATAATAATAATAATAATAATAATAATAATAATAATAATAATAATAATAACGGTAATAATAACAATAATAAGAAGAAATATAATAATAATAATAATGATAATAATAGATACTACTACTACCACTAATAATAACAATGATAATAATAATAATAATAATAATAATAATAATAATAATAATAATAATAATAATAAATAATAATAAAAATAAGAATGATTTAATATAATAAAGATAACAACAATAACAATACTAACAAAAATAATAATAATAATTTATAATAAATATATTAATAATGACTCTGTATAACAGCTAATCTTCAGAAGCCCTAAGCCCATAACATTATTCAACACATTTAACACAAAAAAATAATATAATTATATATAATCACCAATAAACAAACATATGAAATAAGAAAACAAAACTTGCTGAAAATATTTAAGACAAAAAAAAAATTAGGTCTTAAGTTTGTTCTGGCACTTAAAAAGGGTGATTTTTAAGAGCACTCTTGAATGAGGTCACTGTGTCCTCGTTCTAAGTACAATGGGCAAGTCGTTCCACGTTGCTGGGCCTTAGTATGCAAATAAAAAAGTTTTCCATATGACTTTGTTTTCGTCGTTGGAATAATGAGTGTAATATTGGCAGAAGAAACGCGTAAGTATCTTTCTGGTGTGTACATATTGGTGAGGACGGATAGGTATGTTGGAGAGCCAGCGTAAGGTACCGAACAGATGGGAAGTGTGCTCTGATAATGGTACTCAAAAAATGATCTGAGCAGCTGTGTTTTGAACTTTTTAAAGTTAATGGAATATATATTGACACGAAACAGACAAAATTGAGTAACAATGGTCCAGTCTTTAAATTACTAATGAACACACAAGTGTTTTAGTGGCTTCAACTGAAAGATATTTGCGAATGGAGCTGATGGGTTTCATCTCAAGATATGTAGCCTTGCATATGTTCATGTTGGTGTAATACGAGAGTACTGGTTAGAGTAACTGCTAGGTTTCTTACTGACTGTGAATTGAATGTTGGTGTTGCTGATATTTATTGTTTGAGGTATAGGATGTGAATGAGAAAGTCTTCGTGTTGTGATCAGAATGGCCTGAGTTGCATCATCATTTAAATGCAGCTCAATAGTTTTTAAACATGTCTCCAACATGATCCATTTATATACCTAAAGGCATCTATATATCTTCATATACCTAACACCTATCTATATGGACCACCTGTAAATTGACCTATAGCCCATGTAGTTCCATTTACATATAAGCCAAAGTAGTTTTACATATATTGGAAGAGCATTTCCTTTCAGTGATCTTTTTATAATTTACAATTGTTTTTGTTTTGTTGTTGTTTTTCTTAGCATTTACTACGAAAATGTAGAAGATATAACTAATGTAACACTGCATGCGTACCATGAAAAAAACTTTCCATGTTCAACGTGTTGTGATCTCTGAAGGCAAGCACAATCTTTGCCAAAACAAACTGAAAGTGGTTTTAGTGGGCAACTGATTTTTCATAGAGATGGTTTCTACACTAAAACAATTTTTTAAGGTATATTTTATACAAGTTAGTATGACACATTTAGACGGCACAATATATTAGAGAACATGTGTACTTACCTTTTATTCGAGTTTTTGCAATGGAACCTTGAAACAATGTATGTCTAAAAATAAAAAAATATTTGTTCTGTGTATTTTTACTATACGTTCTTTGCCAGGCCGAGAAAATTTTTTATTCGCATACACAAAGCATGATCACGGCAAAATATAAGATAAACATATGTAAAACCTAATGCATCATGTAACAGTGTTAATTTAAAACAGTTCAAGTTCATGTTTGCAACGATTTAAACAACAATTAAATGGGAGAGAAGCAAAGAGCTGTAATAGTATTCCTACAAAGTTACATATGAGAGGTCATTACGAATGTACTTGACAGGAAACTTACAAAATTGATGCCTATACATTTATTAATTTCAATTTAATTTTAAGATTTGTCATATTATGGGATAGCGTATTTAGAGAAAACTGATTTTAGTGACAAATTATCAACAGTCATTGATCGTGCCTGAAAAGATTTAGGATTATATCAATTTTGATATCGACTCATATACTGATTTCATGCTCTCGTCCATGTCATATGTATTTGAAGGTATTCATATAAAATTGACATGTTTAAATATTTGTAAGCATTAATACATACACATATGTTCCATAAGTCGTACGTGATTTACTAATAGTCATCTGAAAAATCCATCGACAATGTTCAAGGTGGTTATTTAGGGTCAATAACCTTCCTCGAATAAAACAGATGAACACAATTAATATCTAAATGTGTGTAAAATTTAGAGATGACAAAAGCAGAGTGCAGCTATTCAGTGTTTTAAGGCAGACGAAACAAGCTGAGAACAGTTACAAAAATACACAATTAATTAAATAAATATTCATATGTGGCTTTACTAAAAGAAAAGAAATATTGCTTCTGAAAATATTTTTGGCTGATGTAATCTGTCTCGAAAACGTTGTACGTAGATCTTAACAGCACTTATGCAGTTCATCGCTGTTTTCTTCGCATGATCATTTATTGCATAGTGACAACGTGATTTTTTGGGATGATTTGAAGTATTTGGAAATAACGTCCTTCACATGCAAACACGCACATACTCCATATTAACTAAACCTTATTTGTGTGATTTTGGTTTCTGTAGTCTTCGTCAAATTACGACAAAAATCTAAAGATAAGAAATGGATCACCTACTAACATAAACAGTTCATGCAACATATTTTCTTTCTTTTTTCTTTCTTTCTATCCACAACACCGATAACAACAATGCGCACTCAGTATTTTCAAATAATCTGTGTGACAATAATTTAAGCATTCATTTTCTTGTAGTCCTTGCGTTTGTCATATACTAAAGCACCAAACGGTACAATTGTTAACACACTAAACACTAGTGAAATGTTTACAGGGGATGTTATAGTAGCCTACTTCCAAGGTCTGGATGATACACTAAAGTGGGTGGTATTATAGAAAGGTAGACAGATTTAGCTATACAATGATACCAACAGAAATGGACATTTTAGTTGCTATACGAAATACAAAGGGAAAAAATCCTAATTTTTTGGACCAGTTTTTTTTCCACCCAAAATTTCCCATGGTTGAAATCCGAATTTGTGTCCAGATTTTAGACTTTATGGCCTCAGATACACGGCAGACCAATCTGAAGCACACACATACAGGTGAACCTATGCAAAAAGTAGGATAAGGTGGATATTTTGAGTAAAGAGTCTTCTACATACGAAACTTATAGGTTCGTTAAGCAGAAAAAAAAGTAAAAAGATGCTTAACGTTTTACCTTCCGCTCATGCGTTAGCAAACTAACAAATCAAAAACCATTTTCTGTAGCACAACTGGCCATTTGTCTAATGGAATATTGCTTGGAAGTCGATGTATTATGATGTATTCAGAAATAGTCCCCAAAATGTGTTTCCTACTCGCATTTCATACGAAAAGAGCAAAAACCGGTTTAATGTGTTAATAGTTGAAAAGGCTTTGCTGAATGATTTGCTTAATTTATGTTTTAGTAAAATTTAATTTAAATTTAACTGCTCAACGAAATTAGTAAAGTTTAACTTCTAAAGGAGATCAAGTATTAAGTCCTGCAAGATTTCACTGTTATAGAAAGGTAGGCATATTTAGCTCTACAATGATGCCAAATAATCTTGGCATTTTAGTTGCACTACAAAATACAGAGGGAAAAACCTAAACTATTTTCACCTAAAATTCGTCCATGGTCAGAATCTGAATTTGTGTCCAGGTTTTAGGGTTTGCTGAATGATTACCTTGATTATGTTTTAGGAAAACCTTTCTTCTAAAAGAGATCAAGCATAATTCCTTCAAGGTTTTACAGTTCTTGGCGAAGATTTTATAAGATAAATAAAAATGAAACATGGAATGTGGGCTTTCAATTTGCCTACCATATGTACATTGTACTTGCAAACATGACAACCTGTTTATCACGAGTAATTTAACTTTGAAAGACATGCATAATTGTATTATTCAGTTACCTACAACATTCACGCTAAGTATTACCATGTAATTAACGAATCTTGAACATTCAAATTTGATGATAATAGAAACGTATTCTGTAAGACCTTGAGTGCTTAAAAGTATCGATATTGTATTCCCAATATACGCTCTTATAGGTTGTGCTCGTACACTTACCTCGTAAAAAGCATGGCGTGGTCATGAGTAGCTGTAAGTCCGAATTTATTATCCCTAAAACCAATGCTATTTAAATATTTGTCGCCGTCAACATAGGTTTTTCCATTATGTAACTGAACCAGAGAATCTTTAAATGCGATGTCATTTTCCTTCTGTAAGGAAAATCGAAAACGATACTATTTAAAAACGATCTGATACCGGAGAATGTTAGTTCTGCTCTAAAATTAAGAATCTTAAAAATAAAATAATATGTGATATTAATAGTAGTATTCCGAATACATTTTTTCCTTAGTATTCGATTGGGCAAGTGTCCATTTTTACAAAGGCAGTGAAAGAATATTAAGCAGATTTAGTCTTTTCTCTAACGGGTGATTGGTGGTCAAATATACAGAGACGACGGACAGAGAAGTAGAGTGGGAAGGGGTGGAAGAAGAAGAAAAAGATTGTTGAATAAGAGATTTAGTATGAGAGAGAAATATTTCAGTCTACATATTATATTTTAAAACAAACAGCTATAACATATAGTGCATGCATTCTTATCATGACGTTGATAAAACATTATCGTATACATGTAGAATCAAAACAAAAACGATGTTGCCATACAAAGAAAAGAAAGATCAAAGTTGACAACTCTTACTAACAGTATCTCTCTGTCTCTGTCTGTTTGTCGGTCTGTCTGTCGTGATGACTATATATATATATATATATATATATATATATATATATATATATATATATATATATATATATATATATGGTCATTTGTAAACGACATGTTTGTTCATAATTATGGATTGTCATTTAATATAATGGTCATGTTTAAATATGTTGTCATGGTCTTTTAACCATAGGATGTAATACTTATGACCCGTTTTCTGGTCATCGTATTGTGTCTAAAGTGTGTATATGGTGGAGGAAAGCAAATCACCTATTGCTTCTCATGCTATTTATTGTTTGTTTTTGAAACATTTCTAGAAGAATTAATTAAAACATTAGTTGTTATTACTAAGGGTTGTTTGGATAGATGAACTCTAATGTGTGGTCATTGTAAAATAACGCAGTGACATTTTCGATTAAATAATAGTGACAGATCATTACATTCAAGATTATCGTATTCATTCGTAAAACAATCTCTGCTTTTGGGACGTGTGATTGAGTTTTTAAGATTATCTAGGACTTCATTCACAATTGTGGTAAATCATTTTACAGTTTCACTTTCTAATTGTTAACAGAACAAATCATATGTATTTCTGCTACTTAAGCTAATACCACAGAGGCGTAAAATAATTTCTTGGCTCGTCATGGATGTGAATGTCTGTAAATTATTTCAGAAACGTTCCAAATATGTCTTTTAAATTTAAACTGACCTTTTAGGTAATGTATGGTGTCGATAATAAACATTTTAATTTCTAAAATGTATGAAAAATTGTTCTGAAACCATCAATATTTCACAATGTAATCTAATGTCAGAACCTTTACTTCAAATGTTATCCAAAAAGGGTTCCAAACTATGATGAAGGACAATTTTATGTTCCTTGCCAGTCATTGCAAGAAGAAGCATGTTTAAGAATGGTCTATAGTGAGAGAAGATATTTTGGATGACCGCTTTTGGTTGATTGGTAATTCTGGCTCAAGTTATGATAGGAGATAAAAGAAATCACAACTAAAATACCAAATATATGTTGATATATGTCCGGCTTCAGAAATAAGATGAAAAGATGGCAATGCAGACGCATTAATACATCACTAACATTATGCACAACTAGGGATTACACAAGCTGATTACAGGGGAATCTTCGAATTTATAGAAGTACTATTCAGCTTATGTATACATCCATTTGCCATCTCTTAATAAAATTTTAAATATTATAGTATCTTTACTAATATGTAAATTAATTTATTGTTGAAAAAGCATTTGATTTTCGTTGTAATTTAAGCCAATAGCGATTTGTAAGGATCGTGTTTGGATGGTTAGATTTATTTTAATTGATGAAAGGAACTTCAGTCGTTATTACTTCTACATTGTTAAAAATATTGAATTGAATTCACTTTGTTTGTTAGTTTTTAACATTTTGTTGTTTTTTTTTTTTTAATTTCGTTATATATTATGGGTAATGAAACATTGAATATAGTTGCTGACCTTGTTCCAAAATCAGTGACAGATTTGGTAAACAGCTTTTTATTTATTTTGCTTTTATCTTCCTCAGAGTAAGAATCATTAAGTTGAAGCAAGATCATACCAGGACTACATGATATTTATCATGTCCTAATTGGTAACAGACATCTAGTTTTCCCCCAGAATAAATAACGTTTGACTCTCATTCGGGAATCTGTTTAGCGTCTTAATTAGTCGTATAACTGATGTTTTGATAAACGTTTAAGAGTTGGGCTTGAAATACTTGACACGTTAAGTTGTATTATGTTTTGTCTATTTTGGGTTTAATGTTATTTTATTCAAATTATTGAATTCAAGTTATTTTTTTCCTTGTGAAACAAAAGTGTTCTAACAAAATATTTGGAAAAAAGACATTCACTGGAATTTATACGAAAGTCAACACTGGAATAATATTTTCCGTGATTCAACAAGAGATTGTTGATATATATGCAATTCGTAGGTTTTTACAGACGTCATTGCCTTCGATTTCAGATCTATCCATGCCTCGATCTGAATTTTATTACAGGAATTTTATTGCTAGTACTTGTGTTTTTTATTCTTTGATTACAATTTCGATAATTATATTTTCTCATTTTTTACTTTTTATTCCATGGAAATAAATTATTTATTACATTTTAGAATGCGTGATCTCTTCGATTTTGTGTTACCTTTTAGAGGATAACCTCGTGAGACACACAAAAACAAACAAAAACACACAGACACACGCACACACACCAATCTAAGATGTAAAGCAGATTATTACAATCAGCTCCACACCCAACTCAAACTGTGTTTCAAAGTCTTCACTCCCAACCACCCAGTCTTGGTACAATTATCATGACATTCCAAACTTAGACAGTAATATATCAGATTTGTATAATCATTATCGGCTCCCTTTAACCAAATGAAGATTGTACATCCGATTGTTACAATCGTCATCGTTATCTCCGATCTTCGTCCCCAACTCAGATTATTACAATTCTTGTACTGAATAATTTTCATTACATAAATTATTCAAAAACAAAATTCACTGCAACTTTTCAAAATCATACAGGGATACCGAGTTAAAATACAAAAACGTCTTACCTGAAATATTATAATGTTTCGAAAGTTGACACTTATATCAATACCAGAATCTTTGATTGCGTTGTATCGCAAGTGTACCTGTGGCATAATGAAAACAAAATTTGTAAGACTGATTTTCTGCATAGACAATGAGGAGATCCGATCTACTTTTATACCAATTTTATAAACAAGGGCAGGTGAAAGGTTCTCAAAGTTAACGTTGTAATCATCGAACAAGACAGTATACACACTGCATGCCTTAAACGAAATAAAAATGTTAGTGTGTCCTTTTTTCTTCTGATTATATCAATTCTTTGCAATTTTTGTCTGCAATACACTTGTGGACACCATAATTGATACAAATCTGGGAAACCATAAGCCATCGAAAATAATTAATATGATGTAAATAAAGATTCAAAATTGATACGTAATATATTGAACAAAATAAAATCAAAGTAAAGGAATTAATAAAGAATGAATTGCATTTGCTACAATTTGTTGAATCAAACAGTTATGTGCTGTGTTATAATTTTTGCACATGAAACGAATTACAGCCGTTAGACTCTTAGTCAATATTAACAATTCTGGTCAGTTTGATTATTTTTATAACTTTCTGAGCATGATTTATGTATAATAATAATAATAATTATGTATAATAATAATAATAATAATAATAATAATAATAATAATAATAATAACGTTGGATAGCGCCTAATATTTAGAAACTCTAGGCACTTGACAACATATATAATGCAAATAAAACGTCTTTAAAACTCATCAGATCAAAATTTAATTGTATAAGTCCAACTGAAAGATGCATAATTTTTTCTATATATAAAACAAGGAATACTAATTGTAGGGTTCCGTTCTTACGTATCCATTACTTACACCATTAATAATGTGTGAGAAATATTCTCTAATTCTTCTTGACGTCTCATCCGCTCTGTCGTGGACAAGATTTGTTTGCATCTCATGTTTTTCTGCCAGCGATGCAAATCTGGAAAAGGAAATATATCTATATAGGTAAAGCCCAACAAGATGTAATTTTTTTCCTTAAAATATAAGCAAAGTGAAATTACAAATTTTACAAATAGTTCTTAGCTTGGTACGAATGTTTATAAATTTCCTACATGTGCTATCACGTTTACAGTAATACGCAAAAGCTCCAAAAGTATTACAAATGGAAATCCCAATCTGATGCAGTGCTTGCACTAGGGAAGAAACACTTTTCTAAATCCAAAGATTTTAGTTCAAAGTATATCCAATAAAAGTTGCATGTTAAATATGTCCTTGAATATTCCATGGTAATTCATCTATATTAATAAATGTAAAATTAACTGAATATTTCTCTACAATCCAATAAAGGTAATATCTGTTTACAATAGATGTTTCTATCTGTAATTGCATTGAACAACAAATAGAAATATATGTATCCCTTGTTCTCTCAAAGACTTAAATATGACTGAAGAGTATGCTGATCTATTTGCTAAAAACTAAATACGCAATAAATAAACAAATCCTGATTGATAGATAGGATTCCCAAACATTTCAGTCATTTTTATATTTCGTAGCCCTTTTATATTTCAACGCTTGGCTTTTTTATATATATTAATTTACCAAATCTCAAGCTTGGTAAGTCATAATATCTCTTCAGACCAAATTAAGCTGTCGACTTGAACTTACCGATTTGCCATTGATTTAAATGGAAATAGTACAGTATATTGTACATGTACTCTACAAACATGACGTGATCTCACCTTTAGTACATTTATAGCATTAGAATAATAAGCATAAGATATTATTATTATTCCAAATGACTAGTACGAAAACAAACTATATTATAAAAATAATATATGCGATATAGATATCCGTAACAGTATGGGTGACCATACGTATCTAAATTACGGAGATGTAAATTTAATAAATCTTCACTTATTATAGCAATTTACTTTCATAACAAATGCCTGACATTAAATTTGTCTGTGTTGTCTTTTGTAACGTTTCTTACTTTTACGACGAGATCGGAATGAAACAGAATGTACAACTCAAGAAAATATAGGAATTAAATTTAACATTCGTCAGTAATCAAAACTTTTAAATATTTGAGAAAAGAATGAAATAATACGAAGTAATTGTCAATATAGGCTAGGCTATTTTAACAAGAGATAAGTGCATATAAAAAATATTCGAGCATTTAGCGCACGTTACTAATTGGGCGGTAAACTAACCAACATTCTAAGACAAATGTTGTACGAGTAATGTATGTATCTAAGTCCGTATATAGAAATCATGTAGGTATCTACGTTTGTATATAGAAATCATGTAGGTATCTAAGTCCGTATATAGAAAGCATGATGGTATCTCAGTCTGTACATAGAACTCAATAAGGTATTTAAGTCCGTATATAGAGATCATGAAGGTATCTAAGTCCCTATAAAGAAATAACGTAGGTATCTAAGTCAGTATAAAGAAATAACGTAGGTATCTAAGTCCGTATATTGAAATCAGGTAGGTATCTAAGTTTGTATATAGAAATCAGGTAGGTATCTAAGTTTGTATATATAAATCATGAAGGTATCTAAGTCCGTATATAGAAATCGTGTAGGTATCTATGTCTGTATATATAACTCATTAAGGTATCTAAGTCCGTATATAGAGATCATGAAGGTATCTAAGTCCCAATATAGAAATCATGTTGGTATCTACGTCCGTATATAGAAATAATGTAGGTATCTAAGTCAGTATATAGAAATAACGTAGGTATCTAAGTCAGTATATAGAAATAACGTAGGTATCTAAGTCCGAGTATAGAAATAACGTAGGTTTCTAAGTCCGTATATAGAAATAACGTAGGTATCTAAGTTCGAGTATAGAAATAACGTAGTTTTCTAAGTCCGTATATAGAAATAACGTAGGTTTCTAATCCAGTATTTAGAAATAAATCGGTATTTGCATGCGCGATAAAATTATCGATATATAACTTATAACAACATACAGACAGGTAGACAGGTGTGTTCCTTGCAAAACTTACAAATCCCATATGGTTGAATCTGTCAATACGGCCATCTCAACCCAGTAGAATTGCTTGTTCCTTTTATCTGTAGATTGAATTTGAAATCCGAAAAAAATATTCATGTTGCATTTTCCTGGCCTCTAATAAATATGATTAATATATATATTTTTATTGTACTATAATCTTGGGCACATTGATATAATTGTTTTCACAAATGTTTCCATGCAAAAGGTTATGTCACAGAATTAGGCAAAAAAAAAAACAACTTGGTTATGCCTTAGAAATATTTGGCTATTTTTCGTTGTGCATTCGTAAAACGTTAACGAGGTTGAACACTTGTTGTTTTAGTTAAGCGAAGGAACCAATGGATCTCGCCGGATATGACTTGCGGCGTGGTACATTACCACGATATGCACGGGTATTTTACCCTGAATATTATTCACTCTCCTATGGATTTAAGCAAGATCAATTCTTAACCGACGCACTGGTCGTTTTGGATCTCGTCGAAGAGGGCATATTTTCCATTGTATTCTATAGCTATAGGGGTGAGAGTTAAATTTATATTTTGTTTGATATGCGAAGTTTAATGAGTTTGTATGTCCATATCGTGTAATGATTTCGTTATTACAACGCATATCTGGAACATTTTGAAGTGTGAATTACAAGATTCAATTAGAGTTTAATGTATTAGCATTTTCGAGAACTCATTATTAATACTAGTTTTGTTTTATTGTAGCTAACGAGTGTGACGAGTTTAAGCTTGAGATTTTTGCTGTGAAAAATTTAGTTGATGAGTTTAGCTGACGAGTTGAGCTATCTTGCGCTGTCTATATGCATATACATGTGGTGGAGCCAAGGCTGTAGACGTGGCTAATAAAATGGCGCTGTATGCTGTTATGTACGTGTGTACGTATGACTGCACATGTAGTGGATCCCTAAAGGGTGCCTGCGGCCGATACAAGTTTGGGTCAACCCAAGGACTCATTGAAACTATGCGGTTTATCAGTTTCTAAATAGTGCGACTGTACAAAGGTCAAGAAGCATATGTTTGTTTCAATTGCTGTTTCCATTGGGTACATTTTTATTTACATGATATTAGTTTGAACGTAGTTGTATTCCAAGATATTTGTGAATCTCGCTTACAGTGCATAACATTTGAAACGTATTTGAAAACTTCAGATTGTTTGAATTTCAATTCTAGTCTGTACGTTAAATTATGTGAATATCTTACCTGCATACTATGTTTTGAAAGTGAGGCTTCTTGAATCTGTATATTAGATAGTCATAATGTTTTTGGTTTATTTTTTGATGTGTGAATGTTAGTATAGAGTGATTGGATCAATTTTATTTTGACAGCGTGTGAGAATCATTGTATTTATACTTCATATATTTCTCTTTACTAATTAAGTTTATAAATTTTCATCTTTCACACATTGTGTTTGATTATTCATTTAATACAAAATCCACTCGGTTTATATTCTGCGACAGGTTATTTGCCTTAATAATAATAATAATAATAATAATAATAATAATAATAATAATAATAATAATAATAATAATAATAATAATGAGGTCTAATCTTTAGAGCTCTAAGCGTTTTACAACATCTATAATGATATGACTACAAAAAACAAAACAAACAACAACACCTTGAAATTAGAAAACATAAAACATGCTGAAAATAATTCAGGTAGGAAACATTATTATGTCTTTAATTTTGGTCTTGTAGTCAGAAAAGGTGAGTTTCAAGGGCGCTCTTGAAAGGAATCACTGTGTCTTTGTGTCTAGTTTCACTGGGCAATTCGTTCCAAGCTGCTGAGCTCTGGTATATACAAGAACGTTGTCCATATGACTTCGTTGTCGTAGTGGGAATAATGAGTTTACGATTCTCGGAAGAAGAGCGTCAGTATTTTGCTCGTATGTACACAATGGTAAGGTCGGATAGGTATGTTGGACTGGAATCCGTCATTAAAATGTAGCACAGAGAACAAACTTTGTGTTTGATTATGGATCGAATGAATAGCCAGTCTATGGTACAGAGGAGAGGGGAGGTGTGCTTGGATCGTGGTATTCCAAGGATTATCCGAGCAGCTGTTTTGAACCTTTTGAAATTTCTAGAGCATACGTCGAGACGAACCAGACGGAATTCAGTTACAACAGTCCAGTCTTGATTGTGCTAATGAACATACAAGAGTTTTAGTGGCATCAACTGAAAGATATTTGCGAATGGAGCTGATGCGTCCCATCTCAAGATATGCAGTCTTGTATATGTTCATCACAAGTTGTTGCAATGATTGAGTACTGTACAGAGAAACACATAGGTTTCGTACGGAATGTGTGAATTTTATGTTGGTGTTGCTGATGTTTATTGTTTGAGATTAAGAATGTGAATGAGAAAGTCTATGTGTTGTGATCGAAATTATCCAAGTTTTAACAGCATTCGTCTGCAACTTGTTATATATCATCCATGATTTCACATCAGAAATGCAGGTCTCTATTCCTTGGATGGTAGCATCAACTTCAGTTGGCAGGCTAGAGTAGTAGTTTTGGCGACATCCGCATACAATTGGTACGACACTGGCTGATGATCTGTTACACATGAGAGTGGCTGAGTGTATAGAATGAATAGAATATATACATAAACAGACCCTTGTGAAACAGCACAACTGGGCTGGAGTGCATTCTATTTGCAGATATAATTAGTGTTCTGTTCACTAAGTACGACTTGAATGCCAAATACATGATGTAGACGGTCAAATAATATATCTAGTCAAATGCTTTAAATGCTGCAGACATATCAAGGAGGGTGAGGGCTGTGATCTTACCGCTATCCGAAGCAGAGAGAATGTCATTAATTACTTTCATAAGAGTAGTTTCAGTATGGGTGAAGGGCGATATGCAGACTGTACATTAGTATAATGACTGTTTGAATTCAGATGAGATACAAGTTGGGTTAGAGATCAACGTTTTCTAAGATTTTGTATATGAACGAGAGATTATAAACTGTGCAGTAGTTCTTTAAATATTTATGGTCTAGTGTTGTTTTTCTTCAGCAAAGCGTTATGATAGCAGTTTTGAAAAATGATGGGAATTACTAGGATGAAAAAGAGGTAATATAACATCAGTTAGTGAATGGAAAATATTGGATCTAAGCACTCAAACTGTAGTGATGATGGAGAGAGATCAAATTTGCGTTACTTGAATGTTCTCATCACGATTGTTCGTACTAAATCCATAGAGACAAGTTCAAATGCTGCTAACGATTGTCGCTGAAATTCTGTATCGCAACTGTGTGGTGACGACGAGTCAATTGAAACTATATTGTGTTGTCAAACTTATCTCTAATGGTTTGTACTTTGTCACGGAACAAATAAGCAAACATGTCCGGCAGGTCTATTGGAGAGAAGGTAGTTGGAAGTGGTATATATTTGTTCTTCCTTCCCATTAGTTTGTTAGTTATCTTGAAGAGCTCTTTGCAGCTGAAACTCTTCTGGATCTTAATACTGTAGTGGGATAATTTGGCTAAATGGATTATGTTTGTGACGTTCTTCTTAGCGGCTTCATAGATTTCTTTATGAATAGTGAGTCTGTTGGAATGGCAAAGCCAAAACCTCTCTTAAAGCAGTACGAAGCTGCTCCATAATAGTGCTATACCATGGATAACACTTTTGAAGTGATACTTTGCACTTGGTGACTGGGGCATGTTTTTGAAGCGATGAACGCAGGCAGTTATCGAGTTGTTCTATTATATGGGGTTGTTCTATTGTATGGGGTAAACAAGTTATTAGGTTTGCTTTGATTTTATACATAAGTTTGGTTATATTTATCATACGAAAATTTTTCGTAGCAGAAATAAATGTGGAGGGTTAGGGACAGATACATCCAGAATGCACATAATGCAGATGTGATCTGATGCAAGTTCGTAGGATAAAATGGTCGATCGTATAATATTGTCATCAGGTGTATGAAGAATCCAATCTAAAATGTGACCATGTTTATGGGTGTATTGGTTAACTGACTGTTTAAGGTGGACAAAATAATGGAGCCTATGACTTTGGATGTGTATGGGTTTCTTGGACAGTCTAAATGAAAGTTGAAATCAACATGAATACTAAGGCTGGCGCTTATTACGGGTGTTCGATCCGCGTGTTTGGGCTGATCACCTGATGCCTTTAGCCATGTGTTTCTGTCAGGATAAAGACGTCTATAATCTGATCATTGATAAAATGAACTATTTCTGTGCGCTTTTCCGGTGATCCTACTGACTGGGCAATGAATAATGCAATGCGCAGTGGTATGTCTGAGATAGTTGACACAAAAATACATAAAAGGCGAAAGGGAGATAACTGGAATTATTCTTCCTGTTCTACGCCGGCCAGCTTTAAAACAACGTTTAATTGTTCGCTTCCGTTTACATTGAAGTAATAATGAATGTAGTCCCATTTCGTTTAGTATTGAGCACAATGTAGTGTGGAAAGCCAAGGAGTGGGCATTTACAGCAATTAGTGAGAGTCCCTTATTGTATAAACTTGTTGACTGGCAATCACGTGATGTCGGTTTATTCAAGGACAAAGAACGTTGTAGCAGTGTGGCAAGACAGCTGAGAAAAATTATAATTGTGCTCGTTTCTAAAACCGATAGATCAAGAAACACAAACGAACTGAACAGCCAATGCATGATGAAACAATAATGCAGACGAAGATAGACAACAATACATAGATCATAAAAAACGGCGTAACAATGGAACAGCTGCTTCAAGCCAGTTAAGGTATAGCGACCATGTTGGACATTCTTACAAAGGTATAATCTATTGGAGGGTAGAATGTTGAAGTACACTAAAGGGATTTAATATAAATAAATAAAATTAATTGTTACAGTTTTGCCATTCTCATATGTGACATTTTACCTTTTGCGCATGTGACAATACAGTATCATACGTCTATGTGATATCACAGTACTATTATTTTAAGTGATAATATCTTACCATACTTATTTACATATGATGATATCAAGCCATCCGCATGTGTGATAATATCGTCTCACTCGCTTACGTTATAATACTGTACCATCTTTATATAAGATAACATTGTAATATCCATCTATATATATATCATTCCGTACCACCCATATATGCGATGACAGTGTACAATCCTTCAACGTGATAATACTGTACCATCCTTATATGCGATAACATTGTACAATCCTTCTACGTGATAATACTTACCGTCCTTATCTGGCATGATATTGTACTATCCTTCTACGTTATAATACTGTACTATTCTTAAATGAGATAATATTGTACTATCCTTCTACGTGATAATACTGTACCATTCTTAAATGCGATAACATTATACAATCCTTCGACGTGATAATACAGTACCGTCCTTATATGCTATGTTATTATACTATCCTTCTACGTGTTCATACTGTACCATTATTAAATGCGATAATATTGTACGTTCCTTCAACGTGACAATACTGTACCATACTTCTATGCAATAATAGTGTATTATCCTTCTATGCGATAACATTGTAGAATCCTTCTACGTGATAATTTTCTATCATACTCTTTCCTTGGTTTGCTATAACTACTCTCACCTATTGTCCCTCTATTATAATAGCTTGCTTCTTTTCGGGAGTTTGTCAGACGAAAATGGTTTCGTTTGTCTTGCTCACGTGGGAAATGGCTGCGTAGATCTTTCAATTCTTGTTCTACGTTTTTCACATTGACGTTTGTTGCATCTGCAAGTGGAGACATTGATTTGACATTTTTGAACACCGTAAGGTAAGTTGACGTTTTTGAACATAGTAAGTTAACATTTCGATCTCTTCAAATGAAACAAAGATAAACAGGGATTTAAACGAAAGGCTCCCGTGAAAAAAAAAATTGTAATGGTAATTATATTTCCTTATTTTCTCCCGCAACAATGGAAAAGATAGCAATTCATATATAACTGGAATTATAACATATATAAACTATATAAACACTCACGAAAGGAAGCAAACACAGAAAATAGCAATGTATTATTGTATTTGTTGTCAACAGTACATTTTAACTTCGTGGCTATGCAGCAAAAACACACCAATAATTTATCTGCATATTTTACATTACAAATATCGATTAAGCTATTACAAACCTGATATCCTTTCGGTTGAAACATATCTTTGGATATTTGATTGTTCACGGAGAACATATTGTGTGCCACGACGGTCAGGGACATCAAAAACGTTTTTTGATGTAACGTCATCTTCCGCAAGTCGAATATCGTAATCTTTGTCCCCTATTCGAATGTTTCCGTTCTATTTTAAGATGAAAGAGAAATCATGATTACCTGTATATAATCGAAATGTTTCATTTATATTTGCCTCTACTATCTCCGTTTCTCTATTCATTCATATATCTTGTTATTTCAAATATCAGATGAAGGTGTACATAAGGAATAAGATAAGCTCGTCTTCATTTGCATCTGTACGTATATTAACATTCAGAGATAATTAAACAAATTACTGTTATAACCTTGTGTGGATACAAATGGGGCTGTCAACACAACAGTTAAAGGGGAATAATAACTATGTATATTAATTGAAGATATAATTATGCTTACGTACATGAATACGGTAATAATAATACAAAATTAAATTTAATTATTCGGTTAATAATGTAATTCTTCCACTTAGATTAAGTCAGATGTTTACTTCAAAGTCAGATGGATCGATGAAAATCAGAACAGAGCATGCGCTGCACGAAACATCTACTTACATAATGCATTTATATTCTGATAAATGAGAATGGCCTCCATTTAAATTTATTTTCATGGTTTGATGAATAAAATTCACATTCTAGCAGAACTTTTACCATTAAATCAAGTTAAATATAATATTCTCGCACAGATGTTTCGATTGATACGATTTTATATTCATGACAGATCATCCAATTTATGCAGTTTATTTATGTTGTATAACGTGTTCATTTACATATTTGGCAATACAGCAATCAATAGACGTTGTCCGGTAAGATTGAATGTTAACTTAAGCCATTTCTCTATCACTATGATTAAACAGAATGACATTGTTTTATCTATTAGAAATACGTCATTTTATAGTTTACGTCTGATTTTGTGCAAGTATTTCACAGAAAATTACAAAACAATCAAAACAATGTCCTCTTATATATTTCCTGAAACAAATGATGTCAAATGTTGTTTTTATAGACGTTGGATAGCATTTTTTTGTATCTCTATCCGACAGTAGTGATCGTACTTCCTTTTTCTGATGTTTTGGTGATGGTGCTGAACCCGGGATATCTGGGCATGAAGCGATCCGCAAGTATGACATGTCCTTAACTTTCAACACAATAATTATACAGCAGTCAGGGAACATTTCCGAACTCGTATTAATAGTTATTCACGTTTCTTCTTAAAAGTATGGAAGCGTAGCAGAGCACGAAATCATACACTATATGGAAATATATTCTGGTATCTATTTATGGTTTACATACCCCTAACACGGACTGTACACATACTATTATTAGATTACTTGGTATACGTACGATGATTCTGTCACACTGTCCATTTGATCTTTTCATACACGTAACGGTCATGAATGCTCCATTGTCCCTGTCTTGGTAGTAAGCGAGATTCTATTGAAATAAATTTACGTAAACTGTAAACTGAGATATGATGGTACAACTTTAAGAGATATATACTTCAGTCTGTATTCACTTGGATAATAAATAGTGATAAATACGTACGTAAGGTGATTCCAGTTCGTGTTGTGCTTAAGTGCCTAGTAATGTTAAGAGGTTGGAAGGTATGTAACTGGATTAATAAGACAGGTTCGGATTTGACTATGGATGTAAACTGAGGGAAGATAGAGTGATAGTAAGTAAATAATATGTCATAGTACATACGCCTTTATTTAAGAATTATATGGGATGCAGGCTGAGTTATAATACATTTTATGGGATGTAGACTCAGACATATTAGTGTTATATGGGATTCAGTCTCAGATATGATGGTGGTATATTGGATGTAGCGTCAGATATACTAGTGTTTATGGAATGCAGGCTCAGATATATTAGTGTTATATGGAATGTTGGCTCAGCTATAACAACGTTTTATGGGATGTAGACTCAGATATAATAGTGTTATATGGGATGCAGATTCAGATATATTAGTGTTATATGGGATGCAGTCTCAGATATATTAATTTTGTATGGGATGTAGATTCAAAAATATTAGTGAAATATGGAATGTAGATTCAGCAATAAGATTGTATTATGGGCTGCAGACTCAGCTTTAAAAGCTTATTATGGGCTGCAGACTGAGATATATTAGTGTTATATGGGATGTAGAATCAGATATAACAGAGATTTAGGGGATGTAGACAAGGATATATCAGTATTATATGGGATTTATTCTCATATATATTAGTGTTATATTGGATGTAGACTCAGAAATAATAGTGTTATATAAGTTGTAGACTCAGCTATAATAGCGTATTATGGGTCGCAGACATAGATATATTAGTGTTATATGTGATGTGTGCTCAGATATATTAATGTTACCTGGGATGCTGCTTAGATATTTTAGTGTTATATGGAATTTATATTTATAAATAACAGAGTATTGAAAGAGTCAGATATAACAGTGTTGTTTTATGGGATGTAGACTCAGATATATTAGTGTAATATGGAATGCAGACTCAGATATATTAGTGTTATATGGGATGTAGACTCAGATATATTAGTGTTATATTGGAAGTAAACTCAGAGATAATAGTGTCATATGGGTTGTAGACTCAGCTATAATAGCTTATTATGGGATGCAGAATCAGATATAGTGTTATATGGGGTGCAGCCTGAAATATATTAATGTCATATGCGATGTGAACGCAGCTCCCACTGCGTATTATGGCATGTAGACTCATACATAATAGTGTTATATGGGATGTATACTCAGCTATAACAGCGTATTATCATATGTAGACTCAAATATGACAGTTTGTTTTGGGAAGCAAACTCAGCTATATTAGTGTTATATGCGATGTGAACTCAGATATGATAGTGGCATATGGGATGTAGACTCAGATATAACAGTGTTTTGTGGGATGTAGACTGAGATATAACAGTGTTTATGGGATGCAGACTCAGATATATTAGAGCTACATGGGATGCAGACTCAGATATATTAGTGTTTTATTGGATGTAAACAGATATATTAGTATTTTATGGGATGTAGACTCAGCTATAACAGCGTATTATGGGATGCAGGCTTAGATGTATTAGTGTTACATGGGATGCAGAATCTGATATAGTAGTGTTATAAGGGATGCAGGCGCAGACATACTAGTGTTATATGGGATGTATACTCAGATATATTAGTGTAATATGGTACGTAGTCTCAGATATATTATGTGCCAAAAGGAAAACGATACTACACAGATGAAAAAAAATAACGTAAAAGTCTTTGAATGAACCAGTCGTTCACTGATCATTGTTTCTTCACTTTACACAATCTAGATCAAAAATGCTTACACACATACATGGCTGCCTTATGTAATATAGGCCACAAGTGGAAGGGGGATATTACTGAAATGCAATCAATTAAGAACGTTACGATGGGTACACATATATAAGAGATAAAAATCTTGTCTCGCGTAAGTTTTAGCAAGGAAAGCAAATGCATGAAAAAGTTTTCAAAAAGAAGTTACCTAAAGGAATTTGTTTAATGAAAAAGAACGGCGTTTGCAACAGAAAGTTGAAAATGAAGTGCAAATAATGGACATTAAATACTTTTTAACTTATTCAGGCCACCAAACACACAACATGAAAAGAACAAACAGCAAGCATCAAGGCATATGCAGTGGTAAAGTTTGAAAAAACTTAGGTTTAGAATACTGAAGTATTTCGAGTAAACGTAAACCTGAAAAAAATGTTTGACATTTTGAATAGCTAATATATGGATCGAAAAGCATAATACTACAAATACATGACTACCAATAAAGTGATCAAGGAAGAAAACATTAAGAGAGTGTGTGAATCTACCAATTTTGTTTAGAAGTTTTAACACGATGAAACAGTCGAATTTTGCAATCAGGAAACGACATCTTTTTAATCTCCATAACTAACTTAACCAATGAAGTTTTACAAAACAGGAAATCGTGACTTTGTAAATCTGGTTGCTTTTAAGGTGAAGACATACATGAAATATGTTTTTTTGTGTAAGAAAATGACATGCAATTTGAAAAGACTTTCAAATTCATAATAAACATGATGAAACAGTCGAATTTTGCAATCAGGAAACAATATTTTTAAGCAATTTAAGTTGACAAGCTTGCTATAAGGGAGATTAGGTACACGAGTTTTTTGTTTTCTTTTTAAAATCTTTCTACCGAAGTAACCATATAGTTACTGGTATTGATTTAGATACACTAGAACTGTTTGCGTTATTGCCTTCAGACTGTTGCTTTATTTTTCTAATCGTAAGTCATTTTTTACTGTTTTAATTTGTTTCTGTCAAACGGTTTCTTCTTGTTTTATATAAAATTTGTTGCTTTAATTTAAATGCAACCTTTCCTTGCTTTTGTCTTGGCTGATGTTCATTCTCAACTGTTCTATAGATAGTGTAATTTGAAATTGTCAAGCGATGACTCGTAAAACGTTATCCTAAAGAAAAAATATTGGAAAAATTGGAAGACGACAGCAATGAAGATTAATGATTTTGTTAACAGGCTTAACTGCTGGGAATTCAACATCATTGTTATATGCAATACCATGCAGTATAATATCAAGAATAAGTAATATTTTTTTTTCAATCAGCATTTTTGGTACTTTAGAAAATGCAATTAAATGAATACCTGACAACTTCGCCTGAATGTTATCATTTACATTATCTGCTTTATCTGCTCGTTCTCGAGTTTGATAACCAGAAAAGGTATCGATTCATTAATGATATCTCGCAATAACGAATATTGAAAATGATTAAAAAATAGCAACTAAATAGAAGTTCAGATTATGCATTGTGTGTCAGCTTTTCATACATATATATATATATATATATATATATATATATATATATATATATATATATATAAGGGTATAGCCAACAAAGTATTCATTCCTTATTTGTGATCTGTTTGTTGAATCATTTACAGGTCTGGTCAGGTATAATTTTTGAGATAAATCATTTATTTATATTATTTTGTAAAGAAAGAAAGTGTTTAATCACTTTATAGGCTAAATTAATATTTTGAGACTGTTATGACTTTATGGAAAGACAAATTGGATCATAATAGTGTGATACATTAGTACTGTGTGCACGTCAACCTATTCAAGGCTATTAGTGCATAAACATATTCAGCACTATTTATTCGGAACACTACATTTAAAAGTGAGATACAACGTTTAGTATTATTTGGGATTTAATTCACAATAGGTTAAGTTCGTTTACAAATGTGTACTTTGTAACTGAAAGAAAGAAATGTCTATGTTGATTTTACTAAACGTGCTTCTTTTACTTTTTCTCTGTATTGTTTTAAGATCATCTGGTATTTACTGATATTATGTAATTTGATGTCACAATCTGTGTCTGAACAACTTTATGAGTCAACACAGATCTGCATATAGAATATGTTTGTATTAGAAAGTTTCAAAGTTTCTTCGTAAGGGAGTATCGAACATAGTGTTAGTATTATAAACCGACTTATATATTTCTTCTGTTTGATCATTTTTTTACTGTGTTGCACAAAATCAAGTCATCGTAAATAATTGTTTTCCTCTTAAATAGTAGACCCTTTTGACATTATAAAATTTTCTTAACATCTGTATATAAGGTCAAACTATAAATATTGTTTCTAGCTGTAAATTATAAGCATTTGGGCATATTACAATTTTCTTGTCATGGACATGAAAGTTCACAGATTTCCTTATACTGAACGTTTTCATGTTTGCCAAATACATCATTATTCCTCATTCTGAAGACGCCTACAAATAATTTAATTTTACTCTCTTGTTCAATATTCTTGTTCCTATGAATGTATGATTTCAGCCTAAGCTGTGTATTTCGCTGGTTTATAATTCAAGTGTATATGTTTATTCAAGTTTCTGATATATATATATATATATATATATATATATATATATATATATATATATATATATATATATATGTGTGTGTGTGTGTGTGTGTGTGTGTGTGTGTGTTTGTGTGTGTGTGTGTGTGACGTATTTTGTCTGGGGTGGTCAACAACGTCGTAACAGTTGGTTATGTGCACCTGTAAACATCGTTGAGTTTAGTTGGCAAAAGAAATTAAAACGTTCCGTCCGCAAAACTATTTCAGGTAAAAGTAACATCTTTTTAAATGTTGTGTAAATAGTATGGTATTTGCAGCTTTATTAAGATATGGAACCAGTATCAATGATATCTGCCATTTGAACATATTTTCTTGTACTACCAGCAAATGTTCTGACATTGCCAGGTTATAATGTTATTGCAGATAAAATATTAAAAATTGACATGTCTTATCGCTATTAATATCACTATTAATTTACAGCTACCTGAAATTCGTAATTTGTTTTTGCTTCTCAATGTAGCAAATTATCTGCTTGCTCCACATTCATTAACAATGTGCAAATGATGATTAATTCATTCCTAATTTAACACTTTATATCTTTAGCTAACATATGGTGCCTAATCAATATGCATCATACTCGTACACAGTGCTTAATGATAATGAGCATTAATGTAATAATGTAATAATGTAATATTATGCAGCCTTAGGTTTGTTTCATGTTTACATACTGAGCAAGGCATTCCAATGTGTATGATGTATACATATCTGAAGTTCCAACATTTCCTATAACGACAAAGTGTTTCGTTTCAAAATTAGATGTGTACCTCTCTGAATGTTTTCACATAGAAAACTACTAGCATTTACAGCAATCTGATCGAATTTTTTGTTTCGACGAATGTTATTTTGCATTAATTCTTAGCCTCGAGATAGACAAACACCAATCCCCCGAAGGAATCGTATGTTGTCCAACTCTCTTAATGAGCTTGTTCCTTTCAAAACCCCTTCTAATTAATAGTTATGTAATTTATATGAATATGAGATACTGTTTGCATATTAATAACGTCTAATCCAATTAATGATATGCCTTAAGAAAGTCAGAGAATAATATATGAACATGATTATATTGTAATCCATTAAAACCTCACCTCCGTTTCCAAACTTAGTGTTTTTTCCAGTTGTGGTTGACCATCCTTCATTGTTCGTACAACAAAGACCTCAGCGTTTGGATCAATCCCCCGATTTCTCTTCAAATTTACGTTTAGCGCATTTGACTTGCTAGTCAAGTGAAAGGTCAACTCATCAGGGAGGTCAAGGTTGTCATGTGTCCTTTTTACTTTCTCGAAACTTGTTGTCATATCTTTCAGCCAGACCATTTCCAAAGTGTTGGTTCCTTGAAGCATGAAAATAAGTAAAGGGTCAGAAAGTAAAGTAAACAAACTATCAAGAAACAAAACGAAGGAACAAATTTGATAGCATGCTCGGCTGTCATTTGCTTTTTGTTACACAATTTATGGATAAATTCAACTTTTCATGTTAAAGATTCGCTAGTGCTTAATATAAGATATATACATAAGAACTCAATACAGTTTTGTAATATTAAATAATAATAAATGATAATAACAATAATATTGTAGTAGTAGTAGTAGTAGTAGTAGCAGTAGTATTAAAGCACTCTTTCTGTATAAGTAGGAACCGAATACGGTAACGCTTTTTATTAAGGTTATACATTACTCAAACGTTTCATCCAAAACAGATAATATTTTTTTACGTTGAAAATGTGTCATAATAATTGAAGAAAGAACAGTAATAGTTAGTATAAAGCAACACTAATATAGAACACCTTAAAACCAAACAATTATGAATAAATATAACATTCAATAATATTTCATATAGAACAACACTGGCATAGAACAGCTTAAAAACAATAAATTAAAAATAAATATAAAATTCCATAATATTTGGTATAGAGGAACATTAGTATAGAACACCTATAACAAAACAATAAATTACAACTAAACATAAAATTCAATAATACATGTATTTGGTATAGAGCAACACTACTAATCAACACATTAAAATAATAAATTACGAATAAATATAATGTTCAATAATAATTGGTATAGAGCAACATTGGTATAGAGCACCTTAAAAGCAAAAAAACAATAAATTACGAAAAAATATAATATTCAATAATGTTTGGCATAGATCAACACTAGTATAGAACACCTTAAAAACAAAATATTAGAAATTAATATATAATTCAATTAGCTGTGCAAAAGGTACACTTATCCTAGTTAAATTAGTCAATTTTTTTTTCCATTCCATAAATTATCAATTTTAAATATTATCCTACTTAAATAAGCCCATTTATTGTTCCTTTTCATAAATTCTAAATTTTAAATATCTATTTTAAAAAAAAAGCTCGAAATATTCTTTCACTTTTTGTTGTTTCCGTTTTATGAATTAGTTCCACTGATTGAAATACAGATCATTTATAATGTATGATATAAAAATAACCGCATTGCAGATACGTTTTTCTTTGCTAAACAAATTGTTTAATCTTTCTTTAATACATGAGGGTGCAGTGTGCTCTAAGGCGAACAATTTAGGTCATAATCTTTCTTTCTAAGATTTCCTTAATATTTTCAGGAACCTTTATGACTAATAAAGCTATGACTTTGGTACATTCTGGTGTATCATGCCAGTCATATACATTGATATCTAAACGATTCGATCAACCACTATAAGTAAATGTATCAGCATTATAAAAAGCTTTACCTGCAAAGATTGCTTTTAATTTCTAATAGACGTCATACATTCGTAATTTTATAGATCTAATAATACAATCTTGTATAATTTGCTAAAATAAGATATAACTGCGTTTTGACATTATCTATTAAAATATATTTATCTTAAATTTTCCTGACGTGTATGAAAGGCTTTCTATCATTTATTTCACTTTAGCTGAAGTGTTAATCAATTGTACATCAGTTCGTTTCCTCGATTTCCATTCCATACCTGTCCCTTATGTGGTTGTCACATTTACAAAATATAAGATTACAGGCGTTTTAGTATTAGTAGTAGTATTACTCTTTTAATTAAATAGCATCCTTTTAGCAATTTAAAAACACGTACATCATCACGTTTGCAATTTTGCTATTGTATTCCGCAAGAAAACATGTATTGGTTTGTCATTGCACATCAACAAATATTTCTCAGCATATTTGTTTCATTCATCTCGATTTTCCTGATATTTTGACATTCCTAATTCAATATTCGAAATTTATTAACAAGCTCTTTGATAGTGCTTCTATTTCAATTTCTAATGGACTATATACGCCATAAACACAAGCTGGTATATCCCTCAGGGGAATGGCAAATCGCTAGTCATACTTTCTACCTTTAGTGTAACAGATCTATGAGAAAACAAATATACTTCCATCATCTGTTGATACATTACTTAACTCTGGTATCTATCGTTAATGCAATAATAACGTTTAATAATTTGAAGTCTTGATAATTTATATTTGCAATTATCTGTTCATTCGGATTTAATGATGTTGCAACTAATAACACATCTACAAATTAGTAACAATTTCAACAAAGTTGTTTGCGACGTTTCCTCAGTCTGTCATAAATATGTTAATGCTAGGACAATTTAATTTATTAATAGAATCCCTAACATTTGAAATATAAGCATTACCCAAAACCATGTTATCAAATCGCCTGTTTTCGCTTCAAATATAAATGAGTTGGATTTAAGCGCATGATATTGTAAACTATTTTTTTTCTTCAAAATACATTGTGGACTGATGCATCGTTTCGGTCTGGTAAATGGTATGTTTAGTTATCTCACCAAAACTACGCCGGAATAGAATCGGTTTGTCAATAAATTAATGGATCCAACTCCAGTTGGCGTATATTTAATATTTATTCACGGTGTCGTAATGATAATTAATCCTATTTCAAGTTATACCCTTCATAATCAATTTCTGTTTACAAGTGAGGCCCAGGATTTTAATCCCTTGCATAAATGTACGGTCAAACTCATTTTTAGTATTCATGACTTGTTGCAAATTCAGTTGCAGATATTTTACTCTAGAATATGTTAATGTTCCTAAACTAATATAACCTAATATATTATTATTTAATATAGATCATGAACATATAGATCGAAAAATAATTATCATGCATATGTAAAGCAAAAGATGAGCAAATGAAAATAAAATTATAAACACATTGCAAAGTATTATCGAAATCCTAACAATAATTTCGATATGTTTTTCAAACCTTTTCACTATGCGAAACTATTTTGCAAACTTGATAATAAATTTTATTAATATATCGCACAAAAATTGCGCCCAAACCCTACTTTAAATAGTATTTCAATCTTAAATTATAATATTTTATGGTAGGATAAACCTCGTTATTTTTTTATAAACATTTAAAAGTATTCACTAAGTATGTTTCTACCTTTACGAGTTAGTTTTAGTAATATTTTCTATATCTGTACAATGTCAGCGAAATAAATAAGTTGTGATCAAGAAGAAAAGAAACGAGAAAAATTAGAAAAATATATGTATTTATATAACGTACCTGACTGCACGCAAAGCAACATGAATACCACAAGAAGAAATTCACTTTTCTTCATTATTAAATCTATGATTGACTGACCACTGTGGAAACAACGATGTGATCTGCCACTAGAACATTCATAATATATAACATAAAAGATTGGTAAGTGTTAGATTATGCCGGTGAATACTAGTTTAGGCAAGAAAAGAACTGTTTCTTATTTGAATCTATATGCCCAGCTATTGAACAAATATTGTCCGAAGTTACGATGTAATGTTTGTCACGTCCTGTACCATCAACGATTGATAAAGCACTGCCTTAAATAGGTTAATCTCTGTCTAGACTATAGTCAACTAAAGAGGCACTATTGCATTCATATATATATATATATATATATATATATATATATATATATATATATATATATATATATATATATATATATATATATATATATATATATATATATATGTGTGTGTGTGTGTGTGTGTGTGTGTGTGTGTGCACGCTATTTACCCTGCCAATCACACATTATTTCATGTCCCACCAACACACCTCTTTGATTATCTACCATTTATATTGCATTTATTTATCTGTTAATTTCTATCTTTCTGAAATGAACGACTGCACGTTTAGTTTGAAAATGAATCAATTTGATGTTTATTACATGGAACGTCTGCAAGAGAGTCCATTTGGGTTACATCTCATTAACGCAAGGGAGTCCATTTGGGTTACATGTCATTAACGAAGGAAGTATATTTGGGTTACATCTCATTAACGCATGGGAGTCAATTTGGTTTACATCTTATTAACACAAAGAAAACAAGAAAACAATTGTATTGAGATCCAAAATGTCCAATATCGGTTACACTAGTAGCCATCTGTATGGTTAGGACAAATAAATGTATCATTTATACTCTAAAAAAGTTTTTAATACTGGCTAGAAAGTCTGAATAAGATTATATTCCATGTGATGTACAAACACAAGATATGTTAGTGAAATCTTTGATCTGCAAAATGAAAGATGTCGGTGGAACTGAAATAAGTTTGCAAATCAGAATGGAGGACGTTTTTGTAGATATGCGATTGCAGAGACAAAAATGCATATGTCTGCACATTAACGTATTTGCAAAGTGATTGAAAATATCACATTTTGAATTAGGTTATACCCTACATGTCGGTCAATTATGTGCAACGATACAACATTCCTGAAATCATTGGATCGCGTGGTGATCTTTTTTTTTGGTCTAATAACCAATTTGTATCATGAAAAAAGCTATAGTTATTTAATAAAAGGACGTGATATTCATAAAGTGTGCAGATATATCGCACATTTCAACCATAGATCCATATGAAAATATGGTTCTGAATGTCAACATGATGACCCATTCATTCACGTTCTTGAACCTGTAATCCAGAAAATTCTTTTTTTACTATGTATCTTGTAGATTCCTGCAAATAAATACGTTATATAAATATAGAAATTTATACCTTAAAGAATTTCTGCATCTTTATCCAAGTTTCAATTTCTGCAAGAAGTTGTTCTGCATGTATAAGATCGTAAGCCATCCAATATATCAACCTGCCACTGAAACAGGATTCCCAAGAAATTCCCCAGCATAAAATATATTTCTAGATTGTTCAGTAATTTGTTTCCCCATAAACGAGACATTGTAAACACATTACGTCCTATTCATTGCTGCTTCTCTTAACTTGATAGTTTTATTTTCTTTTAAGAAAATATTGAACTTGACTATATTTTTCAAAGATCAGTTTAGTTTGCTTAATATATCTTGCCATTCTTGGCATTTAAATTGAAATTTATTTAAACAGCTACAAACAATGACCTAATGACTCGACTGAAATGCAGACAGTCCATTTCTATAGCCCGATAGATAAACATTACAGATTTTAAAATCAATGCGCAGAACAGGCCGATATATCATGATCATGAAAACACAGGGGTGGTATCCCGTGTGTACAAAATTAATATTATTTTTAATGGAATTCTCTGATGAGAAATGTATCTCTTCAAGTCGAATGCGTTATGCTTCAATATTAGTTACGGAAACCTTACATGGACCGAAATGCCCGCCAGCATTGTCCATGTTTGTATGAAGTTATGAGTATATGTGTATATGTATCGGTATATACATTCTTACAATGTGTTGAGACCTGAGTGAGACATGAGAACAATGCTGAAATTTACTATTAATAATTACAAATGTGTTCTGTTATGTTCTGTAATGTATTAAAACTAGTAACCGCTAAACCGAAGTCACGTTTTTTACTGTTTGAACCTATTGAGCCTAACGCTGAAAAAACAATAGGCAGTTAATTTCATACTTAAGAAAGTTCACTAGTTTGAAGTCAATAATAGTCGCATCCAAATCTTGAATGACAAATTATGTCGACATATCGATTAATAATATTTCCTTTACATGACTTCAGCGAACAATATTGGCCAACGAAGTGACAGCCGATTTACGTGGACAATATTTGTTTCAGATAAATGAAAGACTTTTTCAAAAAGAAAGCAATTAATAAATCCCAACTCGTTTCTAATTTAACGGCTGTATTCAGCTAACTGTTAAAGATGATTAGAAGCTCACAATTTAAATTTAAGATCATACGGTGAAGCACGAAATTTACTCTATCGTGTGATAGATTGTAAAGTAATGCATTTGTTGGAATGAGAAATACTGTTTTAAACACACTGCATATAAATATTGGCTTTTTCACTGCCCGGAAATTTACAGTAATAACACTATCACCAATAAATTTGAAGTTATTCATCGATGCTTACATAGTCTAGCAATAAATAAAAGTCGCATAAGGGTGAAGACCAACATATTTCGAATGTAACCAGATGCAAATTAAGTGAATAACTCGTCTGTTCCGACGCTCATGCAATTAATTAGACTTGCGTCCACTCAATTAAATATATAAATATGCCGGTTATTTACTTGTTTCAAGCAAACATTCACTATAGCTTCCTCTTCAGGGAAATAATACCTATTATGTTGCATTGATGATGACAGCATATGTGTCATTTTTCCCTCACATTGCGAGTACGAAGCAAGGCTCCGTCCATGTAAGTGTATCTGACGGGTAAATCTGAAACAGGTACAATCAATGCGAGTGTTTTGATACATTCATGTCCTCTTGCAAATTCAGAATTTCACGGTTTTTATATCGTTCATGGGCATCCGGCCCCTGACCATTATTTTTAACTTTTTTTGTTTGGTATTCAGCCATGGGATATAAGCAATTATCTTTGGCGGTATTGAGGGATCAAAAAGGGTATTGATATTGAATGTCCCTGTATAAGATACTAAGTATATAAAAAAATATAAGGACATATTCTCTGACTGAAGTCGACACATAACAATGTCACTAATGGAGAGGCTACGACTAGCAATACAAACTTGTTCCACTGAACCAGTTAAGTATTTCTTCATATCGACAGAAAAAAATTGATTTTTTCTTTTGTGCTATATTTGAATAAAATATCACTTTGATGATATAAAATATATTGAAAAACATGCAGGATTGAATTATGTAAAATCGGTCTTTAAGCCATATAATTACATTTTTTGTATGCATGTTGAAAAACAGTGTGTCGAGAAAGATTACGCAACATCTTGAATGTGTATAGAACATGATTCCCAGTGTAAACAAATAGCAACACAATTTTAAATGTGTATAGAACATGATCCCCAGTGTAAACAATTAGCAACACAATTTTAAATGTGTATAGAACATGATCCCCAGTGTAAACAATTAGCAACACAATTTTAAATGTGTATAGAACATGATCCCCAGTGTAAGCAATTAGCAACATCATTATAAATGTATTATATTCATCTAAAAATTTTATACATCTGTGTTAATTAAAGTATTCGCCGACAATATTATACATACTGTTTACTACCAAATTGATGACGGCAAGCAATTATATTTACGTGTTATGTTGAATATATGTACCCATATAACATCGAAATATCTTACTATATCTTATACTCATCGATTTTCTACTAATAAGTGAAACAAAAGTTTTCTGTCAAATCCCAAACGTAGAGAAACAATACGTGTTTTTCCCATCATGTTTTACTCTCAAACAAGGCTAGAACTAACTTTTTCGCTGTTTTCGTGTCATAACTAAACAACACGAATATTTATACTACATTTTTTATGTGAGCAATTTCGTTAATAAATATATAGTATCTAACCCCAACAAGCCCTCTATTAATGACTCAAACATATAGTATTTTCGTTTTCAAGCCAATTTCCAATCAGACCAAAGCAAGTTTATATGCTAACTTCAGGGAATAAATTAGAAACGTCGTTCGTTATTCAGGCTTTGAAATCCTTCCAAATGCACAATCTGACATTTCACAACAACTGTAAATAACATATGTGACCTTGCAGCTTAAATATGTCGAAACACTAATATTTTTTTAAGAGATGCTAGTAAAAGGGGGTGACTTGTTATACAGACTTTATTTGAAAAACATACTTTCATTCAAAAAATGAAATATTAATTATTTCTTAGAATTTCTATCGCATCAAATAAGTTGAAATGTTAAAATGTTTCTGCTCTCAGTTACATTTGGAGACTTGTTTAAAAATTTCCATGAAAATGTATACGTATATAATAACAAAAACATCAGCGGAATACAAGTGATATCGATTCACACCATCTCTACTACCAATGAATGATTTTGAATTATGTATAGGTAAACAAATTTCTTCGGCCCAAACGTACATATATGTTATCTCCTAAACATGATTAATGGTGATTTTGCTTTTTTGATCTTGAACAAATATTGAGTGCAAAGTGGATGAAATACTGCAGCTGTCCTCAGAAAAGCGTGACGTCATATAATATCAGCCTAGAATATATCGCCGGGATCAAAAGTAAGGGTCACAAGATCGGAAATAATATAAATATACCGTTTTATATGCAAAAGATGGAGTAAGCTCTAATAAGCGTTTTTTATGTAAGTATAATTAATGTCAAATTGTTAAGGAATGAAGAGGCCCGAGTTACAATGCGATGAAAAGTTCAACAGTTGGAGAGCTAAGTTTCTATTTAATATCGACAGTAAGAAATAAATTTTTATTTATTTGGCCTAGTGTATTATATTTTTATGGTTCAGATTATATTGTGGTACGACCATGACTTTAACATAAACTGTCTTTCCTTAAGGAGTAATACAATTTTTGAACATCATGTAGGATTCAATCAATGTAGACTGTTTAAGCTTTGTTATTTTCGATGATTTCAATTTAAAATGTAGTTAAGAAACTTGCAATATTTAGTTTTCTCGTATTCCTTAGCTTTGATTATGTAAATCATGTGGATTAATATTCGTCAGTTTAAAGACAATCTAATCTTTAAAACTATCCGCACCCTCCCACCATAAATTGTGTTCCCCAATTGTTTATTAAATTAATTTTTGTTTGAGTATTCCTACAAGATTAAGAAAATATTATTGAAACTTGCACCATGTCAGTGTAAGTTCATTGTTTAGTTTGCTAAGACTTCGGCCAATACCTTTTTGACATGTTGCATCCTTAGTCAATAACTTCTAAACGCTAAGTTGTGTTAAACACTCACTGTATTACTCAATTTGTATTTTTTTTATTCGGTACAAACAAACAATTTTTTAAATGACCCTTGCCCATAATAAGATGTCGCATATAAATAGTCACAACATCCAATAAATTACGCCATCGGCTGCAATACATTAAACGTTAAGTGTTACTCAATTTTTTAGTTTGTTTTTTGCAGTCGATCTATTCCTTTTAACGATCAGCGTGTTTAGTAAACTTTCACATATAACGAATCATTAACCCAATTATTCATCCTTGATACATGATGAGCTAAGAATGTTACATGAATTTAGAACTACGACTTTATGTGCGGATTTTTTTGCGGTTATTGCTTAAAATTTCTAAAATTATGTTTGTAGACGAAATTAGTTGTAATGATAGCTACATTGAGATTATATGGTTATCTAGAGTAGATTTACGGCAATAGTATGTCAGACATCAGTACACATTATAGTAGCACGAGTTGTGAAGCCACGAGCAGAAGTACAAAATGTGTCACTTTAGAACTGAAATATTTATTTGTATATATAAAAAACCCAGAGATTTACTTTGTAGTATATATTTATAAAGCAAGCCTATTATTTGAATGACTTCCACCATTTTGTTTCGATGCGCTTGATGGTTGCATTATTGCAAAGATAAAATGGAGTTCTGAAATCATACAATAATTTTAGAACAGCGAAGGATTTCAAATTTAGATTGTACTTATGATGCATTCAGATTGTGTATTTTATAAAATTGTTCAATGCTTTCATATGAAAATGAAAATATGTTCATTTACGTTGCCACATTTCATGCATGGATAAAGGAGGGATGGCGTACTAACACAAAAATGATAGAACGTTTAACATATATCTTAGCCAAATATTAGTGTGGGTTTTCTTTTTAGAACTTTGATTTCGATTTTTCATTTTTTAATATCTGCACTCAGACTTTTATTGTTTGTTTCTGCAAGCTTACAGTCAATGTCAGTAACCGACTCTTCGGTCAAGCTTCCATTGTCAATTATTATCGGTTTAAACATGACACAAAGGAATGCCTAATTTCCCTTTTTTTTTTTACATGATTATGAATGTGATGAAATTTGAACGATTACGTGAATAATTGCAATACCATATGTAATATAACTATATAATGGATAGTCTTTCCTTCTTCATGGAAATGGTTATTGTTTGTTTCAGAGCGTAACATATATATGATACTGTATGACTGACCAAATATCTAACACCAACACGTCGTGTTTATTCAGTTACTAAAAATTTGCATGATGCATGTGGACAACTAATTATTAAAAAGGCCAATATCTTAAGCAGGTGTTGTATTGTTTAGGGTTCAGTTTAAACATTATTGGCTGTCCCTTTGTTAATTACTTAAATGTGAAATAAACGTAAACAATTTTGTAGTTGTTGTAGGGTTTAACGCCAATTTTCAGCACAAGATAGGCTATACATGGCGGTCAGTATTAATGGTGGAGGTAGAACCCGGGAAAACCCCAGAAAGAAACATAGACCCACGAGAAACTACAGGCATGCTTTCTCACATATTCACATTGGCCGAATACGAAACTCAAACCCACGCAGACAGAGATGAGATGGCAGTGATCCGCAACGGAAAGAGCTTTAGACAATTTGGCTACTCGAGGCCTCCGTCTGTCTATATTTCCTTTAAACTTGTTTAAATTATCTACATTTACTTCCGGTATTGTCGTTCGTGTTTGTTTTAATTTCTTGTTATTAATTGGCTATGTTCTTCTACATTTAGTCTAATCAGGCATAGCAACTAAATGCTAACTTTTCATCAACTTAATATCTCTGGTCATTCACTAAATTAAAGAGTTTAGATGTTTTTGCCAAAACCACAACTCGTCCTTACAATTTAGTTGATACTAGACTCATCTAAGTCAAGCAGAGAAGCACATGGTGATCTTTTCAATAGTTCACAGGTCCTTGCTCTCATAATGAGTGCACTTAGCTCTACGGTAACGGCTGTAGCGTCTTCGAACAATCACGTTCGTTTCTCGCCACTCCAGAGGACTCCAAAAATTCTGAACTTTCTGCCACACGAGAGGCAAAGATATCACTACCGCAGGCATTAATGTCGCTTTTACCGACGCGTAACAAACGGCCGGACAAATAAAGTCAGATAACGTAATTCGAATATGTATTGTGTCTGTTTGCAGTATTGGGGCATTCAACACAAAATCTTAAGAAGTATTTTTTTTAAATTTCGGAACTATAACGATATTTTCAGTATCTTTAGTGTTGGATTTACATATGTAAACTCCGTGGCAGATTAACAACAAAAACGCCTTCAATCCATGTAAACAGGATTGTTACGGCAAATAAGATAGTACTTTGGTGAATCACTTAACGTTCTAAAATTCGTTGTGCGTCTCTGTTTTTACATGGAAAGCTTCATATAATATTAATGCACAATGGTCGGGACCCTTAGACACTGAATCCGTTCTTGGCTTCTGCAATTATAACGCGTGCAATATATTACCTAAGAGGGGAGAAAACAAGGGAACAACCAAACATAAATAAAGTATCCAATCGTTTATGCTGGCTGTCAATCCTGTAATCGATAAAGAATATGAAGTTTTGGTGCAGCTGCTTTATACGTGTTTGACGACAGCATGGCTTGCAAACCGCTGTCACAAGAGCATCCTTACCTCACCAGAGCTAACACGTCCCAGTTCAAGACTGCAGTACAATAAGAATGCTAAGTAGATGGACATCGATCACTGGGGCTACTCGGAGCACTATAATTCAATTTGCGGTAGGCAATGTTTAGTTATTATTTTTCTCTCGAACAACAACTGTTATTGGGCCATTATTATTGTAATGCTAAGAAGTATTATGGTATGTGGCCAAACGCACATACACGAACACTCATACACACAAACAGTTTATACGAGCGTGGAGAGAAGGCATGGAATCTGTCACTGATGATGAACATGTTGCCAGACATGTTGAAAGCACCTTCAACATCGCAAAATTCTTGCCAGTAAGTTACTCTGACAGCTTAACAATCCTCGGTGGAGAGAACCCATGTTGACACCACGAACGTTGCCATATTATAATTCTTATACGGGCAATATAATACTGACATGCTCATACATGACAGATGTTAGCTTGAAAATGATTGCCGAATCCCAAAATAGGGAAAACTGCCACGCGATTTCTACAAAATATACACGAGCTCAGATAGGCATTCTTTGGACCATTGCTTCAAACTGTGTTGTAATTATTGTTGTTGGGCATTCAAAGCTTGAAACCATGTTGTAATTATTGTTGTTGGGCATTCAAAGCTTCAAACCGTGTTGTAATTAGTGTTGTTGGGCATTCAAAGCTTCAAACTATGTTGTAATTATTGTTGTTAGGCATTCATAGCGTCAAACTGTGTCGTAATTATTGTTGTTGGGCATTTTTTGCAGGCCTATGAGAGCTAATACGCCGGATGAAAACTACCTTTTGGACGAAATAATAAAATAAACAATACTTAAACGGCTACACGAGAAAACCAATCTGACTACAGGTGAAATCAACAGATAAACATTCATGAATATTAAAACACGGACTACATTTCACAAGCAATACGATTTGATTGTGTTCAACGAAGTGACAGAACATTTGCTCTTAAAACATATGAGATTATCTGGTGCGATTAATTCGCTCAGGAAAAGCAAGCGGTGGATTCATTTCCTTCCGTGTTTCTATTCTATGTTTTTTGAACAACCCGAAACATAAAGCAAGTATTCTCCTTTCTCATTATCCAGTCTGAAAGACATGCTAACACAAATTATGATACCGTCCTATTATTTATATGCTACCGGTATGAAGGATAAACCTATGATAGGTTCTCAATACAATTGGTCAGTTTCTAATTGTTTTGGCATCCGGCAGCACTTGCGAACAAAGAAAAATATATAAAGGACAAACTTTATTAGTATAAGTGATTAGCAACATGCAACATATCAGACGTATCAAGGCTAGCTCCTCTACTACAATCGGGATATATTTAGACTAATTTTATTTTCAAGGTATTGAAAATATACTGACAACTGATTTTCAAACGAGAAATGCTTTTATTGACCAAATATAGAATAACATTACTACCGAAGAGAGACTGCAGATAATGAAAGGCCATAACTCTCGCTTACGTGTTCTTTCGGACTAAATTAAACGTTGATATATTGAATAATAAAAATAATAATAATAATAAAAATAAAAAAAAATAATAATAATAATAATAATAATAATAATAATAATAATAATAATCTTCGCTGACTTTAACATGGGCATCATATACCGTGCTATTTATCAACTTATTTTTAGTGGCCCGAGTAACAATTGTGAAGTGTATCTATATTGTGTTTAACGTTTGTCCGTGCTTGTAGATTATAGGTGTTATTTTTGAAAAGCACAATACAATAGCTAACTTTTGTTCATGATTGTATGCATTAAAATGTTGATAATTTGTAAACGACATGTGTATTTAGATTTTCGTCCAGAACATAGGTGTTTATCATTGGAATTATATTATCCACCTGGGTTTTGTCTTGCTTTTAAGTTTTATAAAAATGTTTGATGACAAATGAATTTAAGGTCTAATCTTGTGTACGAAATTTAGAATGGTCTAAAAACAAATTAGGCCTGTTAATGTGTATTAGTTTCATATCTGATAAGCAAACTTATTCATCCTATTTCAATACCAGTCCTTGTGGAATCACATTTAGGTGTGTTTGGACATAATTTAGATAAATAAAATTGCAAAGTGCTAGTGATAATTGTGGGCTTAAACATTGCTTTTATATTACCGTGAATTTATTAAAAGACATTATCGAGTATTTCGTCGTGATAAAACAAGATAATTGGTTCCACTTTCAATACTGGAAAACATTAGGCTTACTTTGTACTGCTAGACTTGTGATTGGCCATAAAGGATTATTTGAGATATAATTCTCAATGCAGCATGTTCCACTTAAAATTTCATTTTCTAACTTAGGTAATGAAATCATTTGTTGGTTTTGCTTTTGCTTTTTTATGTTACCTAGTTCAAGCCGATATAGTTCTAATGCAGTAAATAACACTATCGATGTTGTGAAGAATGAGAAATTTTTAAATTCTGACAGAATTTTCAATCTGCTGGAGGTTTGAATAATAAGCGATTTAGCAGCTTCGGTGCTTTTATTTTGTAAATGAGTAACAAAAAGATTATTCCATCCCTAATTTTGTATTTGAATATTCGCAAAAGAGTTGCTTGATTTGAATGATGGGACAGTCGTTTCTGTTCTTATACAACTACATGGCAGCATACGAATCATTACCCTTTGTTTGTAAAGTTACTTGAGATAAATACACGTGAAGTTATCAAACTAGAAAACTAAAAGAATCTGAGAAGTTTTAAATTTGTAAATGATATTAATATAAAAAGCATGTCCTACATTCTACTAGGCATATTTGGGATCAGTACAACTAAATTTCGGAAAATTACAACAATATTGCCAATGTTGTCTCCATATAAGTTTTCTTGCAGTAAACTGACTTTCGACAGGAACGATGGACGACTTATGGTTTGCTACTCCTTTATTTATGGCTTCTTATGTCACTGTATCCAGGGTAACTGCTCGGTAGAGGTGACCTTTCGTCTGGATCTGAAGTCATATCAAGGAGTAACGGTTTCTCTAGGACTCGTGTAGAATGACATCCGCAAAAGAAATCACACCTATTCATCCCGGGCAAGTAATCCGGCATTTTATAGACCAGATTAAACTTTTTAGACCCTGGAAAAATAAGAAGAAATATAATGTTGATAAACTCTCTATCTCTCATCGCCATTATTTTGTCAAATCTATTTCAGAGTAAGAGTCCCGGATTATAAGTGTCATAAGTTACACTTGATTGATGTAACAAGTAGCACTACTGGATTTGTGTTCGGGAGCGACCAATCAGGATATATGAAACAACATTACGTCTGAGTTGATTGTTGCTGGCTGAATTTGCATATGATATATACGGTTCTTGCGTTCATGTATCTAAATTTTTCACATTGTAACAAGACTTAAAACGACCCCATTATCCCAATAGTCAAGTCACAGAGTAAGATAAGGTTGCTCTTACACGTTGTACACACTTATATCAGCAGTATATGTATAAACAATATATCCCTTATTTATGTGGCCAACAATGCACATGATGTATTTGATGAAGGCAATATTACGACATACATTTCAGGACGATTACGGCAGTCTATGCAGCGCAACATTGTAAACTTTTTTAAGGCTAGCGACCTAAATCATAACAGGAAGAGCAGACACCCGTAAAATCGCGTAATCCTTACCAATTAGAGGTACGATTTTATATTTTGTCAGTAACGTTCCTAAAGACAGTCATAGATCCGTTTATAAACATCTAGCAATTTTCAGGGATGCTTATCCTCTCAAATCAACGCTGTCGAAGTCCTGGTGTTCGCAAACATTCGAGGACAGTTGTAACTTGATCGGAAATAACAGACACACCATTTGCCTGAATATAGAGCACGGTCTCATAACTTCAAAACTACAAGTTATTTGCTTACAAAAGCCTCTGTCTGTCATCTTAAAAGCCCTCTTATACCCATATATGTTTAGTATATTTGCATTTTAATTAAATATTACCTACATGCATGTGCGCAAATCATCAAGCTCTCACACAAGTTTAATGATTGTTTAGTAATTTATGAAAAGGCAAAAATGAAGTAAAGAGAATGTAATCTGAGTCTCCAGAGAAAAACAAACACATTATAACCAAAGAAGCGTCTAACAGTATGTGGAAGCATTTGTTGAAAACCTGTATTTGTTGCCCTGGGGCCTACGAAATCCTCTGTCCTGGGGCAAATACAATCCCCCATCCTGGAGACCTATAAAGCCCCTGTCATAGAGCCTCTAAAATTATCTGTCACGGTGGCCTATAAAATTCCCTGTTCCAGGGATTATAAAATCCCTTGCTAAAAAGAGTGAAATGTAAACGACTGATATTAAACTCAACTTTCAAAGCGAAATCATTCGGATAATCTATATCGCAGGATGATATGTACACGGCAACCTGCACAATCCAACACATGCGAAAAGTTCGTTTAGAGTTTATAATTTAAAACTTAATACCTGACGCTACATAAGAAAAGAAAATGTAAATTACAAAACTAATTTAAAACTTAATACCTCAAGCTACATAAGAAAAGAAAATGTAAATTACAAAACGAATTTAAAAGTTAATAAACGACGCTACATAAGAAAAGAAAATGTAAATTTCAAAACTAATTTAGAACTTAATACTTGACACTACATAAGAAAAGAAAATGTAAATTACAAAACTAATTTAAAACTTAATACATGAAGTTAAATAAGAAAAGAAAATGTAAATTGCGAAAATATGTTAAAGGGTGTATCTTGTTACTTTCCTCAATGCCAAAAGTGAATTATTTTGGCTCTATGATGTTTAAACTTTCGTTAATTGGCAAAATTGTTTTATTTGAAAATAGTGTACGTTTATATGCCCAAACAAACACATTTTTCGCTTAACATAATATTTTGCTGAATCGAACATCTTTTTATTTTATTTTTTCCTTGTCGTCTATACCTGTGGTTCCAACCTTTTTTATCTAATACACATTAGAAAGTTATGAGCGTGGTGGGCACCTACCACTACGTCTTCCAAAATCTGATTTGGCTTTGCATACGCATCGTATTGACGTATTTTGCGAGTTTATGTTCTTAAGATACATTCCATACTCATATTACGGCCTTCGCTATTCATTAACACCTCTTTTCATAAAAACATCGTATAATTCTGATTACAAAATTTAGAAGCCTAAAACACGAGTTCCCCAATAAACCTTCTCGACCGCCATTTCATCTACATGCGCTAAACTGAACTTATGCTACCGATTGTCAGTAAGAAAATAAATCAAGCGGCAGATCAAATATTCGCAACATTGATAAATCAAAACAGCGAGGTACAGCGAAATCTTACCGCGAGTCTAATAGCGGGTAGTGGTTTGAAATTCTCGTCGAGATCATGATTTAGATCGACAAATATAAAATAAAATGTTTAAATCTTCACCTGACGAAGCTTTAAATATAGACGCGGAATTCTCTAAAAAATTATTCCGTACGCGCTTATTAATCTTATTCCTATCCAACAATACAACTTGATTCTTGATCTAGAATATAACTTCAGGTTCAGGATACAAGTAAATCTTCTTTACCTTGCGAAGCATTCATCCAGGTTGACTGTGAACTCGTCCAAATGTTACGGCTAATACCCCGTATCCTGAAAAAGGTTACCTTTGTTTCAATACCCTCGTATTCAGCAGCGATGAATTTACTCGTGAATATTGTACTGGTACTGACTAAATCTCTTACTCGATCAAGTTAAATTATCAACTAGGCAATATTTTCGTCATATACATAATTACCATTGACACATACATCGGACAATAATGTTGAAAATTACTTTCGTGATTGTAAATTTGGATGGTCGCGTTTAAACAGTTATCATGAAGATGATCCGATGATATCAAGAGAGAATGTTCACTCCACTCGAATTCTTCCGCGGCTCGATAATGATGATTCGAAAGCCATTGTTGGTCCCGGTATTGTATTGAACTGGTGTTAAATCACTAAATTATCTCGAAAAGATATTAAAAGGATTATAAATATTTTGTCGAGCTACAATGATTAATTCACGTTTGTTATTCATATATGTTAATCGAATATCTAAATGTTTATATCTTTCAGAAAAAGTATTCACGCGTAAGTAAAATATACTATACTTGATTCATTATATCTCTAAAGCAAAATAACTATTTAATTGTTTTTCATGATAACTTCCTGTAATATATTCTTGTTCATCAAATACAATATCTTATTTCTTCGCATAATGCCTAGCAAGTTCTCGAAATCTTTTACCATCGCAAACATAACATAATCTTCTTTTACCTCGTATAACATTACCACATCTAATGCAAATTACAAGATCTCGAGAACTCCTTTTAAAATATTGATTATGAACCGCACAGTATTTTCCCACAATAGGTTAATTTGATCGAGTAAAATATTTAGTCGGTACCAGTACAATATTCACTAGTAAATTCATCGATGATGAACACGAAGGTGTTAAAATAATTCGAAATGATGACATGCCATTATATAAAAATAAAAAAAGGATTACAAAAACAATATCAGAAAAGCAAAATGAAATTATTTATCTTAATTATGATAAATTAAAATTGCTCGTACCGTTTTCAAAGCTAATCAAAAAGATATACGATGACATTAGTAAACTTTTTGAAGAACGACGATTAGGAAAGCTTATAATCGCAGAATTTGAAAAGATATTACTCGAGTCACGGATAGGAGGAAACACGGGAAATCAATGAGAATTGACTCGAGTTCTCAGTCATTTTTACGATAATTATAAAATTTTTAAAAAACTTTGTAATAATTATTGATAACAATCATGGCAATTTTTTGCATGTACTGGGATTTTTAATTAACAATTTCTAATACATCGTTGAAGATTTCTCAGATAAAATTTCAAGAAAGTCACGGGTGAGCATAATTTAAAATCTGATCTCGGGGACATGAGATCATAGTAATCCTGTCATATTTCATCTAGTTGTTGTTTTGTCAGTAGAAAACACTCATTGCCGAATTCATCGATGACTTTATCAAAATTTCCCCCATTTTGATTTGAAAATGAGTCTTTGATCGCATCGTCGAGTTTTGATATATCAACAACAAATATCTTCAATCAGGTTAGAATTTTGATCAACGAGTTTAAATATGTTTTTACATCCAAGGATTATTACAGTTTAAATATACTAAATAAACCGGTACTTGCACTATTAAACTTTCAGGAGATACTTGAGTGGAGAAAGTACATAAAATATATTTCTGCTGCGTTGGAATCGATAATTCGTGTTCGTGATATAACTTCCGTCGATGATATCACATGAAAGATTTACTGCGACAACCGAGTTATATCAACGTTGCCCTATGATATATGCCAACCTGTTCCATCTGGGTTGTTGTTTATCTGAGATATCTATCTGAGATAGGTGCATCATTAGGAATAGGTATATCTGGATATCTCTTACACGAGGTGTGTAATCTAGACAATAATGTAATGATATGATTATTAACAGATTTTGTTTAGGTCTGGTATAATTATACCAGGGAAGTTTAAATGTTTGAATATCTTCTATGGCAACATTAAAGCTAGCTGCAGAATCTTTTCTGATAGTACCATGTATATCATTTAACACTGTTTGAATAATTTGCAGGTTAAACATTTCCATATCAGACGCAATTTGTTTTAATATTTCTATATATTAAATGATTGCAATCCTGGTCCAAGATCCTTGAATATGTTCTACCAAAAAATATCATTCAATTATTTTAGATATTTTTGATGTTCTTTATTAACAGAATTAAAATATTCAAAGACAATATCATGTTTTATTTGATACCATACTCTTTTTACCCCCGGTATCCTTATCGGCTCAAAATCACCTTTTTCAAAAGGTATTTTTCAGTATGATCGAGAGATATTATGATACGACACTTTATTAGAGATTTCAAATCAGACAATTTAGGTTCAGGTGAAACTTCCACTGGTGGTTTTTCAGGCCAACATAATTTAGATCCGATTGGCGAGTTATATATATCCACGGCGTACGCAGGAGAATTTATCTTGATCGCTGTTAACAGCGATGGTTCATGAACTCTTATAGCGATAGTTGATTCGACTCCAGTGAGAGATTTTATTTTACGCTGAATTTCATTATCGATATATTTGATTTCACAACTTCCCTTGTGGAGATATATAGTCTGCCAATCGGGAGTACCATCAGGTTTATCTTTATTCGCAAATACGAATGTATTATTAGGTGGTTTATCAGCAAATGATGCCGATCGGATATTTGGCCAACTATTATACACCCGTATTTGAGAAAGTGCGATCTCTTTGACTGGAATTGGATTTCGAAAATCTACACTAAATTCGGGACTCTGATGTTTTTGATATCATCGTTGTTATTGCCGGGTTTGTATTCTCGACTATCCGCTGAAGTACGTTTTGAGGCGTTGTCAATAACATTGTTATCAATATTATTTTTTTCTTCTAATTTTGACATTGATGCATCATAAATATTTACCATCGAGGAAAATTCATCATCGGATATTACCGTATCATCGAGCATGGACGATATCATCGACAATATTTGAGAGTAGGCGGTTTAAAATGAGTGTAATTTAATCGTATACTAATGTAATTTACCTTGACCACACGATAATACTTTTTTTGTGATCATCCCGAAAACTCCTGTGATTGTCCCTGCAGTTGAAATACAAATAGTAACAACTGCATGAGCGATCATCGTTATCGACGATAATAATACACTGATACAGTGATAATACCTGAAAACCTGTTCTCCATGGTATAGCAGTGTTAGGGACCAGCTTCACACGTTTAAAAGACATCGCCGAAAAGCAGAGAGGCTTTGGTTTTCCACCAGACTCACTCTTCATAAACGAATCTTCGAAGCCGCTAAGAAGAACGTCGCAAACATAGTCCATTTAGCCTACAGTACTAAGATAACGGAGAGTTCCAGCTGCATGGAGCTCTTAGAGATAACTAACAAAATAATGTCAAGGAACAGATGTACACCACTTACAACAACCTTCTCTCCACTAGACCTACCAGACCAATTTGCAAATTTCTTCGATGACAAAGTTCAAAAACATTAGAGATTCCCTTGACAGCACAATTTCAACTGATTCGTCACCATACAGTTATGATGCAGAATTTCAGCGACAACCGTTAGGAGCATTTGAACCTGTTTCTACTAATTTACTACGAACAATCGTGACGATAAGTGCACCAAAGTCTTGTGAACTTGATCCAATTCCGACATCACTGCTGCTTGAGTGCTTAGACCCAAAATTGCCTTCATTAACTGATGTTATTAATATCTCTCTCACCAGGGGAATTCCCATCATTTTTCAAAACTGCCATTGTAAAGCCTCTGCTGAGGAAACCAACACTAGACCATAACGATTTAAAGAACTACCACCCAGTTTCTAATCTCCCATTCATATCAAAAATTTTAGAAAATGTTGTTCTAACTCAACTTGTATCTCATCTGAATTCAGTCTTTTTAGCAATGTACAGTCTGCATATCGCCCTTACCTCAGTACGGAAATTATGAAAGTATTTAGTGACATTCTCTCTGCTTTGGATAGTGGAAAGATTACAGTCCTCACTCAGTTGGCTTTATCTGCAGCATTTGACACAATAGACCATGACATATTACTTCACCGTCTCCAGCATGTATTTGGCATTCAGAATATAGCTTTATAGTGGTTCAAGTCTTACTTAGTCAACAGGACACAAATTATATCTGCAAATGGAATACCCTCCAGCCCAGTTGACGTATGTTGTGGTGTTCCACATGGATCTGTTGCTCTCAAGTGTCATAGATCATCACCAAGAGTAGTACCAATTGTATGCTGATGACACCCAAATATACATGTCTAGCAACCCAACTGAAGTTGATGCTACCATCCAAGGAGTAGAGAAGCGCCTTTCTGATGTGAAATCATGGATGACATTTAACAAGCTGCAGATGAATGATGATAAAACTGAGGCTATTCTGATCACAACACAAAGACTTTCTCATTCACATCCTTTACCTCAGACAATAAATATCAGCAACACCAACATTAAATTCTCACAGTCAATACGGAACCAAGGAGTTACTCTAGAGAGTACTCTCATATTGCATCAACATGTCATGAACATATGCAAGGCTGCATTTCTTGAATTGAGACGCATCAGTCCCATTCGTAAATATCTTTCATTTGATGCCACTAAAACACTTGTGTGTTCATTAGTACTTTCAAGACTGAACTATTGTAACTCAATTTTTTCTGGTTCGTCACAATATTTACTCCAGAAACTTCAAAAAGTTCAAAACACAACTGCACGGATCATTTTTAGAGTACCTCGATCAGAGCACACCTACCACTGCCCTGTACCCTACAATTCGATACAGAATCAAACACAAAATTCTTCTCTGTGCTATGTTTCAATAACAGACTCCAGTCCAACATAACTATCCAGCCTCACCTATGTGTATACACCAGCTAGATCCTTATGCTCTTCTTCCGATAATCGTATACTCATTGTTCCCAAGGTGAAAACAGAGTCATATGGACAACGTTCGTTTGCACACCAAGGCCCGGCGACTTGGAACGAATTGCCCATTGAAATTAGACACAAAGACACAGTTTTCCCTTTTAAGAGTGCTCTTAAGACTCACCTGTTTCGACTGCAGGGACAAACTTAGCAACCTAATCATGTTTTGTATCTTATATATTTTCAGCATGTTTTTATGTTTTCCAATTTCATTGTTTTTGTCATTTGTTGTTCTGTAGTGTAGTCATATCATTATTGATGGCGTAAAGCGTTCAGATCCTCGAAAGATTAAGTGGTATACAAAGTCTTTATTATTATTATTATTATTATTATTATTATTATTAATTATTATTATACAATTATATCAAAGCGGGTAATACGCCTTCGATATTTTTTTACCTTCATTTAATGCTCATCGGTAAGATTTTTTAGTTTAGTTTGTAACTCGCAGACCTGAACCGATCGATATTTTTGGGTGGTCATTATCTAAGTATAGTGCTTACTTATATCAATTACAAATTATATCTACTATGTGAATGACGCTCGAACTAATTTATCATCGGTGGAAGTTATCCTGAATCGTTTGGTGGATCCCTTTTCTTTTACCGCGCTTATAACATTCTTAACCCAGGCGTATGAACATCTATGATATATTAAACTTCATCGGCGAAACAAGGGTTAATCTATAAACACATTTGACTTCCGCGGTAACATCAATAATATTATTTGTCGTTGTCCAAGCGAAGTATCCATTAAGTATCGAATACACGTTATTGGTATTTTCCATGAGGAATTTTAACCTTATCGAGTCTCGCTGCCATATCAAGAAAAATTAGCGACGATATCCTATTGAGTTTTTTTAATCGTGTCGATGGATGTTTTAAAATCAACTAGTTTTATAAAAACCTTGCTGGTTTTCCAAGGAAATTATCAAGGGTATCATCAACCTTACACAATTATTACGGAGACGTGTGAATTGTTTATTTACATGTTCATCATATTCAGATCGCAACGCTGTTAGTTTTTCATTGGTGGCTTTAATATCACCGAGTTTTATAGGGATCGCTGGCGGGATTCCAAAGAAATTATAAATAGTTTTATCAAATTTTTTATATTTTGTCGACATCTATAAATTTTATTTATATCAGCATCACACTCGGATCGTAGCGTTTTTAGCTTAGTATCGGTGTTAAATGTTGTTGATTCCATCGCTGTTATTTTGTCCACCACAGTTGAAAAAAAATACCAGGTTTAATCCTACCTGTTGAATCAAACAGCACGATAGCATTTTATCTTACCCCATTGATTTTAACTAATATATCCTTTAGGGAAACATTACTAATTTTTAATTTACCCTGTCGGTCTTGAAATACAACGATTTCATCGGGCGATACAGCAACCAGGTTTAATATTTCAGATCATGCGTCGTTCAGAAGATTTTTACAACTTCGATTGAAGCACCTTCAGCTTTTTTTACATCGTGAGAAAGATCTTATCCAAATATCTATCATTATAGATTTAAGACCTCTTTAGAAAGTTATCGCTGGTATATTAGTGTACGGTTTTATAAGATGGTTTGGTTGATTTTGATATCGCGTCGAAAACATTAATAACCTCTCGGCCTCAGATCAGAGGATCGGACATTGTCTGTGTAGGCAACATTGAATACCAGTGAGGAACATTTAAATGAGCTATGTATTTTATAAATTCTTTAGGTGGTGCTCGCTGGTAGGAGGCAAAATAAAAAAATCCGCGTGGGTCAATCGAGGATACGACTCAGTGAGTTCCAGGTCCATTGTTATTATCGAAATTAATAACAAGGGTTTCACTATTTGATGGTTGATTTGATAATTGATCTCTCATAAAAACACCTCTGAGACATTTTATATTGTGATTTTGGGCAGCTATGATTAAATCAACATTTGACATCGGGGTTTGAATAAATGCTTCCTGGGAGTCTCAATCCTGCTCCTTATCGTGTGAAACGACTGCCTGGTAGTCTCAGACCTTTTCCCTTTTTTGTATCCATTCCCAGTAGCTTTCTTTAACGCTAGTCCAGCAGTACTTCCAATAGTACCTAATGCAGCAGCTTTAGCGATTACAGCAACCGCAGATGCAATCAATGTTGGTAACGCGGAAAACAGAAGAAATATTCCACCTGATTTAATCATATTTTTGACCGCGGAGGGAGCAAATTCAAATTGAACACCAGTGTTTGCTTTGAACGCTATATTGAAATTTTTCAATTTAGCTTCAGTCAACTGTATTTTATTTGGTCCAACGTTAGCCATCTGATCTCGCTTCAAAGTTATTTTTGCACCACACTTACACGCGTTTTTCGATTCGAATTTCTTTACTTGACTTTGAGTCGACGTGACGTTAATATGATTGTACGACATTTTATTTAACAAGAGATTGATCTAATTGTCTACATGTTTGCTACTAGTGCATCAACGACTCTTATTCTTCCACCTGCACCTTCGAGTAACATCGATTTATCACTGAGAATTAAATCAATTGCTCTATACAAACCACCAGCAGGAGGATTGGTTATGCGAGCTCGAAAATGTATATCCACGACATTCTGTCTAGTTAGATCGAAATGTTGCAACGAAAAGTGATAAATCGGATATAAATTTATAAAATCCAATTGCGATATTTGCAGACCAGTATCGACATTTTGATCGCGTCCCATAAACGTCCATAAACGATGATACGCGCGTGCTATTTGATTAACGGAGTAATCAATCAAAATATCTTCGGACGGTTCTTGCTGACCATTTATCCTCAACGATACTTTCTTGACCCATAGTTTGTCAAATATCATATGTCACTGTTGTTGTTTATACAATCGCACCGTGTCCTGCAACGCGAAGAAAATATGTTGGGGAGCAGAAACGCTCTTTGTTTATGCTATATGTCATGTAAATACACCAGGAACAGCATTTGTCGTTGTATCCGTCGTAAGCTCCAACCATGAAATCTATGATTTATCACCTTTGTCCATAAAAGATAACAACCGCTGTTCTTTAGTGAGAGATGGAGTCATTACTGGCATCGTTAATGAGAGTTTTGATAGAATTACTTTATTATCGCCAACAGCATAAACAACAGGAGGACCAGCATCAACAACAAAATCAGAATGCCAGATCGCATCATTATCATTACTTTTTCTCACAAGAACTATTGTGTGTATAACTCCAAAGATAAAAATTCTAACATTTCTGCAGAATCCAAAAATATAAGATTATGGAATCGAGTAGAAAAACCTTCCGTTGTTATCTAGCATCGCTTTACGTGTTAAAAATCCTTGATTGAAATAAGGATTATTATCCACAACAACACTTTCAACAACAGCGTTATCTTCAGCAGCGGTAACGTTTTCTGATCTTTTTAAAAAAATGGATCATAATCAGCGACATTAGTAGTATCCTTAGCGAACATCATCGACGGACCAGCCGATCTTATATATTCATTGGAATATCGAGATAAACCTACTATTGTAGTGGCGACATCAATATCATGCTCGACAGATTCAATCTCTCATTCGTCAATCATATGTCGTGCACTACTAAACAATGCCATAATCCCATTGTTGATGAATCCAACTCCGGTATTTGCGAGATTAGGATATGGTGGTATTAGGCGCAACATTTTGAATGAGTTGACATTCTACTTCGATGACAGCTTCGTAAGGTAAAAAATGTTTACTTGTATCCTGAATCTGAAGTTATATTCTAGATCGATAATCAGGTTGTATCGCGGAATAGGAATAAAATTGATAATCGCGTACGGAATCATTTTTGAGAACAGGCGTGTCTATATTAAAAGCTTCGTTATATTTGTCGATCGAAATCATGATCTTGACGTGAATCTAAAACCACTACCCGCTATTAGACTCGCGGCAAGATTTCTCTGTACCTCGTTGTCTTGATTTATCAATGTTGCTAATATTTGATATGACGGTTGATTTATTATCTTACTAACACTCGGTGGCATAAGTTCAGTTAAACGGTAGTTTTACCGGTGCTAGTATTTTTTATGTCGTCTTATTTATACTCTTGTCGCAAATAACACCGATTGCTCTCATCGATAATTCTTTTGCAATAGGTGCTATATTCGGAGTCATTCTTGCAAATAATCCTCGAACAATAACATGGAGACCGTCTCCATTATATACTTTATAAAAAGGCAGCCGTGAACTTACGATATAACTCATACTTGGCTTGTTGTGACTACGATGGATGATCATTTTATTTAAATGTTATAATCGGGTGACAAATTAGTGGCTGCGATAATCATCAACGAGTTCATCAATAAACTCTCGATATCGATATACACCCATGTCCATGATACCACCTTTAAATAATCGTCAGCGGCCTCATCAGTTAATTTCGATGAGTTATTCCCAGCTCGTTTACCCGATATGAGAATTTCCAATCGTGCTAAATCCCAGAGAATATTTTTAGGACAGGCAACAAGACCAATACCGTTTGATCCAATACCAGTTCCAAAAGCTTCCTGCGTCAAAGAAGATTTTCTTTCACAATTTTTTTTTATCTTTCTGGCAATTGAAGAAGTTTAGGTTTAGACTGGCCTGTCCTAGGTAATCAGTTAGATCAGATAAAGTATTAAAATTCATTTTCCTAATTTCATCAAACTTACCCTCAATACATTGTTTGGTAAAAACAATACATTTTTCACCAGCATCTTTCTTTTGAGGTTCAACAACAACCACATATGGTTGAGGTTGAGAAAGATGTTCAAGTTTTGAATCTGTTATATCAGCTGGAAGATCTGGTATAATCTTTTCCGTTTGCTTAGATAGTCTTGCTATATTTTCAAGGTCGGGGAGAATAGCTTATTTTCCTCTATCGTCATCTTTTATATCTTCTAATATAGCTCTTTCAGTAGCAATTGCAGCTTTCTCAGTAGCCGTAGTAACAGGTTTAAATAACTGTTCTGCATCGGTGATAAAATGAACATGAGATTCCTGCCGCGCTTGTAATTTATCTCTGACCGGATCTTTTAATCGTGACTAATCGTTCTCTAGTTAGTCTGGTTGTTATCGATTCTCCTACCATTATTGTTATATCGACGATTTAATTAATAGCAGCTGGGTGGTAGTGACAAAGATTCAGACTCCAATTTTATAACGACGATATCAAGTAATTTTGATTTATATATTGTAATCGTATTTTTTTTATGATTTGTCTGAGAAATATGTTTTTTGCTGCTAAAATACATATATCTGCCTTTTCGAAAACTTAAACGAACATCAATAACATAAACGTTTGCCAGAAAATATTTATCCACATACACTTTTTAGCAGAATCTATATTATCTCTTTGAATGACAACATTCGTACATTTATTTGAGAACATGTTTTAGATTGCAAACATGACATCAGGTTCTTACGCCGATTCTTAGTAATTTGTTCAATATGTATATATATATATATATATATATATATATATATATATATATATATATATATATATATATGCTTTAAAAATGGGGATTACAAATTATAAATTTCAGCTTAAACGACCAAAGATAATTGAGTCAAGGATAGGCGGATACTGGGGGATTCTGGTACTCATTGGGTTGCATACGCGATTTTCGTGGAAATGTTTCGTGCTTGTCATTAAAACATGCTATTTTTAAATGACTAATACAATGATAGTCTCGTGCTTACCATGCATACATTTCACTGATATCTTTAAAGTAACGCAATATCAAATGAAAATTGGACGTTTCTATGCTGCTTCTCTCTCATCTTGTTTCTTCCTTGTAACGTGTAAATCAACTGATTCACAAATGAGAAAGTTTCGTGAGAGAAAAAATCTAAACATTAATGTAAAATACGCCAAAATGAGTTCGATTTAAACTGTTTAGATCCTTTCAAACGTTTATTAACAATGGTTGTCATACTGATATATTAATTAGGGCGCTTATACTTATTTATTTTTTATTTTTTTTAATTAGGGTGTTTATACTCATTTATTAATTAAGGCAATTATACTCAGTTATTAACTAGTGCGAGTATACGCATCTATTAATTAGGGCGATTAGACTCATTTTTAATTAGGACGATTACTTATATATATAGAACAGAGTTGTTGGCCATCCTGACGTTTGTCCATTACTCAAGATATTTACTTGGAATTTATTTAAGTGATTTTCGTCAAGAGAACTATTATGCGTGCTTTGTTAAATGACATACGTATATATTGTTGTTGTATTCACAGTCTACATAAATTTTTCATTTTAAGTTTAGCCTCTGGAATTATTTTTTTGTGATCAGATATAATTTGACTGGAAATGTTATTTGAATTAAGCACAGAAATTACAAAGTGCTCATTGAGTTTTCGATTATAAAACTAATTTGGGAATATTGTGAAATCAGTGAAAGACATTTCGATTGGGATACATCAGTAATTATTGGTACATAAAGACATTTAAGATTCTTCGTAGAATTAATTCGGACATGTCAATTCTATGATTGGGATACATCACCACAGTTCACACATCAATATATTCAAAAATATGGGTATATCAGCACATGCAAGACTACTTGTATATCAGCACATGCACGACTATTGGTATATCAGCGCATGCGAGACTATTTGTACGTCATGTCATTTAAGTCATTTGATAGAAAATTTAGGATTTTTGTATTTTGCTCACAATGATGTAAGTGCCTTTCAATTTTCATTTTTGATTATACGGAAATAAATTGTTTACTGAATGTTCTTAGCTATTCATCTTCTTTCCATAGTTTAAGCCAATAGAATCGGAACAGTAAAACGAAATGCAATATCTGTTCGAATTGGTAGATCTTACAACGAATCTTGCTTGATAAAATATATTTGTCGTGTTTCTTTAACCCATCATAATCTTCATTGTCTTGATCTTTTTTAAAAGAAGCAAACTTTGTGGTTTTGTTTTTCTTTCTTTCTTCAAATGATTTGAGAAATCTGAATTCATATTTATAGTATTATCTTCAGTCTTTATAATATAAATAATGATTGGATTCGAATACGACCAACATGTCAACTTGTTTTTCCTTCTTGCAGACACATCGCTTCTCTTAACAAGCAAGATGTGTGACTTCAGTGTTTACTCTGCGGACATGATGTCAAATAGCCTAATTCAATATTATATTTGCAGATGGTCCACGGTTTAATTTAGTTTATCTCATTTCAGTCCCTACTCCCTCACATTGTACAATTTATAGATATATAAAATTCACTCTTAATTTTCCCAACCATCTTTATTTTCAATGGAATTATGACAATTCAGTTCTAGAATCTGTCAAAAAACTCGATTGTTACATTTTGCCATTCTTCAATCTATGTTGTACTTCACCAATCACCAATTAATACTTTTCAAATATGATTTTTCTCCTGGATTGCAATTAATGTCATTAAAATATTTGTACACATGTTGGGTGATAATACTGTACAAAAAGTCATTTAAACACCTCTGGAACAAATCTTAAAGTATTTTTGTTTTAGTTCTGCATTTGAAACTTATGTATACGCAACGATTCATTTCCTTCTGGGAGATATATTAGTCACGCTGGTACGTTTACTTGTGACTTCCTTTGGGACTGGTTGGTCTAGCATATTTGTACCCAATTGCGTGTATAAAATTAGAACTATTTCAATACTTCGTTAAATTTTTGTGTCACACGAATCAGTTTCAGCTACTTTTTAATATTTTAAACGTGAGAATCATTAACAATAGTTCACTCTAAACACGTGTCCGTTATCCGCTACGGGAAAGTATAAAATCCAAGCAGTTGTATGTTTCTTTAGGTACTTCCAAAGTACACAATGAAATTAAAGTAAATTACTTTTACTTTGCGCTATGATTTCATGATCGTACCGAACTCTTAACAGTCAATAAAAAAAACGCCCTGAACAGAAGCTCTTCCCGATAGTTTACAAGAAACAAATGAAAATAAATGACACTGTACTTTTACCACATGTGTTGTATGGGGAAGAGAAAAATATTGTTTTTATTTTAACAGTACTCTGTCCTCCGATTACAAAGTCAATATACCAACATTCATCGATTTGTTTATGGTTTTTGTAATGAGAGCATTAACAAAACAATTAAATAAACTCCGACAGTATTCTATACTAGATGTGGATCGACTTAAATTTTAGGATCATGTGATATAGTATGCCACAGCAGCATCAAACGGGCAAAAATATAGAATATAACAATATGTAATATTTTCTTAGTATTTCTCATCATCAAGTATATTGTCCTTTGCAATCCGCGACGTGTAAGAGCTACGAATATTTGAAACTTACATATACTTTGTAAATGAGCTTTGTTAAATGGTCTCATTAAAAATAAAAGTAAAAGAGGCAAGTTTAATATCATATCATTCGAATCGGTTCGGAAGATGTTCTGGTATACTTCATTTGAGTGCAACTATGTCCTGCAAAAGACAAGATATGCTTTAATTAAAAATCACGTCGATTTCTTGAATTCAAAGAGCGAACGTTCATTTTAATATTTGTTAATAGCCAACTAGTTAGGGGAATAATCATCATCATCATTACAATCGAAAAGACATAACATTCGAAAGTTTCTCTAATTGTCAGAATATCTGATTGTTTAAAGTTTCATTACGAAACAATTCCAAATTATTTCTATGTCGGTTTGGGTACTTAACAGATCATCAATGCGTGAAGTTTTGCATATATCTTCGATATCAATTTATCGAGTGCATAACGATGAGACGCACTGTGAATGCCTAATTTGCTTGATATGGATAGGATTCGAACCTGCGTTCATATGAACTGTACATTTTTAGGCTAACTACTGTCGTACTGGGGTGCATCCCTAAGGGATGTATTCACCTATTTGTCATTGTTGTAACCCTAAAGGATGTACTTACACATTTGTCATTGTTGTAACCCTAAGGGATGTACTCATTTATTTGTCATTGTTGTAACCCTAAAGGATGTACTTACCTATTTGTCATTGTTGTGCCACACATAGTCCTTCCTTGCACCACTGCAAAGAAATGTGGTTTATAGTAGGATTGCATGAACAAAGACAATTGTGAATGTATTTTCCCGTGGCAACACACTGTTTCTTAATTTGTTTAATTAGCGAGAAAGTACAAAACAATGAAGTTGTGTCATGAATATATATGTTATGTGCTGGAACTTTGTATAGCATTCTAGTTTGTAATTTACGAAAATGGGCATTTGTCAACAGGATGTTTAGATGACCTAGTTTTTCTCCATATAGTAATTTGTAAATACCATGTAGACAAGACCATTATAAAAAGAGTCTTTCTTAGAGTTCAATGTTAATGTCGACCGCAGTTACCTTAGGCTTTTTCATCAGATATCTTCATATCCTATTATGTTATAGGTCAAGTTAAAATGTGCTTAGGGATTGATAAACAATTAACCACTTCCTCCTTTTATACCAGTCTGGAAAAAAATTAACTCCTTCCTGCTTTAAGACCAGTCTGGTTGAAAACTTACCTCCTTCCTGCTATAAGTCCAGTCTGGATGAAATAATACTCGTTCCTGCTTCAAGACCGGTCTAACTCATTCCTGCTTTAAGACCAGTCTGGATGAAAAATTAACTCATTCCTGCTTTAAGACCAATCTGGATGAAAAAGTAATTCATTCCTGTTTTAAGACCGGTCTAACTCATTCCTGCTTTAAGACCAGTCTGGATGAAAAATTAACTCATTCTTGATTTAAGACCAGTCTGTTGAAATCAATAACAGTTTTGAGAGGAATTATTTATTTAAATTGTTCATTCGAATTTTTAAGGCTCATTTTCTTTGGACTAACACATTAATTTAAAATTGTTGTGAAGTCGTTCAACGACATTCTTTGAATCATTTTCGTGTATCAGGGCACTCAATACTTTTAAACATTCTATACTCTTGGACTTGTGATAGGACAATTATGAACACCTGGGATATAAATCACAATACTGTAGATGTCTTTTCAAGCTTCGCTTTGTAAAAAAAAAGTTTGTTAATTTAGTTTAATTTTTGGTTTCTCGTTTTCATTGTAATACATATGTTAAGACCTAAGTGATCTGTATAAATTAGTTAAGACAGTACCATATGTGTTCCACATGTAGTTCCTCTAGCTGCACTGAAAGGTGTGCCGAAGCAATTGCCTGTTGTTGGATCCGTACACCGCAAGTGTAGACAAATATCTGCGGACACATTCTAGAAAGATATATTCGAGACGTTTAACTTGAGGATCATCACTTCACATCACTAAAATCTCATGCAAAAACTAAACATTTTAATATTTTGGTAGTTACAGATGGCTTCCAAACTAACGAAGCAGATTTGATTATCCACGCCGTCATGTCAGTCTGCATACTTGTTATGTTAATGTATTTCGCGAACAACCCATAACCGCTTGTGACAAGATGGATTTTGGACAGTTTTATTGAGGTGCAAATAACGTATTTTCAGTACTCAAGACGCCATTACACAATCAGACACTTTACACACAAGGTCTTTAACTTCACTCGCAAAAGATGTGTGAAGAAGTGAATGGAAACAAATTATAAATATTACCGGTACCGATGTATATACCAATTAATGACATATTAACGTTTAATACAAAACATATATTTTGAGAAAGAAGCGTGAAGACAGGGGAACATAATTGTTACAGGAAATTCAAACTAGTTAGTTTGCCAATACAGAGAATAAGAAAGAGATCAAATCAACGAAGAGTATGTTTTGTTAATTATGTTTTATTAATTAGTTAAAAAATTCGATTCAATAGAGCTTGCAATTTTCACAACGGTATATTATATTCCCTACAACGTGTTTAGCTTAAAATTTCAACAACTTCACTCTAGAATGAAACATAGATGACAGATGTCTTAATTTGCAATAAAGATTTAAAGTTATAAAGCGGCTTCCAAAAAAAAAATTCTTATATTATATGGCATGTGTCACATGTTATTGTGCTAATGATCAATGCTAACATTTAGGTACTCACGATATCCTCTAAATAAATAGTACATTTTAATCCATGTTGTTGCTGTTGTAGTGTTTAACGCCAATTTGCAGCACACGATAGGCTATACATGGCGGCCAGCATTAATGGCGGAGGAAGAACCCGGGAGAATCCCTGGAATGAACCACCGACCCACGAGAAGCTACTGGCAAGCTTTCTCACATACCCACATTGGCTGAATCTGAGACTCGAACCTACGCAGAGGTAAGATGGCAGTGATCCATAACGGAGAGCGCATTAGACCACTCGGCCACTAGGGCCCCTTTTAATCCAAGTCATAGGAACTTAAAATATGATTCATTTGGACTGAAAAAGAAGAGAAGTGCTCATCTCAGTGTCCTCTCTCCAATCATTTTACGATTGTACATAGTACGCAATGCACATAGCAAATATAGAGTTATGAGTTAAATCCAAAACCTAATAAAGTCAATAAGATGTAAAACATATGTCGCAATGGCGTTTCCGGTATGAGTGAAGAAGATGAATGCAAACATTTAGCTGCCCTAATTTTAAGATGACAGCAACACAATCATGTAGACACGCCAAATCACAAGGATGCAAGATTTCAAGCGACTTTGTAACGAGCTCATGCAAAGAACTTATCTAATCTGGTTTCATATTCAATGTAGACCACACAATATAATTTTGTGGCAACGGTGTAATATTTATTTAGATATATGCAAATATCCATTTTGCAATACAAACATCTGTCTTGATGTACATCGCAATCACCAAGGAAATATTGACGTTTTGAGGACCAATATGCCTACCACCACCGTCTGGGTCATTATTATGTGTGAGGATAGTTGGACCCTTGTGTTGCTGTCTCCATGCTGTGAGTATCATAGTAAATTTTTCATTGATAAAATCATTAACGGTATTTTTAGTTCGTTTGCGTTATAGCCAAGAAACTTGAAATTCGGTAGATCAGCTACTGTTATAGTATATACAGTAAGGAAATTTCGTTTAGAGTAATTAATGTTGTCATTGCTATGATCAATTATTACTTGAATTAGTCGTTGGTTGATATATTCCATGTCGGATACAAGTTGATTTAATATTTCAATTCGTTTAATGATTTCACTCCGATTAGTCTAATTGAAAGCCTGTTGTAGTCGTTGTAGTTGTTGACTGTGTTCTTGATTGATCTCTCTAAAGTATTCAATAATTCTGTTATGATATATATATGTATATATGTAATTGATTCTGGAGTCTGTACAACTTTAAATCTCCAAAAGGCGCAATCCTGATCAATAAAATTAAAATAACTACCCGGCAGTGATGACTTTTTTATATCGAGTAGGTGTTCTCGATATGATGGGGTGAATTCGTGTTATGATTGTTTATCCGTGACATAATCAGATATTTTAGGTTCAGGTGGAGGTGGGTTTTCAGGCCATCCTAGTATTGTTCTGATTGAGCTCTGATAGATATCTACGACATAACTGTGTGAGTTTATCTCAATCTCAGATGATAGTGTTGGTTCATGAACTGTTATAGCGATTTTCGATTCTGTTCCAGTAATGGATTTTATTCTGCGTTGTAATTCATCATTGATTTGTTCGATTTGGTAAGACCCTTATGGTAGCGAAACAACGTTCCAGTCTGGAGTACCATCGGGTTTATTCTTATTCGCAAACAGCAGGGAATTATTTGGTTGTTCACCACCGAATGATTTTGATCTAATATTAGGCCAATTGTGATACACTTGTAACTTTGCTAACGCTATTTCTTTGACGGGAATCGCAGTAGGGAAATTCACACTGAATTCAGGATTGGGTGAGGTTATTGAGATCATGCTGGTTTTCACTGGGGTGGTATTTTCCGTTATTCGTTGAAATAGTTCTTGCGATGTTGCAATTGTTATTATATTCGTGTTGTTTTTCTAATTTTGACATCACGGAATCATAAACACGTACCATCGCTGAAAACTCATTATCTGATATTAATGTATCATCGAGGGAGGATGATATCATCGAGGATAATTGTGAGTATGCGGTTGGCACAACATCGAATTTAACTATGTAGTCTTGTAGTTTACGCTGGCTGCATGATGATATTTTTTTGTCATAATCGAAATAATTTTCGCGATTGTTGTCGCCGCTGATATACAAATTGGAACAGCTATCGGAGCAACCATTGTCACCGAGGAGAGTATAATACCAGCTCCGGTGATTACACCACTCACCGAGTTCACGACATCATCAACTGCGATGATTCTTCGTCGATATTTATTTATTTTTGTTTGGTACTCCTCAATGAGTGTTTTGAGTTTAGTTTGAAATTCTCTGACCTGACCATAGCGATATTGCTGTGATGACATTTTATTTTGAAAACTCTACTGTTTTTAAAATAGATTTCAATTTAGTTGTTTACTTAAATCCGCTACGAATTCCACATACCATGTTACTGAAACCCTTTCCAAATTATTATCAGTGGATGCTATTGTGAATTGTTCAGTTGTTCCTTTGTCAATGATCGTTGATATCATGTTGTTGACCCCAGATGAACTCGTTGATGAAATATTAAATTGAGTCGGTGTCACTAGAGTTAATCGATAAATACCTTTGACGGCCGCGGTGATATCTAATTTGTTGTTTGTAGGTGTCCACGTAAATGATCCGTGTTTGATCGTACATACCGAGTTTATATTTTTCTCATGAGGAATTTTTACTTTTTCATGTAATTGTATCATCCTCGGCAGATCATCTCTGATGACATCGTTGGTCGTTTTAATATCAGCGTTGATAGCTTCTATTCGCCGATTAATCGCGGGTATTTCATTGCTGGCTGCTTTAAGATTATCGATGGATTTTTTAAGTTCTGGTTGTTTTATTTCAATTTTATCAAATGTGGTTATACAGAATTTCTCAATGAGATTTCTACGAAACGTTGTAAACTTCTCGATATGTTCTTCATATCTGGATTGTAATGATGCTAGTTCTAACATAGCTGTTTTTATCTCCGTGAGTTTCGGTGTGGTCACCGGTGGATTTAAAAGGAAATCTAATAGAGGTTTGTCAATATTGTCAATTATATTTCTGTGTAATTCAGAAAACTGATCGAATTTAGTTATATGGTCGTCGTATTCATCGCGTAGCTTTTTAACGGTTCTAAATTGTTACTTCTATCCACAAAAGTTGAAATGAGAACACCCGGTTCGAGTTTACCCTCAACGCAATAGTATCTTCTACTGCGTCGCGTTGTTTAACTAAAATATCACCAAAGGAAATATTACTAGTTTTCAATTTACCCTGACGATCTTGAAATACAACTATTTCATTGGGATCAACACTCGCTAAGTTCAACATCTCGGATATTTTATCTTCGATTATGTTTTTATATCACCGGTTGCAGATATTTCCGGGGTGGGTTTTTTCAACCCTGATAAAGATCTCCCCCAAATATCAACTATGTTATTTTATATTACATTAGTCTCTTTAAGTACAGTAATTTATTATTATGTATTCGTAGACAACTTTATAAGGCAATTCAGATGATGCTGAAACCGCCATTAACATTTCAAGGACTTCTGCCCCACGTTAGTTTTCAAATAAGCTCAATATGGGCAACTCTGAATACCAAACAGGGGCCGAAGAATTCAACTTGGATATATTCTCAATAAATCCTCCTCCTCCTTTCCAAGGAGGGAATCCATGCGGGTCGAAATAAACGATACATTGTGGCTGTATCACATAATCTATCCAATATGTTCAAGGGTTTCTTTCATCACTGCGATCAATTATACCGGTTTCAAAGATTTTTGGCTGTACCGACAACTTATTTTCCCTGAATATATCTCTGAAATATTTTATGGGGAGTTTATTTACTATGTCAGTGAAATTAAAATCTGGCATTTCAATTATGGGTTTCAGTGACATGTCAGCAAGATTAAGATTGAACTTTTCAACTATGGTTTCGGTTACATGTTAACAGAAAAGGGTTTATACAACCACGCTGTGAGTCTTTTCACTTGATCGAATAAACTTCTCCAAATATCAATCATGTTTATTTTATATTACTTTCTCTCTCTAAAAAGCGACTACTAGTATATTCATTTACGACTTGATGAGGTGGTTTTCTCGATGATGAAATAGCGTCAAGGACATTTAATACTTCTATGCCGCATATTGGTGGATCATTTAGTTGTTGTATTGGTAACTTAGAATACCAGATAGGTGGAAAATACGACCACAAACGACATTCTTCGCGGTTGATTATAGATGATGCTGAATACGATTTTATAATCTCAGATGTAACATCTAGGAGTATATACGTCGATCGTAATGACGCTTTCTTATCCGATGGAACCAAATTGGGTACAATTGTTACTTACACAGATGGAGAAAATCCTGAATACACGTACTTAAGGTCGTTTATGCTTGCTTATGCTTCTATTAATTTACTTTCGATGATAAATAGGTTTCCTGACACATCAATCAGAGTTGCCACTGATTCATTTTATATAGAAGTAAAACATAGCGAAGCAGTAGCTAAATTCACTAATTCAGACGAGAACAGGGGATCATGGAGAATTAAAAAGGAAATACTGCGTGATTATTCCAAATCAGCAGATGTTACAATTGAAAACAATTACTTGAAAAATAATCAGATATCAGAACTATCTAATGCATCGTAGTGTTCCGATCCAATATGTAGATATAAAACCAGTTATTTAAACGGCTGTGGTGGGTCATGGAAGACGTCTCGTGCGATTGAATTATTTCGAGGAAAATCAAACATCATTGTTCTAACACCGACCCACAGGCTTGCAAGAGAGATGAAACAACGAGGAATTAATGCTTGCACTTATCACAGTTTCTTTCGATGGAAAGGTGACGAATGGACTCCTGATCAAATGGGCGATAAATTTATTCATGAAGACATGATTTGGGATGAGATATGCACGGTATCGTTAGATGTATTACAAAGATTTTTTGATTGGCTATTGCTAGCGAATACAAAAGTGATAATGTGTGGCGATCATTGTCAACCACCACCATTTGTCGGTTTGTCTCCACATAATTGGCTAAAGAATTTTGTAGACTATTATGAAGACATTAATACCGATCATAGAGCACTGGATGAACAATTACGCGAGTTCAAGAAACTAATCAAATTACAACCGGATGAAATCCAATGTGAAATATAGACACAAGGATACACGAAGACAAAATATCGAAGTTGATATTCCTGGCCTGACCAAGTCAGAAAAAGAAAAGCAAACTCTCGTATTAAATGATATTGCGCTGGTTGATATCAACGTCGTCGAAGATGCATTGCGCTCTGATAAATCCCCATGGAAGATAGGAAACGCAACGACGATACATTCCTCGCAAGGGGTAGACTATATCCGATACAATTGTTTGGATCATAGATAATCACATCGAGTGGTCGAATTTAGTTTATCTTGCGGTGTCCAGAGTACGAAGAATAAATCAACTTCGAAGAGTTGTTTTAGACTATAACGACACTACAATAAGTGATATTGTCAGCGATGATATAATCAGAAAAAAACTATCTGGTTATAAACAACAGGATAAAAAATAACAGAAAATTTGACACTGATGCTGAATTATTAATTACACTGAAACAACAACGGAATAATCACTGCGCGAGTTGCAATTGTATAATGTGTTGGTGTTGGTCGGATAAAGATCCTCGCCAATTTACCGTAGACATAAAAAAGCAGCGTAGGTCATACCAGAGATAATATGATGCTGAACTGTCTTGAGTGCAACAGACGCAGAGGAACTAGTTAAGACCACGCGGCGGTAATTGAGTATCCTCGGGTATCACTTGTAGTTGTTCACGAGTAAACCCACGCTGAGGAGCAGTTGAATCCAACCTATAGACTGGCGGTCTACCCGTATACCGTGTTATGCTAGATATTTTATGCGTAGTGACATTCCAAATAGGATCAGTAGCTCTTTTTTTACCACCTTCGAGCTCACCTGGTTCATATAAATATCTAACTGTGACATTGCCGAGAATTGGTTGTTTTGCAAAATCATTTTGCGGTTGTACGGGTATATACTTCTTTTTAATAGCGTTGTTAGGTTTCATGTTAATTGTTCGAGTAATCTCATTATTCAGTGCGGTAATTACGCCTGGTAATCTCTTAACCCATTCACGAGATCGTTTATCCTAAATAAATTCTTTCGCGTATTGATATGCAAATAACCGCTCAGCAAGTGTCCGATTAAATCTTTCAACAATTGCCTGATCGCGATGTAATGCAGTATGTCCTCGTCTGATGGCGACATTATGAAGCTTCATTGTTGATAGCATTGCACCCTGAAATTCCTTGCCAGGATCAACATGTAATAGATTTGGCCAATGCACAGGACCCCTTTCCTTTGATAAATCCTTTCAAATGCAGAAGCCACTCCAGTTGATGATTTTATCTTTAGCGGTTCTGCTTGTTTGTATCGGCTCGCAACATCAACTACGATTAGCGCATGCTTGTAAAAATCATCATGCGGCAAAAATAATATATCAGCCTGATGAACTTCATTCGGTCCGCTGACATCAAAATGCGCGAAGTTAAATTGTTTAGGCGGTGGAAGATAAATTTGCCATATCGTCTGTTTGGATAACCAATATATATATATATATATATATATATATATATATATATATATATATATATATATATATATATATATATACGGATTACCTTTATATTTAACTGTTAATACCGTTTATCTCATAATAACCGAAATCTTACAAATAAATTCAGCAATTGTATTGTTATCCTCTTCGATTTCTTCATATTTTAACCATTGTAAAAATGACGTTCTATTCGGTACACTAAGGTTAGAAATGTGCTCACTTACTATTAAATTATCATCGCAATTACTCCTATATCATATACAGCTAAACTGCGCTGAATACGTAATTCAGATACCTTAAATAATGTGAATGTGTGATTTAGATTTTTAACGTAGCTTTACTAATTTCGGTCATATCAATACAATGTCTGCATTGTGGCAGTTTAGAGTAATCTCTAGCACTGAGGCATCATACCACAGACATGTAGCATCATGTACCATCCAGTCACATGATCCTGAATATCCTCCAGTGGCGTAGCTACGGGGTGCAGGGGATGCAAGTTGCACCGGGCGCCGTCTTGGATGGGGCGGGGCGCCGGTCGATAAGGATTGCAGGATTCAGTGTATACTTTTACATAGTGTGCTTCAGAAGAAACAACTAAATAAAGAACTAAGTCCGTCCCATGATGTCTGGATGATTGAGATTACCTTTCTATGCTGACTGTATTATTGTTGCATTAAGTATTGACTACTGTTTTCCTATGTTTCAGTGACACTGGGGGCGTAAAATTTATAACTTGTCCCTGTCGGATGCTCTAACTGCATTGGCCACAGAAGGGGAAATGTACATTAAGAAGGATACCTCAGTGAAATAGACATGAAAAGTAAGAAACTGGAGTAAGATCAGCTAGGAAATTACATATTTTTTCATAAAGATGGAATGTTCTCACATACAAATAGAAAATATACGTACCCCACAGAAGACGGAGTTGGGACCATTAATGAGCTGGCACTGCTCAGTGTAACAATATGCCTGTCCTGGCGGTTTCGCAGTAACATTTTTCCATTCTTCCATACTGTAGAAACCACCCGGATTTGTTAGGCAGTGTCTGTAATCCGAAACGAATTTCTTACGGTGAAATATTAGTTATGAATCGGACGTAGCCACTCTCCTAATGAAAAGCTTATGTAGATATGTACATACTTAAAATTATATGTTGGCAAATGAACATGCAGAATTACAGCTGTATAAGTAAAACGTTCCAACCAGAAGATCAGAAAATCTATCAAATCTATAAACGGAGAAGATAAAACAAACATATACCCTACCATCGACGTAAACAAAATCATCTCAGTGATGACAATCCTAACACACGATCAAAATTTACTGACAATTACTTACTCCCCTTGAATAAAAAGCTTCGCAGATTCCTGATTCCCATCCAAACATGTTTATAGACTAGACTACAAAATCGATGCTGGTTTACAATGGTATTTGTGACGAAACATATTGTATATACCTCATTTGTAATGATTGTTTGAACGTTCTCAAGGCACAGTACGAGAATAACCAAGGGTTTCTGGAGTATGGCAGGTCTTGATGAAATTGTGGCACACCTGGAGTCATTATAAACATATCTTCAGCCGGACAGTCTATGGCTTTACCTTCACCATCGTGCTCTGCTCCAAGACTGGAAAGGGGAAGAATCCAAGGTGCATCATATATTTCCTATTGCATCAATATTCCTAAAGCTTACCGTCTTTACGTTTAAATTGAAGGTGTGATTATTCCTGCATGGAATCATTAAACTGTTATATAATCATTCAACAAAAACATTCATTTATTTAGCATCTTAATAGGATCATTAAAAAAAATAAAGCATACGTCACCTTTCTTCTCAAGAAAGAAACAATCAACGACCAGTTTTAACAGATGACTTGAAACACTCTCTTAATAAGAACAGTGATTGAATGTTAATAGTTAATCATTGATCTTACCATTGTCGTTTTAACTGGAAAGCTGCATATCACAGCTGAAGAAAAATTCGAAATTCTATATTTAATTGCTGAAGTTACACAAATGTAGTGATCTTGCGTTCTTTCCAGCAATATATATATATATATATATATATATATATATATATATATATACATACATACATAAATATTTCAATAAGAGATAATCAACAACCAAAGGAACCAGCAGAGTAAATTAACTTCATAGGTGTCAAAATAAACGTGCAGTAACTAAAAATCACACACGCAATAAACAACAATCAGAAATGAAAATGAAATGCAACAAGCATCGCCAACAACAAGAATAACCTATCAACCATATCACAAAGAAAATATGGACAACACCATGGCATCAATATATGATTCACGAATTAGCAATAAAACGACTTATTGTTTTGTAAAGGGAAAAATTAGCGGAGAAACCGATGCAAAAATGATTACACGCATGCTTTCTTGGAAATTGTCTCGAAGACAATCTTGTTACAAAGGGAGTAATAAAATCTTTTTAAGACGTGTTTCAGGAAAAAATGAATTGAGTGGACATCTAGTATATAATATCTGTATGTGGACATCATCTAAACATTTACAAAAAAGACACTTAATCACATATATAGATACTCATATACACATACATATCTGCATAGTAGCATTACGGATACAACACGTCAATGCATGATCTATACAACAAGCCTAATACAAAGTAAAACTATTTCCAGCACGTTGCAAAACATACGCGTTAATTCAGGTACTGATCTGGATTGTGGTCTTTCCCGTCTTCCTGATTCAATATTCAAAGTAGGAAATGATATGCTTACGTTTGAAAGAGAGTTTAGTTATATTTTTCTCTTACTTTATCCAAATACTTTTTTAAAACTTAGCAGCAATTTAGTTTTTTAAATAGATAAAATGTTTATAGATTACAGGTTACGAAATTTTAATAAGTTTCTCAGCTTGACTAATGATAAGTAGCCTGAGCAAGAGCTTGATTTATTCTCTCACAACAACACTGTTTAGTAAATGGGGGACTATATAAATGCCTAATTTGTATTCTCCAGGACTGTTTTCGGTGTCAGTAAGCATTAGTTTGCACGTGATAAATATATTTTTTCTATGATCTACATAGCGGTCTGCCGGGACCATCGGTCTGTCAAATTTGCGAGTTAGACAATATTACACGGTCTCAACTTGCCTTTAAAAAGCCTCAGTAGGTGCTTTCTGAAGAATATGGTATATAACAGGGTTTGTCAAGCCATTTGTCACTTCTGCGGCCTATACCTTTATCACAGGAATTTCTGTCCGGAGTATCAGTCGGTCACGTGGTGGCTTATGTAATATCATAAGATGGGTCAAGCTGTCTGCTCTGAATCTTAAATATGTCATTTATATCTCAGATTGGTCCCAAGATCAGTCAGGGGCCTTATTAGGCTTGATCTGCGACTTTCATGTATATTTGTAGTAGTTGTAGTTGTTGTTTCTAATGCCATTTTTCAGCAAATGATAGGCCCATACATGGCGGCCAGCATTAAAGGTGGAGGACGAATCTGGGAAACCCCCCAGAAACAACCACTGACCTACAAGATGCTACTGGCAAGCTTTATCACATGCCCACATTGGCTGAATCTGAGACTCTAACCGACGCAAATAGGTGAGACTGCAGTGATCATAATGGAGAGGCTAATAAGGACCCCACCTTTCGGGTATAACAATAGCATTCATGCCATCTGTGATGATTATCAATACATCGCTTTTGAGACTTTAAAAAAATGGCAGTGTATGTCAGCAAACTCTGTATATCATTTTATCGACTTATACTGTATCCCTTGTACAATTTAACGTTAAATAACTTGAATATATCCCAGACAATTTTCATAACATTTTGCTGTTTTGGGGCTAGATCAATGCTACATGTTTTCACGGAAATAACACATATTTTATGAATTATCTACGATGACAGGTGGGTTGAGGATTTTATTAAAATCTGAGAGGCAGGCTAGTTGATTTTTTAAACACGCTTTGGTATCATACGTTGATTTTATTCTCACCATCCACGATGGTGCCTCAATCTGGTGTATGATATACAAGTAAGGGAAGAAACCGCTGAGTATGGATACGTGGTCTCTAAAATTTGCAGGTCTTGAAATGAGGAATCCATCAAGGGGAAGCAGATGTAATAAGCAATTTTATGAAACTGCGAGGAAACATGAGGACGACAGTATCAACTTACTTATGTCCTAGTTCGTGTGTTGCTGTATGCACCGTGGCAAAATAATCATGTGCCTCAATGACCGAAATTCTTTTTCCTGGTATACATATTCCAAATAGTTCTGCTTTACCTAAATTGGAAAAACAAAGCATAAGAGAATAGTCATTTGAATTAAATTCATAAAGGTTAGTAATAAAAATTGTACTGTTACTTTGCGATGCGTGAATGCATTATCGTGATTAAAACAAGTCCATTTTAGACTATTACGAATTGTTTGTATTCATCTTAATTAAAGGTTCGTAATACGTACAACTAATTCAATATACTGCGAAGAAAAGAGTTTACGCATATTAGGCAACATTATGAATCCATGATATGCAACTGAGTAACCGAACAGCAATAATCACATGTGTGTTCTAAAAATAATATGGTTCCCTGAAACATAAAATGAAAATTTTAAAGGAACTTGGATTGTATTAAATAACAAAATTGTTATAGTTTTCCAAATGAATTCTAGTATTGACTGAGCTGATATGCAAAGAGTCTTAGATGAAATAATTTCCACATCGTCTTATTGTATCGCAATGTTACAATGCAGAATATATATGACTGAATTCACAATAAGAACAAAAATGTAAATTAATCCAAAAGTCTGTGGTAATTTTGTAATTCTAACGAATACTTTAAATAAAAGATTCATCCAAAAATAAATTGAACAGACCTGAACCTAAACATATGACTACGTGATTTCAAATTTAAAAACATAACCGTATATTAAAGATTAGGACAACAAAACAAGCAAAAGATGTGTCCTAAGGTAATTTCCAGAACATTCCAAATTGTACAAAATGTCAGGTATTTCCAGACCATTCTAAATTTTACATAAAGAGTGTCCTAAGGTAATTTCCAGAACATTCTAAATTGTAAAAAATGTTAGGTATTTCCAGAACATTCTAACTTGTACAAAATGTTAGGTATTTCCAGAACATTCTAACTTGTACAAAAGGTGTGTCCTAAGGTAATTTGCAGAACATTCTAAATTGTACAAAATGTCAGGTATTTTACTTAAATCATATCAAACAACATGACAGAACATTAAGTAAAACAGATATTTCTAAGGTAAATTATAATGTATGAAATTCATATCCATGTAAAAATATTGTTTTGCAGATTATCTTTATCTAAGTTTCTAAAATAATAATGTGTCATTTGCAAATGGCCGTTACAAAGATGGAGTCATGGAAAAAAGTTAAACACAAAAATAGATCACACACACACACACACACACACACACACACACACGGATACATACACCAAACTTGTCAACTTCTCAAACCGCACACCTGCTATAAGTACAGCCAAAATTATGTACTTGATTGTAAAATCAAATAATGCAAAGCAAACTTAGGGGTCAAATTATGAATTTTTGTGACAACATACTATCGATGTTGCAAGAATCAACCCCTTGATGAACGACACTTATAACTCATAGTGATTCGTACAATAAACGAAACGACACCCATTACCTCTGATCAAAATAGTCAATGGGTTTTTATCGACACGCAGGACACAACAAAATCAAAATAAGCACTGTGTTATGAAAAAAAAATTGTTTGTCACTACTTGTTATGAAAACGTTTGTTGTCATCACTTGTTATCAATGTTTTTGTTATGTATGTTGTGATTAGCTTTTCATAACCTTCTACTCATTTCCTGCTATGAGAAGGAATTACTCGTTAGTTAAGTAACGTCAACGTTCATGGTGAGAGAGAGAGAGAGAGAAGAAAGAGTTCAGGCTCTCTTAAAAGAGTATCGCAACGATGATGAGAAACAGCTACATCTGTAATAAAAAAACGAACATCCCGCTAGCTTCTAAGTATAAGGGACTTTATTTAAATAATCAACTCACATATATATATATATATATATATATATATATATTACTACATTCTAGAAACACGTCTAAAAACTTTATGATAAAAATTCATGAAATACATATTATATTTTCCTTACTAAGCTTTCCAACTTCATTCGTTCATTTTAGAATATTATACAAATATTCTCCATCAATTCCAATATATCAAAAGTATAACATGTAATGACTGTAATTAATGCAACAATTAATTTAAAGAAATGCATTTTACTCATTTTAAAATAGAATATTGATTTAAAATATGTTGCTAGATATTACTCTTTCTTGCTTAAAGAATACTTTATTTCAATATTAAATCTAAACAAGAAATTGGTAGCGAATTCAACTTTTACAATAAAAATTACATAAATATAATTAAATATGAATTCTTTAAAACATTAAACATTCTATTACAATATATAGTAAATAAAAGTATTAAGTGAACAGTGTTGATAACATAAAAAAGTTACCATCAAAATCTAAAACATTAAAAATGCCCATTTCTAAAAGAAGTTACGACATATACAGTTCTTACCAGTAATGAAAAAACGAACATCCCGCTAGCTTCAAAGTATAAGGGACTGACCTAGACAATATACGCCTCTTACTTATACTCTTTTGGCGCAAGTCATGACCAAATATGGTAATCCCTCAATACACTAAGCCAGCAGCGACATCTGTTCATCATTAGATAAGAACAATTTTGTTTTACGTCACTAACAGAAGGCCAGGCTCGGTCTTAGTCACCGGATTGGAAATTCGCCAATGCGTAATCTTGAAATCTGGTTTTTAGAACTATATATTTCTTACAGAGCAGATAGGGAGTTCTTACTGAATCTGCGAAAACAGCGCATACAATGCCTTTAGTAACATCATACACTTATTCCACACAACAATGTACATTCGTATAGCTAGTGATGTACGTTGCCAATTTTAGGCTTGCACAGCAACTATTTTCATTCCATTAATATATAGTTGTGCTTTGGAAATAAATGACATTAATCTTAATATATTTTAGAAACTTACTTTATTACAAATGAATAAAACATTACTTTAATACAATTTAAAGAAAATAACAATCTTATTAATTTTACTAAAAAATCTATCCTAACAACTGCAATTGATCTATACCGATTACAGCGAAACACAATAATTCCCGGGTTTGATATACACACATGTACGCGGATCATAACAATAACTGATTTCGATCTTCGTAGCGATTTGAGCATACATGTGAGGAAATATGAAATATGGTCGGGTAGTGGATGGTTAAATCCATCAGTATATACATCTTTGAGCAAATATTTGGTCGTAACTTGTTACAATTTTTTATTCTGTCAGTCATGTCATATATTAATTAGTTATCAATATACCTTTCATTGTTAATAATATAATCAAGGTGTGCCGTTCTGGCTACGTCACAAGGTATATCATTCGATAGAGCTATGTTGGCTGTGCCACGAAGAAAATAAGCCAGTTATATCTTGCTGTCATATCGTATTCAAATTTTAAAAGCTTTAACTTCTTGGAAGGTGTTATTCCATCAGGAGTCCTGCTGCCATTCGTACAAGGTCATCATGTTTGGTATAGAATCATATCATGTGCGCTGCAGCTAATTTCACACGGTATATTTTGGCATAGACTAGCATGAGTGTGTCCTGTAGACAATGTCACACAGTATATGTTGGTATAGATTAGTATCAGTGCGTCCTGTAAACAATGTCACACAGTATATTTCGGTATAGACTAGTATGAGTGTGTCCTCTAGACAATTTCACACGGTATATTTTTTATTGAATCATATCAGTGTCTGACCTTGTTACATGTTTAGACTCTTTAAAACAAGAGAAAGGTGAAGTCAACAAGCTTTGCAAAATTTAACAAAAAATTTATTTTTATAGAGAAAAAGAAGGAAAAAAACAACAACTTAAGGTTTTAAGAATCAAAAACAAAATTAATCCTAAAATAACTCAAGAATTAAAAACTAGTTCTAGTACTAAACTTTTCTAATAAACTTGGTACCTACGAATATGTTTTAAAAAAGGACATGAATTATGCTGTAGTCATTATAGTACTGACAGTTCATTTTTAAATTTCAGAATATCATATTCCAGTTTTAATTCTCTATATTTCGATAACTTTGTCCATTAATCAATTTTAAGCACAAGTATTTTGAGGAAAAATAATCTCTTAGAATCCAAACAATGTAAAGGAAATTAAAATTAAACTCAAACTGGTTACAACAAAAAAAAAACCACCTTGATGTCTAAGTCTTTAAAGACCATCTGAAATCATTTCTCAAAACATAAAATCTTTCTGCTGTGCAAAACAGACGCCCGCAAAAAGATCAACCCTTCAATAAAACCAGATTTTCGAAGCAATTGCTGCATGTTAATAGAACAACATAGAAGTTATTTACATGTCTAATGCCACGTACTCTCAGTACGGCCTCGATTTCACCCTATGAATCCCACAATAAGAAAGAATAAACAAATTATAAAGTTGCTTACTTTAAATCTTGAATTAAGGTCGGAAATAAGTCAACTTAGATACAAACGTCCATATCAATGTGTACGAAAATCTGAACTTCAATTCTGGACAATATCCAATCTAGTAAATATTATTACATCACAACAGCATGTGATGGAATTAAAAAAACTAACAAACAAACAATACAATTAAATCAAATATTCGTAACATTCTGTAGACAATTTCACACAGTATATTTTCTATAGACTAGTATTATTGTGTACCCTGTAAACAGGTTTTCACCGAATATTTTGGTAAAGACTAGTATCCATTTTTGTCCTGTAGACAAATTCACACGGTATATTTTGCTAAACACTAGTATTATTGTGTATCCTGTCGACATTTTTCGCAACTTGTTTTGGTATCAACAAGTATCAGTTTGTGCCTTGTAGACAATTTCACACGGTATATTGTGGTAGAGATTAGTATCATTGTGTCGTGTAGAATATTTTACTCGGTACATCAGGGCGTGGCCAGGTAAATAATGTCACACGATATATTTTGGAGTGGGTTATTGTGTGTCATGTACACGATTTCAAACATTTTGTTGATGGATACATGCTTTCGGTCTTTGTTTTCTTTTAAACTGTTTAAATTGCACTTGGGAAAACATTTGTACAATTAATTTGTACACAAAATAAGTATTATTGTCTATGATAAATAAATCAGAAGCGTTATGATCATTAACTTGGTGCATCAATTCATATCTAGTTTTTGTCCTTAGCTATATATTAACGTTTGCAACCAATTAAGTAACATGTACAACAATCTCAGAGGAATTAATGATAACAAGAACATATAAAAGTGAAAGTTTTAAGTCATTACAGTGTCTAGCTAACATGTTTAATAAAGTAAACAACTTTACTGAAGATAAAGGTTTGTAAGAAAGTTTATGAACTGTCACATTTCAAACTTAAAAACAAGATCAAACAATTAAGACGACTGAAGATAAGAAAAGTCATCAATTGATTACTTCCTTGGGTTAAGGAACTACAGCATTAATGGAAAACAATAGGCTGAAGATGACATGTTTAATAAAGAAAACAACTTTACTGAAGATAAAGGTTTTGTAGGAAAGTTTATGAATTGTCACATTTCAAACTTAAAACAATATTGAGTCGACTGAAGATAAGAAAAGTCATCGAATGATTACTTTCTTGGGTTAATGAGCTACAGCATTAATGGTAAACAATAGGCTGAAAATAAATCAAATTAGAAAAGTTATAACCTTGAGGATGCACAAAGGGTTTCTTTACATGGAGGAAAAGGAACAAGCAAGTGTGCGCGATATTCATCTTTGACAATTTCATATTAAGACATATGCGCTGATTCGTCAGAAAATCATAATATCTCTTTACTTTTCCTTAACTCCAATGCCAAAAATGTCTTATGATTTTAAGGCATTTTTTTATTTTTTGTAGAACGAAAAGATTACAGTCTTCACCCTTCTTGATTTGTCTGCAGCATTTGACACAATAGACCATCATTCTTTACTTCATCCTCTCCAGTATGTATTTGGTATTCACAATACAGCCTTTTATGGTTTAAGTCCTACTTAGTAACCACGTCCCAAAATTGTATCTGGAAATCTAATACACTCAAGCTTTGTTGATCTATGTTGTGGTGTTCCACAGTGGTCTGTTTTTGGACCTGTTCTCTTCATTATATACACTCAACCACACTCAAGTATTATAGAGCATCACCAAGTGTCTCACCAATTGTACGCGGATGACACCCAAATATATATGTCTAGCCATCCATCTGAAGTTGATGATATCATCAAAGGAGTAAAGAGGTACATTTCTGATGTGAAATCATGGATGACATGTAACAAGCTGCAGATGAATGATGATAAAACTCAATCCATTCTGATCACAACACGTCTGCAACAACCACAGCATAGTGACCATAATACTGTCGTCAAAGTATTGATTTACTAAAGTACTTTACCAATATACTGTTGGTTCCAGTGACATGGTCATACCATTTCAGCTTTCTCGTTTTGACAGTGGTGAGGAGGTCTTCATAATGACCCACTTTGTGCCTAATGGTGTGAAGCACTTCTTCATTTGTGATGTGGTCCATGTGAGAGATGCCAAGGGTGGTTCTGTATCATCTCATTTCAAGTGCTTGTATTCTTCGTTGTAATTCTGCAGCCAGGGTCAAGGTCTCACATGAATACAGAGAGATTCAGATGACATTTGCAATCAATAGCCTGATTTTATTTTTTAGACAGATATTCTTGTCTCTCCAGATGCTTCTTACCTTTAACATAGCTGACGCTGCTTGTGCTGCTCGTGACAACATTTCTGCTCTTGATCCCTCTTCCGTGATTATGGAACTGATATATTTGAATTGGCCACTGTTTCCATTTCCTGTCCTCTGACTTTAATTTTGGTTGAAATGTGTTTGCCACTATTTGTCATCAGCTTTGTCTTCTCGGCACTTATCTCCATGTTAAATCTGCAAGATGTTTCATCCAGGTTCTTCACAAAGGTGGCAAGCTCATCTTCACTGCCTGCCAGCCCATCAATGTCGTCTGCAAAGTGGAGGTTGGTGATTTGACACCTTCAAATGCTGACTGTCCCACAGTGGTTTTGCAGGGCTTCACTCATGATGTGCTCTAAGTAGATGTTGAAAAGCGAGGGTGACAGGAGACAACATTGCCGTACTCTGACCAGTCTTGGACCAGTCCCCACAGAACATTGAGCAGTACTGCACTGGTAGCCTTGGCGTACAGCTGATTGATGGTGTCGGTCAACTTGTGACCCATGTTGTACTTTTTCATTGTGGCCCACAATGCTTCATGCCACACTCTATCAAAAGCCTTTTTAAAACCTCTGAACACATGATAGATGTCCTGTTGATGTTGTGAGTACTTTTCACACAGAATCCTAAGATTGAATATTTGTTATGTTGTGCTTCTTCCACTCCCGAATCCTGCCTGTTCTTCTGCGATTATTTCTTCTGCTTGTGGGTTCAGTCTGTTCAATATGATCTTCAGCGTCATCTTACTAGTATGGCTGATCAAACTGATAGTTCTGTAATTTTGACACAGCTAGAGATAGCCTTTTTGTGGGAGTGTTTGGGTTCACTGTGTTGGCCATTTGCCTGTCTGCCAGATCTTTTTGCAGATTTTTGTTAGTCTATCTATCACTGATTTCCCACCATTCTTGATAAGTCCAGCTTTTTTCCCATTCTTCAGTGATCTTATTGCTGTATCCAAATCTTCTTTGAGAATTAGGAAATCATCATCATGTCTCGAGTTTGGAACTTTAAGCACCTCTGTGTTTAGTGTGGACGGATGGTTGCATGTAGAGTTCTTTACAATACTCAGTGAGTATTATATTGTAATTCGTCGATAAAAACAGACATCTGTTTTGAAATAAAGATGTTATTTGTAAACAGGTTTATTATTTGCTATTCTAGATCCAAGATCGAGTGGCGTTGTACATTTAGCCTAGTAATAATTTCGATTGCTTAAAATAGTTTTTTCATATGCATCTGGAACACTTTCCTTTAACCGTGTACTAAAGTTTCATTATGATCAGGTGAAAGACCTGATGGCTGTTATGATCTGCATTGTTTTGCGCACATGTGTTTGATCGTTATATGGATGTAAGCTACTTTTTGCCGTGTTGGGTTCCTGTGAAACAGAATCGTCTGTGATAAATATCTGGATGTATTTGCTTATTGGACAATATTTGAACAGCCCAACTGTGCAAAATAGGCCACTCATTAATTTGTAAACATGTGTCCTAAAGACATACTGTACATTAATACAACATTTCAAAAAAAATGGCATAACTATATTGTGTAGTTTCATCAAAGTCTATTTGTTCATCTAATAGACCTAATCATAAAAAATAGCTACAACAATCAAATTCTTATCATCTCTAATCCGGCCTCTTAATAACACGATCCCCACTGTTGTATGGCCAATGTTTAAGTTCTAGTTGTTTTTTTATGGTCAACGCCATTTTTAGCACAATATAGGCTATACATAGCGGCCAGTATTAATGGTGGATGAAGAACCCGGAATACCCCGGAAAAAACCACCGACCCACGAGAAACTACTGGCAAGCTTTCTCGCATAACTACATTAGCCGAATCTTAGACTCGAAACAACGCATACCTTGGTGAGTTGGCAGTGGTCCGTAACAGACAGCGCTTTAAACCAGTCGGCCACTCGGTACCCAGTTCAAGTTTTAATAATAGTGTTATAAAACTAATTGAATCACCCAGTTCAAGCCATCCTACATACAATAATAATAATGATGATGATAATAATAATAATAATAATAATAATAATAATAATAATAATAAGAATAATAATAATAATAATAATAATAATAATAAAATAAATACTACTAATAATAATAATAATAATAATAATAATAAATGAGGATAATAACAATGACAATAATAATAATAGCAACAATAATAATTATAATTCATAATAATAAAATTAATAATAACTCTGTATAGCGGCTAATCTTCCGAAGCTATAATCGCTTAACAACATTAGACAACACATGTAACAAAAAAATAATATGATATGATCACCAATAAACAAACACCATGTAATTTGAAAACATAAAATTTGCTGAAAATATTTAAGATAAGAAAAATATTTAGGTCTTAAGTTTGTTTTTGCAGTTAAAATATGTGCTTTTTAAGAGAACCCTTAAATGGGATCACTGTGGGAATAATGAGTGTAATATTGTCAGAAAAGGAGCGTAAGTATCTTGCTGGTGTGTACATATTGGTGAGGTCGGATAGGTATGCTGGAGAGCCAGCGTAGGGTACAGAGCAACGGGGAGGAGTGCTCTGATCATGGTAATCATAGGATGATCTGAGCAGCTGTGTTTTGAACTTTGTGAAGTTCGTGGAGTAGATATCGAGACTGACCAGACATAATCGAGTTACAATAGTCCAATCCTTAAATTGCTAATAAACACACAAGTGTTTTAGTGGTATCAACTAAAAGATATTTGCGAATGGAGCAGATGCGTCCCATCTCAAGATATGCAGTCTTGCATATGTTCCTGACATGTTGGCGAAATGCGAGAGTATTGGTTATAGTAACAGCAAGGTTTCGTATTGACTGTGTGAAGTTAATGTTGGTGTTACTGATATTTATTGTTTGAGGTAAAGGATTTGAATGAGAAAGTCTTTGTGTTGTGATCAGAATGGCCTCAGATGTATTATCATTCATCTGCAGCTCAATACTTTTTAATCATGTCTCTAACATGATCCATGTCTGTACCTAAAGGCATCTATAGATCTTAATATATCTAACACCTATCTATATGAACCACCTGTATATTAAACTATAGCCCATGTAGTTCCATGTACATATAAGCCAATGCAGTTTTACATATATTGGAAGAGTGTTTACTTACAGTGACCATTTATAGATTACGATTGTTTTTGGGTTTTTTTGTTGTTGTTTTTTAGCATCTACTACGAAAACGTAACCGAAATAATTCATGTAACACTTCATGCTTACCACGAAAATAGAACTTTCCATGTTGAACGTGTTGTGCTCTCTGAAACAAAATCTTTGACCAAAGAAACTGGAAGCGACTTTACTGGGCAATTGATTTTTCATAGAGATGGTTTTCACACTGAATAATTTGTTTTGGTATATTTTATACAAATAAGTATGACACATTGAGACGGCACAGTATATATTAGAGAATATGTGTACTTACCGTTTATCCGATTATTTGCAATGGAACCTTCAAACAAATTATGTCTAAAAAAAAAGTTGTTATGTGTATTTTTACTATACGTTCTTTGCCAGGCCGAGAAAATATTTTTTTCACATACACAAAACATGATCATGGCGAAATATAAGATAAACATATGTAAAACCTAATGCATGATGTAACAGTGTTAATTTAAAATAGTTCAAGTTCATGTTTGCCACGATTTAACCAACAATTAAATGGGAGAGATGCACAGAGCTTCAATAGTATTCCTACAAAGTTACATATGAGAGGTCATTACGAATGTACTTGACAGGAAACTTACAACATCGATGCCTATACATTTATTGATTTCAATTTAATTTTTATTATTTTTAATATTATGGCATAACGTATTTAGAGAAAACTGATTTTTAGTGACAATTTGTCAAAAGTCATTGATTGTGCCTGGATAGGTTTAGGATTATATCAATGTAGATATCGACTCAAATACTGATTTCATACTCTCGTCTATGTAATATGTATTTGAAAGCATTTATATAAAATTGACATGTTAGTTTTAGTATTTGTAAGCATTAATACATAGATATATGTTCTATAAGTCGTACGTGATTTACTAATAGTCATGTGAAACATCTATCTACAATGATCAAGGTGGATATTTAGTTAAGCCCCTTCTTCGAATAAAACAGATGAACACAATACCTAAATGTGTGTACAATTTAGAGATGACAAAAGCATAATGAAGCAATTCAGTGTTTCCCTTGTTCAAGGCAGACGAAACAAGCTGAGAACAGTTACAAAAATACACATGTAATTAAATAAATAGTCCTATGTGGTTTCGCTAAAACAAAAGATTGCTTTTGAAAATGTTTTTAGCTCGTGTAATCCGCCTCAAAAAAGTTAAACGTAGATCTTAACAGCACTTATGGAGTTTATCGCTGTTTTCTTCGCACGTTCCTTTATGGAATAGTTTGTCCTGAAAACCTGATTTTTGGAAAATTTGAAGCATTTGAAAATAAAGTCTTTCACACGCAAACAACCATATACTCCGTGTTACCTAAAATCTATTTGTGCATGTTTTGGTTTCTGTTCTTTAAATAACGACAAATATCTGAAGATAAGAAATTGATTACATACAAACTTAAACAGTTCATGCAACATGTATAAACATATCGTAGCTGCATAACGCGTTTATTTTTCTTTCTGGATAGTATTCGCTACGTTGTCTTTTATCCACAACACCGATAACAACAATGCGCATTTAGTATTTTGAAATAATCTGTGTGGCAATAATTGAACCATTTATTTTCTTGCAATGCTTACATTTGGCATATACTAAAGCACCAAACGGTTCAGTTGTTAACACATTAACCTGGAGCGACGAGTTTACAGGGGAAGATGTAGTAACCTACTTCCATGGTCTGTAGCGCCAAGGTCATACATGATACACTAAAATGGGTGGTATTATAAAAAGATAGGCATATTTAGCTCTACAATGATACCAAATAATCTTGACATTCTAGTAGCACTATATAATACAGAGGGAAAAACCTAAATTGTTTTCAACTAAAATTCGTCCATGGTCGGAATCTGAATTTGTGTCCAGATTTTAGGGTTTGCTGAATGATTTCCTTGATTATGTTTTAGTAAAACGTTTCTTCTAAAAGAGATCCAGCACAATTCCTGCAATGTTTTACAGTTCTTGGCGAAGGTTTTATCAGTAATTTAACTTTGAAAGACATTTTTTTTGTAATATTCGGTTCGCTACAACATTCATGCAAACTGTTTACCTGTAATGAACGAAACTTTATCATTCATATTTGATGATAATTGCGACGCGTATTAGAAACGTATTGTGTGAGTTCTTTGATATTGTATTCCCAAAATACGTTCTTACATGTTGTGTACGTTTACATACCTCGTAAAAAGCATGGCGTGGTCATGAGTAGCAAAAAATCCGAATTTAGAATCACTTGAACCAATGCTATTTAGATATTTGTCGGCGTCAACGTAGGTTTTTCCTTTATTTAACTGAACCAGAGAATCTTTATATGCGATGTCATTTTCCTTCTGTAAGGAAAATTGAAAACGATACTATTTAAAAATCTAATATGTGGAGAATGTCAGTTCCTCTATAAAATTAAGAATGTAAATAACTAAAATATGATGTACCATTAATAGTAGTATTTCGAACAAATATCTTCTTTAATATTTGAATGGGCAAGTGTCCAGTTAAACAAGGGCAAGGAAAGAAGTAGATTTGTTATAATTTGTAAAGGGTGGTTGGTGGTGAAATGTACAGAGACGACTGACAGAGAAAAAGAGTGATAGAGAAATAGAGAGAGTATGTGCCTTAATATATATATATATATATATATATATATATATATATATATATATATATATATATATATATATATATGTATATGTATATATATATATATATATATATATATATATATATATATATATATATATATATATAAAGATATATATATATATATATATATATATATATATATATATATATATATATATATGGTCATTTGTAAATGACATGTTTGTTCATTTTTGTAGATTGTACTCACTGTTCTTGTAACACAATATTTTGACCAATCACTGTTCTAGACATGAACGTATGATTCAAATCATGGTAGTCGTATTGTTTGATAGGATTTTATAAAAGATGAAGGAGACTCAGAGTATTGATTCCTATCGGTGGAGATATTTACTATTTTCTTCATAAATAATTATGGAGTACATGATTGTGGCACATCAGGACATTCATGACAGTTGCAATTAATTCGGATAATTCTATACTTTAGACTTGTAATTCAAAGAAAGAAATTGTTAATTAAATTTAAGAACTTTTTTTGCAATGCATCTGTTCTTAATTATCCGATATCGAATATAGAGTGTGCTTTTCCTGAAACAACAGCTCCAGTAATTACATGTTGGTTTGGTGGCAATGTTTCGATTTTGTCCTAAGTTTTACATCTATAATGAATATTTACAAAATATGATCATATCAAGATTGTTGAGCACCAAACTAGACTTGTTATTATTATATAATATACATATTTTATTTTGTTAAATATTGTTTTGCATATGTAACATATGTAAAAGTTCATACTCTAACTACCACGGATTAGAAACATTAGTATTATTCCTGCCTTGAAGGGAATCTCTTTACCCATCGCAAGGAAAATATAATATGTATATAATTCGGCCTTTAATTTTTTTAATATCAAAACAAGAACTTTACAGACCCTTTAATTGCTGAAAGGGACTTCAGTCGCCATTACTTCTACATTGTTAAAAATATTGAATCTAATTTAATTTGTTTCTTAGTATATAGATTTAGTTTATTTTTATTTTTAATTTCGTTATATGCTATGGGTAATGAAACATTAAATATAGTTGCTGACCTTGTTCCAAAATCAGTGACGGATTTGGTAAACTGCTTTTTTTATTTTGCTTTCATCTTTCTCAGAGTAATAATCATTAGGTTGAATCAAGGTCATACCAGGACTACATGATATTTATCATGTCCTAATTGGTAAGAAACATCTATTTTTCCCCCAGAATAATTAACGTTTGACTCTCACCTGGGAATCTGTTTAGCGTCTTAATTAGTCGTATAACTGATGTTTTGATAAAAGTTTAAGAGTTGGGCTTGAAACACTTGACGCGTTAAGTTGTATTATGTTTTGTCTCTTTTGGGATTAATGTTATTTTATTCAAATTATTGAATTCAAGTTATTTTTCCCTGTGATAAAAGTGTTCTAACAAACTTCTTGGACAAAAGACATTCACTGGAATTTATACTAAAGTAAAAACTGGAATAATATTTTCTGTGATTGAAACACTTGAAAAGTTGTATTATGTTTTGTCTTTTTTGGGCTTATTGGGGTTGTGTTTTTTTTTAATCTTTGATTACGATTTGGGTTTAATTTATAAAACCATACATTTTTTCTTCTCATTTTTCTCTTTTTATTATAGGGAAATAATTTATTTATTACATTTTACAAAGCTTGATAACTTTGATCTTTCTTTTTACTGATTTTAGAGAATATACTCGTAACACACACACACATCAACCTAAGATGTAAATCAGAATATTACATTCTGCTCCCCACCCAACTTAAACTGTGTTTCAGTGTTACAATAATCTTCACTCCCACCCACCCAGTCTTGATATAGTTATCATGACCTTCCAAACTTAGACAGTAATATCAGATTCGTATAATCATTATCGGCTCAATTTCACCAAACGAAGATCGTACATCCGATTGTTACAGTTATCGTCGTTTTTCCGACTTAGTCTGTAAATCCTATTATTACAATTGGTATACTGGGGAATTTTCATTACATAAATTATTCAAAAATTAAATGCACTGCAACTTTTCAAGATCATACAGGGATACCGAGTTAAAATACAAAAACTTCTTACCTGAAATATTATAATTTTTCGAAAGGTGACACTTATTTCAATACCAGGATCGTTGATTGCGTTGTATCGCAGGTGTACCTGTGGCATAATGAAACAAAATTTGTAAGACTGATTTTATGCATAGACAATGAGGAGATCCGATTTACTTTTAAACCATTTTTATAAACAAGGGCAGTTGAAAGGTTGTCAAAGTTACCATTGTAAACATCGAACAAGACAGCATACACACTGCATGCTTTAAACGGAATAAAAAAGTTAATGGTTTTTTTTTTGTTCAACGAAATTAAAATGTTAGTGTGTCCTTTCTTCTTCTGATTATACAAATATTTCTGAAATAAACTTGTTGAGACAATACTTGATACAAATCTGGGAAACAATTGCATGTGCACTAGGTCAGGATAAGTTGTGTCGCCGATATTTTGCATGGATTCGCTGTATTCGCAATATCAGAATTGTGAAATTTCTCGCTAAATTTACAATATCAGATACATTTCAAACATTTAGACATTAAACGTATCGACCTATCCTTATTTGACTTATCTTCTGAATTGGATGGTATTCCAAATTTAAATTATAAAGTATTCGAAAACTAACCTTTCAATCTTTTGACCGCTCTCCAGTTGAAGCAGAAACCAAATCAATTTAAATCATTTTGTAAAGTGCAATCGCCAATGCAGACCCATATTTCGTAACTTTCAAAATCAAATTATATGAAGAAGAACATTTGGGCTACTATACTTGCAGTGTGATGCGTTCCAAAAAAATTAAATTCTTGGCAAACGGAAATAAGGATCGAAGAAGGGGGCATTGAACACTTAGACCCAAGGACATACGATGTGAGACTCAGCCCTGATAGTTACCATGAGAGGTGTGGGGGTGGGGGATCGCGCCTGTCCCACGTTATAAATGTGACCCTCAATTACTTTCCTTGCACAACTATTAGACCCCTCACCACAAACAGTTTTTAATTACATTGCTCTGGAGTCCTTATAGGTATCATAATCTATTAATGAGTACGAAAATGGGGATAATACTCGCAAGTATTTACAATAAGATAATTTATTATGAACATGTTGTAGAATATTTTAAACATTATATAACAGACATAAAGTTATGAATGTCAACACATCTATTTGATATTGAATTATTTGTTCAAAAAATAGCTATGTACCAGAAGCCCTCGAAAATAATTAATATGATGTAATAAAGCTTCAACGCTGATACGAAATATATTGAACAAAATAAAATCAATGTAAAGGAATTAATACAGATGGAATTGCATTTGCTACAGTTTGTTGAATCAAACAGCTTATGTGCTGTGTTGTTATGTTTTGCACCTGAAACGATTTATAGCCGTTAGACTTTTAGTCAATATTAACAATTCTGGTCAGTTCGATTTTTTTAAAAACTTTCTGAGCATGATTTATGTATACTAATAATAATAATAATAATAATAATAATAATAATAATAATAATACATGTAACAGCAACAACAAAAAATTTTGATAGCGCCTAATATTTAGAAACTCTTGGCGCTTAACAACATATGTAATACAAATAAAATGTCTGTAAAACTAATCAGATCAAAATTTAATTGTATAGGTCCAGCTGAAAGACGCATAATTTGTTCTATATATATAAAACAAAGAATACTAATGGTTAGGTTCCATTCTTACGTATTATTTACTTACACCATTAATAATGTGTGAGAAATATTCTCTAATTCTTCTTGACGCCTCAACCGCTATATCGTGGACAAGATTTGTTTGCATCCCACTGGCTTCTGCCAGCGATACAAACCTGGAAGATGAAATATATATATATATATATATATATGTGTGTGTGTGTGTGTGTGTGTGTGTGTGTGTGTGTGTGTGTAAAGCCCAACAAGATGTATTTTTTTTTCCTTAAAAAATAAGCAAAGTTAAATTACAAATTTTACAAATAGTTCTTAGCTTGGTACGAATGTTTAAAAATTTCCTACATGTGCTATCACGTTTACAGAATTACGGAAAAGCTCCAAAAGTATTACAACTGAAATTCCCAATGTGATTCAGTGCTTGCACTAGGGAAGAAACACTTTTTTAAATCCAAAGATTTTAGTTCAAAGTAAATCCAGTAAAAGTTGCATGTTTAATATGTACTTGATTGTTCTATGGTAATTCATCTATATTAATAAATGTCAAATTAACTGAATATTTCTCTACAATCCAATATCCAATACAGGTAATTTATGTTTAGAATAGATGTTTCTATATGTAATTGCAATGCACAACATATTAGAAAAATATATATCCCTAGTTCTCTCAAAGACTTAAATATGATTGAAGAATATGCTAATTTATTTGCTAATAACTAAATTCGCAGTAAATAAACAAATTCTGATTGCTAGATAGGATTCCCAAACATTTCAGTCATTTTTGTATTTCGTAGCCCTTTTATATCTCAACGGTTGGCTTTTTTATATGTATTAATTTACCAAATCTTAAGCTTGGTAAGTCATAATATCTCTTCAGACCAAAATAAGCTGTCGACTGAACTTACCGATTTGCCATTGATTTATAAATGGAAATAGTACGGTATATTGTACATGTACTCAACAAATATGACATGATCTCACCTTTAGTACATTTATAGCATTAGAATAATAAGCATAATATATTGTTATTATTCTAAATGACTAGTACGAAAACAAACTATATTCTAAAAATAATATATGCGATATAAATATACGTAACAGTATGGTTGACCATACGTATCTAAATTACAGAGATGTAAATTTAATAAATCTTCACTTACTATAGCAATTTACTTTCATAAAAAAAATGCCTGACATTAAATTTGTTGTATTTCCTTTTGTAACTTTTCCTACTTTTGCGACGAGATTGGAATACGACAGAATATACAGCTCAAGAAAATATAGGAATTAAATTTAACATTCGTCAGTAATCAAAAATTTAAAATATTTGAGACAAAATGAAAAAAAAGGATGTAATTGTCAAAATAGGCTAGGCTATTTTCACACGAGATAAGTGCATATAAAAAAAATATTCGACCATTTAGCGCACGTTACTAACTCGGTGGTGAACTAACCAACATTATAAGACAAATGTTGTACGAATAATGTAGGTATCTAAGTCCGTAGATAGAAAAAATGTAGGTATCTAAGTCCGTATATAGAACTCATGTATGACAGGTGAACTTGCAAAACTTACAAAGCCCATATGGTTGAATCTGTCAGTACCGCCATCTCAACCCAGTAGAATCGCTTGTTCCTTTTATCTGTAGATTGAATTTTAAATCCAAAAAAGTATTCATTTTGTATGGTCCTGGCTTCTAATAAATATGATTAATATATATATTGTATTGTACTTATAATCTTGGGCACACCGATATAATTGTTTTCACAAATGTTTCCATGCAAAAGGTTATGTCACAGAATTAGGCAAAAAATAACTTGGTTATGCCTTAGAAATATTTGGCTATTTTTCATTGTGCATTCGTACAACATTAACTAGGGTGAACACTTGTTATTTTAGGTAAGCGACGGAACCAATGGATCTCGCCGGAAACGACTTGCGGCGTGGGACATTAACACGATATGCACGGGTGTTTTACCCTGAATATTACTCACTGTCCTATGGATTTAAGCAAGATCAATTCATGAACGACGCACTGGTCGTTTTGGATCTTGTCGAAGAGGGCATATTTTCCATTGTATACTATAGGCATAGTGTGAGAGTTAAATTTACTTTTTTATATATGCGAAGTTTATTGAGTTTGTATTTTCATTTAGTGTAATGATTTCGTTATTACAACGCATATCTGGAACGTTTTTGAACTGAGAATTACAAGATTCAATTAGAGTTTAATGTATTAGCATTTTCCAGAACTCGTTATTATTACTAGTTTTGTTTTATTGTAGCTAACTACGGTAACGAGTGTCACGAGATTAAACTTGAGATTTTTGCTGTGAAAAATTTAGCTGATGAGTTTAGCTGACGAGTTGAGCTATCTTGAGCTGTCTATATGTATGTACATGTGGTGGAGCCAAGGCTGTAGACGTGGCTAATACAATGGTGATGTATTCTGTCTGTACGCGTGTATACCTATGATTGCACATGTAGTGGATCCCTAAAGGGTGCCAGTAGCCGATACAAGTTTGGGCCAATCCAAGGGCTCAGTGAAAGTATGCGGTTTATCAGTTTCTAAATCGTGCGACTGTACAAGGGTCAAGAAGCATCTGTTGGTTTCAATTGCTATTTCCATTGGGTACATTTTTATTTACATGATATTAGTTTGAACGTAGTTGTATTCCAGGATATTTGTGAATCTCGCTTACAGTGCAGAACATTTGAAACGTATTCGAAAACTTCAGATTGTTTGAATCTCAATTCTAGTCTACGTTAAATTATCTGAATATCTTACATGCATGCTATATTTTGAAAATGAGGTTTCTTGAATCTGTATATCAGATAGTTATAATATTTTTGTTTTATTTTTTTATGTGTGAACGTTAGTATAGAGTGATTGGATCAATTGTATGTTGACAACGTTTGAGAATCATTGTATTTATACTTCATATATTTTTCTTTACTAATTAAGTTTATAAATTTTCAGCTTTCATACATTGTGTTTGATTATTCATTTAATACAAAATCCCCTCGGTTTCTATTCTGCGACAGGTTATTTGCTTCATTAATAATAATAATAATAATAATAATTATAATAATAACGATGTCTAATCTCTAGAAGCTCTAAACGCTTTACAACATCTATAATAATATGACTACAAAAAACAAAACAAACAACAATATCATGAAATTAGAAAACATAAAACATGCTGAAAATATTTCAGGTAGGAAACATTATTAGGTCTTTAAATTTGTTCATGCAGTCAGAAAAGGTGAGTTTTAAGGGCGCTCTTGAAAGGAATCACTATATCTTTGTGTCTAATTTCACTGGGCAATCCGTTCCAAGTTGCTGAGCTCTGGTATGCACAAGAACGATGTCCATATGACTTCGTTGTCGTAGTGGGAATAATGGGTTTACGATTCTCAGAAGAAGAGCGTCAATATTTTGCTTGTATGTACACAATGGTAAGGTCGGGAATGTATGTTGGAATGGAGTCCGTCAGTAAAATGTAGCACAGAGATTAAATTTTATGTTTGATTCTGGATCCAATGGATAGCCAGTCTAGGGTACAGAGGAGCGGGGAGGTATGCTCTGATCGTGGTATCCCAAGGATGATCCGAGCAGCTGTGTTTTGAACATTTTGAAATTTCTAGAGCATACATCGAAACGAGCCAGACAAAATTCCGTTACAACAGTCCAGTCTTGAAAGAGCTAATGAACATACAAGAGTTTTAGAGGCATCAACTGAAAGATATTTGCGAATGGAGCTGATGCGTCCCATCTCAAGATATGCAGCCTTGTATATGTTCATGATATGTTGTTGCAATTAGGGAGTACTGTACAGAGTAGCACATAAGTTCCGTACTGAATGTGTGAAGTTTATGTTGGTGTTGCTGATATTTATTGTTTGAGATTAAGGATGTGAATGACAAAGTCTATGTGTTGTGATCAAAATTATCCAAGTTTTAACAGCATTCATCTGCAACTTGTTATATATCACCCATGATTTCACTTCATAAATGCAGCTCTCTATTCCTTGGATGGTAGCATCAACTTCAGTTGGCTGGCTAGAGTAGTATATTTGGCGACATCCGCGTACAATTGGTACGACACTGGCTGATGATCTATTACACATGAGAGTGGCTGAGTGTAGAGAATGAAGAGAACAGATACATGAACAGACCGTTGTGGAACACCACAACTGGGCTGAAGAGTATTATATTTGCAGATATAATTAGTGTCCTGTTCACTAAATAGGACTTGAATCACATTAAGGCTGTATTTTCGATGCCAAATACATGATGTAGACGGTCAAATAATATCTCTAGTCAAATGGGTTAAATGCTGCATACAAATCAATTAGAGTGAGGACTGTGGTCTTACCACTATCCAAAGCAGAGAGAATGTCATTAACTACTTTCATAATGAATAGTTTCAGTATGGGTAAAGGGCGATATGCAGACTGTACAATGGTATAAAGACTGTTTGAATTCAGATACAAGTTGGGTTAGAGAACAACTTTTTCTAAGATTTTGTATATGAAAGAGAGGTTATAAACTGTGAGGTAGTTCTTTAAATATTTATGGTCTAGTGTTGTTTTTCTTCAGCAAAGAGTTATGATGGCAGTTTTGAAAAATGATGGGAATTACTAGGATGAGAAAGAGGTAATAATAACATCAGTTAGTGAATGCAAATTATTGAATCTAAGCACTCAAACAGTAGCGATGATGGAAATAGATCAAATTCGCGTGACTTGGATGCTCTCTTCATCACGATTGTTCGTACTAAATCCATAGAGACAGGTACAAATGCTAATGCTGCTAATGGTCGTCGCTGAAATTCTGTATCGCAACTGTATGATGACGAATAGTCAATTGAAATTAAATTGTGTTGCAAACTTATCTCTAATGGTTTGTACCTTGTCACGGAAGAAATTAGCAAACAGATCCGGCAGGTTTATTGGAGAGAAGGTAGTTGGAAGTGGTATACATTTGTTCTTCCTTGACATTAGTTTGTTACTCATCTCGAATATCTCTTTGCAGCTGAAACTCTTCGGGATCTTAGTACTGTAGTGGGATAATTTGGCTAAATGGACTATGTTCGTGACGTTCTTCTTAGCTGCTTCATATATTTCTTTATGAATAGTGAGTCTGGTGGAACGGCAAAACCAAAACCTCTCTTAAAGCAGGACGAAGCTGATCCATAACACTGCTATACCATGGATAACACTTTTAAAGTGATACTCTGCACCTGGTGACTGGGGCATGTTTTTGAAGCGATGAACGCAGGCAGTTACCGAGTTGTTCTGTTGTATGGGGTAAACAAGTTATTAGGTTTGCTTGGATTTTATACATAAGGTTGGTTATATGTATCATACGGAGGTTTTTCTTAGTAGAAATAAAGGTGGAGGGTTAGAGACTGATACATCCATATTGCACATAATTCAGATATGATTTGGTGCAAGTTCGTGGGATAAAATGGTAGATCGCATAATATTATCATCAGGTGTATGAAGAATCCAATCTAAAATGTGACCATGTTTATGAGTGTGTTAGTTAACTCAATGTTTAAGGTGGACAAAATAAATGGAGCCTATGACTTTGGATGTGTATGGGTTTCTTGGACAGTTGAAATGAAAGTTGATATCAACATGAATACTAAGGCTGGCGCTTATTACGGGTGTTCGATCCGCGTGTTTGGGCTGATCACCTGATGCCTTTAGCCATATGTTTCTGTCAGGAAAAAGACGTCTATATTCTGATCATTGATAAAATGAACTATTTCTGTGCGCTTTTCCGGTGATCCTACTGACTGGGCAATGAATAATGCAATGCACAGTGGTATCTCTGAGATAGTTGACACAAAGATACATAAAAGACGAAAGGGAAATAAATGGAATTCTTCTTCCTGTTCTACGCCGGCCAGCTTTAAAACAACGTTTAATTTTTCGCTTCCGTTTACATTTAAGTAATAAGGAATGTTGTCCTATTTCGTTTAGTATTGAGCAAAATCTTGTGTGGAGAGCTAAGGAGTGGTCATTTAAAGCAATTAGTGAGAGTCCATTATTGTATAAACTTGTTGACTGGCGATCACGTGATGACAGTTTATTCAAGGACAACGAATGTTGCAGCAGTGGAGCAAGACAGCTGAGAAAAATTATAATTGTGCTCTTTTCTAAAACCGATAGATGAAAAAACACAAACAAACTGAACAGCCAATGCATGATGAAAAAATAATATAGACGAAGATAGACAACAAATACATATATCCTCAAAAAGGCACAAAAATGGAACAGCTGCTTCAATTCAGTTAAGGTATAGCGGCCATGTTGGACATCCTTACAAAGGTATAATCTATTGGAGGGTAGAATGTTGAAGTAAATTAAAGGGATTTAATATAATGAAATAAAATTAATTGTTACAGTTTTACCATTCTCATATGTGATATTTTACCTTTTGTGCATGTGACAATACAGTACCATACGTCTATGTGATATCACAGTACTATTATTATATGCGATAATGTCTTACCATACTTACATATGATGATTTCAAGCCATCCGCATGTGTGATAATATCGTCTCACTCGCATACGTTATAATACTGTACCACCCTTATATGTGATAATATTGTAATATCCATCTATTTGATCATTCTGTACCACCCATATATATGATAATAGTGTACAATCCTTCAACGTGATAATACTGTACCATCCTTCTATGCGATAACATTGTACAACCCTTCTACGTGATAATACTGTACCTTCCTTATATGGTATGATATTGTACTATCCTTCTACGTGATAATACTGTACTATTCGTAAATGAGATAATATTGTACTATCCTTCAAGGTGCTAATATTGTAATATTGTATCGTCCCTATATGCTATGATATTGTACTATCCTTCTACGTGATAATACTGTACCATTCTTAAATGCGATAACATTCTACAATCCTTCTACGTGATAATACTGTATCATCCTTATATGCTATCATATTGTACTATCCTTCTACGTGTTCATGCTGTACCATTATTAAATGCGATTATATTGTACGATCCTTCTACATGATAATATTGTATTATACTCTTTCCTTGGTGTGCTGTAACTACTCTCACCTATTGTCCCTCTATTATAATAGCTTGCTTCATTTCGGGAGTTTGTCAGACGAAAATTGTTTCGTTTGTCTTGTTTACGTGGGAAATGGCTGCGTAGATCTTTAAATTGTTGTTCTACGTTTTTCACATTGACGTTTGTTGTATCTGCAAGTGGAAATATTCATTTGACGTTTTTGAACACCGTAAGGTAAGTTGAGGTGTTTGAACATAGTAAGGTAAGTTGACGTTTTAAAACACCGTAAGGTAAGTTGACGCTTTCTGTATTTCGTAACACTTCTATATCTTCACATAAAACAAATAAAAACAGGAATTTAAAAGAAAGTCTACCGTGAAAAAAATGTGTAATGGTAATTATATTTCCTTATTTTCTTCCGAAACAAAGGAAAAGATAGCGATTCATATATAACTGGAATTATAACATATATAAACTGTATAAACACACATGAAACTAAGTAAACACAGCAAAAAGCAATGTATTATTGTAGTTATTGTCAACAGTACATTTTAACTTCGTGGCTATGCAGCAAAAACACATTAAGAATTTATCTGCATATTTTATATTATAAATATCAATTAAGCTATTACAAACCTGATATCCTTTCGGTTGAAACATATCTTTGGATATTTGATTGTTCACGGAGAACATATTGTGTGCCACGACGGTCAGGGACATCAAAAACGTTTGTTGATGTAACGTCATCTTCCGCTAGTCGAATATCGTAATCTTTGTCTCCTATTCGAATGTTCCCGTTCTATTTTAAGATTAAAAAGAATACATAATTACATGCATATAATCCAAATGTATCATTTAGATTGGCATCTTCTATCTCCGTTCCTCTATTCATTCATGTATCTTGTTATTTCAAATATCAGATGAAGGTGTACAGAAGGAATAAGAAAAGCTCGTCTTCATTTGTATCTGTACGTATTTTAACATTCATAGATAATTAAACAAATTACTGTTAGAACCTTGTGTGGATACAAAGGGCCTGTCAACACAACAATTAAAGGGGAAAGATAACTCTGTATATTAATTCAAGATATAAATTATGCTTACGTACATGAATACTGTAATAATAATAAAAAATTAAATTTAATTATTCGGTTAATAATGTAATTCTTCCACTTAGATTAAGCCTGATGTTAACTTCAAAGCCAGCTGGATCGATGAAAACCAGAACAGAGCATACACTGCACGAAAAATCTGCTTACATAATGCATTTATATTCTGATCAATGAGAATGGCCTCCATTTAAATTTATTTTCATAGGTTGATAAATACAATTCACATTCTAGCAGGATTTTTACCATTAAATAAGGTTATATATAATATTCTCGCACAGACGGTTCGATTGATACGATTTTATATTCATGACAGATCATCCAATTTCTGCAGTTGATTTATGTTGTATAACGTGTTCATTTACATATTTGTCAATACAGCAATCAATAAACGTTGTCCGGTAAGATTGAATGTCAGCTTAAGCCATTTCTCTATCACTATGATTAAACAGAATGACATTGTTTTATCTATAAAAAAATGTCATTTTATAGTTTCAGTCTGATTTTGTGCAAGTGTTGCACAGATAATTACAATACAATCAAAACGATGTTCTCTTATATATTTTCTGGAACAAATGCTGTCAAATGTTGTTTTTATAGAAGTTGGATCGCATTTTGTGTAGTCTCTAACCGACAGTAGTGATCGTACTTCCTTTTTCTGATGTTTTGGTGATGGTGCTGAACCCGGAACATCTGGGCATGAAGCCATCCGCAAGTATGACTTGTCCTTAACTTTCAACACAATCATTATACAGCAGTCAGGGAACATTTCCGGACCCGTAATAATAGTTATTCACGTGTCTGAACTCAAAACTATGGAAGCGTAGCAGAGCACGAAATCATACACTATATGGAATTATTTACTGGTATCTCATTATGGTTTTCATACCCCTAAAACGGACTGTACACATAATATTATTCGTTACTTGGTATACTTACGATGACTCTGTCACACTGTCCATTTGATCTTTTCATACACGTAACGGTCATGAATGCTCCATTGTCCCTGTCTTGGTAGTAAGCGAGATTCTATTGAAATAAATTTACGTAAACTGTAAACTGAGATATGATGGTACAATATTAAGAGATATATACTTCAGCCTGTATTCACTTGGATAATAAATAGTGATAAATACGTACGTAAGGTGATTCCAGATCGTGTTGTGCTTAAATGCCTAATAATGTTAAGAGGTAGGAAGGTATGTAACTGGATTAATAAGATAGGTTCGGATTTGATTATGGATTTAAACTGAGGGAAGATAGAGTGATAGTAAGTAAATAATATGGCATAGTACATACGCCTTTCTTTAAGACTTATATTGGATGTAGACTCAGATATAATAGTGTTATATGGGATGCAGATTCAGATATATTAGTGTTATATTGGATTCAGTCTCAGATATGATAGCAGCAGAGAGGGTGTATCGGACAACATTTTTAGACAAGTTTTCACTGAAATCACGCTTAAAATCAATGAAACCAATGACATCAGACCCAAAAGTCAATGACATCAGGTCCCAAATGTGTGTGTGAATCATGGATTAGGTCCAAAAAAAAATTATGAAAAAATCAATGAAATTAATGAAATCAAAAACTTTTCAACTATTACATTTTTTGGGAAAAAGGGACTACAACATCGTTGTCACTCACCCTCTCTGCTGCTATGGGTTAACCGAATATTTGATCCAGTCCGATACGATATCGTGTTCCAGACCTTGTCTGGGGGGCGAAAATCCTTAGGATTTCACAAACAGACTAATTTGTAAAACCTCCTCTTGTAAATCAATCAGATTATTAGACTGGTCAGTGAGTTTGAAATTAATTCTGGTTAATGAATTATTATGACATCGCATATAGACTGGATTCACCGGGGACTCAATTATTAAAAACCCTGGAGGAGCTGTTGGTGCAAATGAATACAAAATATATCCTTGCTGAGCTTGATTTGATCGTTCTAAATTTATTTGATAGCTTCCTTCGATCACATCACATACTAAATTGAGCGCAATCACCGTTGAAATATTCACATTGAACGGAGCAATATGCCTGCCACCACCGTCTGGGTCATTATTATGGGTCAGGATAGTTGTTTGTGGTTGTGATGGTGTTTTTTTCCACGTATCATGGATTTTTTTGAAACCTTCATCGATGGCATCATCGAGAGATTTTTGTAGTTCTGAGATATTATATCCTGGAAGTTTGAATGTTGGAATATCTCCTATGCAGATCCTATATTCTATTGCAAATAAATCTCTTGTTTTAGGACTACTGTCACCTAATACTTCTTGAATAATTTGTGAATGAAATGTTTCCATGTCATTGATGATTTTGTTACATGTTTCTACGACACTGATAAATTCATCTCGGGTGAGAGTGCCGGATCTAAGAGATATAAACAACAACGAAATATCGTTATTGAAAGCTGTGAAATTTTCAGTGATTTTATCCCGGTTAGCAAGATGATGAATAAGTCGTGCTCTTTCATCATATTCTACTCTAATGAAAAAATATGACTTATCATAATATCTATAGCTTTTTATTGGATTATCAGATTTTATCCTGTCTGTGATATAATCGGTTTTTTGTGGTTCTGGTAATTTAACGGTTTTTCCACCGGGTGGTAATTCAGGCCATCCTAGTACGGTTCTAATAGAACTCTGATAGATATCTACGACGTATCCTTCTGTGCTTATTTCAATGGCAGATGATAGTGTCGGCACATGAACTGTTATAGCTATTTTTGACTCTACTCCAGTAATCGATTTTATTCTACGCGCGAATTCATCATTGATTTGTTCAATTTGATATGATCCGGTTGGTATGGAAACAACGTTCCAGTCTGGGGTACCGTCGGGTTTATTCTTATTTGCAAATACCAGTGAATTATTGGGTTGTTGACCACCAAATGATTTTGACCTAATATTTGGCCAACTGTGGTATACTCGTAGTTTTGCTAGTGCTATCTCCTTCACTGGGACTGGAGAGGGGAAATTCACACTGAATTCTGGATTCGTTGAGGTTATTGAGATCATGCTTGTTTGTCCTGGGTTTGTGTTCTCCACTATTTGTTGAAGTAATTCCATCTGTGTTGTCATTGTTATTATACTCATGTTGTATTTCTAATTTTGACATCGCAGAATCATATATATCTACCATCGCTGAAAACTCACTCTCTGATATAATTGTATCATCGAGCGATGACGATATCAATGAGGATAATTGCGAGTATGCAGTGGACACAACATGAAATTGAATTATGTAGTCTTGTAGTTTCCGTTGGCTGCATGAGGATATTTTTTTTGTGATTATTGAAATAATTCCAGCGATTGTTGTTGCCGCAGAAATGCAAATTGGAACAGCTATCGGAGCCATCATTGTCACTGAAGACAGTATAATACCGGCTCCGGTGATTACACCACTCACTGAATACACAGTAACATCAATTGCGGTAATTCTCCTGCGATATTTTTTAATTTTCAATTCATACTCCTCAGACAAGGTTTTGAGTCTAGTTTGATACTCTCTGACCTGATCATAGCGATATTGCGATGATGAAATCATTTTTATTTTAAATATGCTATCGTTTTCAATTACGATTTACTTAAATTCGCTACGAATTCCACATACCACGTTGTTGAGACCCTAACCAAATGTTTATCAGTAGATGTGATTGTGAACTTTTCAGTTGTATTCTTGTCGATGATCGTTGAAATCGTATTATTGACCCCAGATGAACTGGACGATGAAATATTAAATTGAGACGATGGTGTTACTAGTGTTAATCGATAAATACCCTTAACGGTTGCAGTGATATCTAATGTGTTGTTTGTAGGTGTCCACTCAAATGATCCGTGTTGGATTGTGTATACTACGTTGTTGGTTTTCTCATGAGGAATTTTTGTTTTTTCAATGGCTGTTATCATCCTCGAAAGATCACCTTTGATGCCTTCGATGGAAGTTTTCGTCTCATCGATGGATTTTTTAATATCAGGGAGTTTTAGATCAATTTTATCGAATGTAGTTCCAATAAATTTATCAATGATATTTCTACGAAATGCGGTAAACTGTTTTATATGTTCTTCGGTTTTAGATTGAAGTGTTGCTAGTTCTAACGCAGAATCGTTGAGAGTTTTAAATCGATCTGTAATCGTCGAAAAAAGTACGCCTGGTTTGAGTTTACCCTGATCGGAAAATAACGCGATAGTATCCTCGATTGCGTTTTGTTGTTTAACTAAAATATCATCCAGAGAAATATTACTAGATTTCAATTTACCCTGTTTGTCTTGAAATACAACTATTTCATTCGGGTCAACACTTGTTAAGTTCAACGTCTCAGCGATTTCATCTTTAATTTGTTTTGTTATATCACCGGTTGCAGTGTCATCGGGTTTGGGTTTCAGAGGTCTTCCCCAAATATCAATCATGTTATTGTAAAACTCTTTCTCTCTCTAAAAAGCGATTACTAGTGTAGTCATTAACGACAATATGAGGTGGGTTTCCCCTTGGGTTACCCAAGGAGTTAGAAATAGCGTCAAGGACATTTAACACTTCACTGCCGCATATTGGTGGGTCATTGATTTGTTGTGTTGGTAGCGTAGAATACCAAGTCTTCATTGGAAGGGTTTTTATATAACGCAAAAACTCTTTTGGTGGGGCTAATCCATATGAATCGAAATAGACAATCCCACGTGGATCAATAGCGTATGCAACCCAGTGAGTTCCAGGTCCGGTGCTGTTATCGAGTTTAATAATACCTGTTTCAGTTTTGTTTGGTTGATGTGGTAATTGATCTTTCATAAAAACACCTCTGAAATTTTTAATCACTAGTTTTTTAGCAGCATCCATTAAATCAAAATTGGACATTGGAACCATCGAAGATTTCTGAATTAATAAACCGTTCCTGGTAGTCTCAGGCCTGATCCGTGAACGGATCTCCCGCTGTACCATGAATACGGGGTTCCTGGTAGTCTTAGACCTTTTCCGCTGTACCAAGAATACGGGGTTCCTGGTAGTCTTAGACCCTTTCCCTTTTTTTTATATCCTTGTCCAGTTGCCTTTTTTAGTGCCATTCCTGCTGCAGTACCAACGGCTCCTAACGCTGCTGCTTTAGCCACCGCTGGGGCTGTTGCTGCAATCAATGCTGGTATTGCAGCTAACAATGGAAATATACCGCCTGTTTTCATCATATTTTTAATAGCAGCCGCAGAGAGAGTAATCTGAACTCCCTTTTTATCCTTGAAAGCATCATTGAAATGTTTCACCTGACGAGTTGTCAGCGATAATTTATTTTCACCACCAGTCATTTGGCTGGGTTTCAACGTGATTGTGAATCCACATTTTTTAGCCGATTCTGATTGCAATTTTTTGATTTGACCAGGAGTTAACGTAACACTAATAACACTATATGACATTATATATAATTGATTGATTCTAATTCAATGAAAAATCGAGAAAAATCGTTCAAAGATTTTCTACTGGGGCATCTACCACTCTCATTCTTCCACCAACACCTTCGAGTAGCATTGATTTATCACTGAGAATGACAGCAACCGCTCTATAATCAGCAATAGCACCACGAGTCACATTAGCTCTAAAGTGTATATCAACAACTGACTGTCTTGTCAAATCGAGATGTTCCAGTGAGAAGTAGTAGATCGGATACAGATTTTTAAAATCAAATTGTGATATTTGCAAACCAGTATCGACATTTTGATCGCGTGCCATAAATGACAACAGACGATGATAAACTCGTGCAATATGATTTTCTGTGTAATTAAGTTGTATATCCTCAGATGGTTCCTGCTGGCCGTTTATTCTCAGTGAGACGTCTTTCACACCTAATTGATCAAATATCATATGACTGAAGAGTTGATTGCCAACTCGTGTGTTATCCTGTAACGCAATAAATATATGACGTGGCGCAGAAACGCCCTGATTTGATGCTAGGTTCCAAGTGAATAACCCGTTGATATTTGATTGTTTCACATCTGTACTCACGGTTAGCCAACTCAACAACGACTTTCCTCCTTGGTCCATAAATGATAGTAATCGTCCTTCTGCGGTGATTGCTGGAGTCAACACTGGCATCCACAATGATATTTTTGTTAAATTGACTTTACCGGCATCATCATTTATATGTGCTGCAGCTGGGTTTGCTGGAATCCTCCAAATTGCGTCGTTATCATCACTCTTTCGTACAAGCGATACTGTATGCTTCGCCCCGTAGATAACTTTTCTGACGTTTCTACAGAATCCAAAAATATGATGCAGTGGAATCGCACATGAAAATGATTTACGCCCTACTCCCAACATTGCGTTTCGTGTTGCAGCTCCTAGATTGAAATTAACATCGTTGTTTATAATCATATCTTCGGCATCAATATTAGCGGTGCCAGCATTATTCTTTGGTCGTCTTACAACAAATGGATTTCCACCAGCGGTATTCTTACCATCTTTTGCAAACATCATAGATGGACCCGCTGATCTTGTATAATCATCAGAATATCTCGCTAACCCGATTATTGTTGTAGCCACATCAACATCACGATCTATGGACTCAATTTCTTTTCCATCAATGAGATATCTAGCACTCTCAAATAACGCCATAATACCATTATTGACAAAACCGACTTGAGTACCAGCTGGATACGGTGCTGGTACAGCAGTAGTATCAGCAGCTGTTACAATTTCTCCTTCTACTTCAATAAATGCTTCACAGGGCAAAAAGTATTTACTGGTATCATGGACTTGAAGATCAATTCTTGCTCGACTATTTGAGTCTATGGCATGATAGGCGTAATATTGATAATCGCGTACAGAATCATTCTTGGGGACTGGGGCGTCTATATCAAATGCTGGATCAGATGATTTTTTGAACATTTTATTCTATTTATCAGAGTCTAAATAGTGAAATCGTAAACGATTTTTTCATTTTCATCGACGTAGTTTTTTAAGGCCACTTCCTGCTATCATGTTTGCAATATTGCTTTGGTCCCCTTGATTTACCATCGACGCTAGTTTTTCATCTACTGCGTTATTTATTATTTTACTAACACTTGCAGGCATTTCTTCTGTAGACGGTAACGGTTTCTTTTTTCGCCCCACTAATGATGTTATTTTATCCTTCGCAGTTGAAAACGCTTTCCCGGCAAGATCTCCAACAGTACTAATACCCTTATCACGAATAACATCAATGGCTTTCATTGATAATTGTTTAGCTAACGGCATCACTTTGGGGGCCATTCTTGAAAAGAATCCTAAAATGGTATTGCCGAGGCCATCTCCGTAGTATGCTCTATAAACTGGAAACCGTGAATTAACTACATAGACGAGGGTTGGTTTATCATGATTGTAGTGTACGATCATTATTATAAAAACAATAGTGTTTTCAATTGTTATTTAATCACTATGATACCCATTTGCTAACTCGTCAATGAAATCTCGATATGTTTTGATATCCATGATACCGCCGGCAAATAACCGTCTACAGATATCAGCTGCTTCATTAATTATTTCTGGAGAGTTATTTCCAGCTCGGAATCCTCCTACAAGAACATCTAATCGTGATATATCATTGATAACACTATCAGGACAAATGTTTCCAATCCTTGGATTTCCTAATCCACTTCCGCTATAGCCAGCTGCTTCATCTAGTTTGTCTGTATCCGTGGTTTGTAAATAATCAAGAGTATCATCATCATCATCATCATCACGTGGTATTTGTTGTTTTTTAGGTTCTTCTTGTTTTTTTTGTCTCCGTGTTGGTGTTTGATGTCGTTCTTCTAAATCATCATCATCAGGTGGTAGTTGTTGTTTTTTTTGTCTTCTTGTTTGTCTACGTGTTGGTGTTTGACGTTTTAGTTCTTGCCGTTCTTCTATTTCTCGTTGTCGCTCTTCTATTTGTTCTCTTTTATAATAACTAATTCCCTTTTTAAATTCCTTGTATCCTATCTCATCCTTATTCAAACGACCAATCCCTTTATTTAGTTTATACAAATAATCGAACCAATCATTACTTGATATTCTATCATTTTTATACTCGTCCTTTAAAAAATCTTTTTTTGAATTATAACTTTGAGCAGCAAAATTACCAAAGGCTTGATAATCCTTTGATTTCAATAAACTAGGTTTTTTTATTAATATTTTAGCATGATCAGTAAATTTATTCAACAGAGAAATAGTCGTTTTTTTCGGATCAGTTTTTTCAGTTTGTTCAGTTTTCGCTGCTAGTTTTTCAAGCTCACCAATAACAGATTTTCCCGTCTCGGGACCATCTCCCAGTAAAGCACGCTCTACCCCTTTCGTTGCTGTGGTTACTGGTTTAAACAACTCTTCAGACCCCAGAGCAAAATCAGTTTGTAAACTCTGTCGTTGTTGCAGTTTATTTCTTACAGAGTCACGAATTGGTATAAATTTCTTAATTGCATCTAGTCGCTCACGAGCCAGTCGGGTTGTTAATGCTTCATTGACCATTATTTGAAATCAGAAACCATTTTTCAATTGTAAAACAATTTTTTAATCCGACCTAACACCATCATGCAACTCCCTTTTTGACATCAGTGACATGTCGGATGATTTTTAACACGGCCATGGAAGTGTTATTTCATCGTGAGACAGCTTCGTTCAATGATGGGGAAAGTAGCAAAATTGTATATAAAAATAATAATACTGCTAGTTTCCCCACTTTTTCATTGATCAATCTGACACATCGTCCATCGATTTTTGACATCCCCCTTGAGGGTCGGCTAAAAAAAATGAGAGTCGGAATGATATGGTCGGGCAATCAAAAAATGATAAATGGTCGGGCAATCAAAAAATGATTATGGTCGGGCAATCAAAAAATGATTAATGGTCGGTCAGTCAAAATTGTTCATTTTCCTGAATTAATGCTCGTAGGTTTCAAATTTTAGAGTTGACTTCTTTTTTCAATTCGTATTCGTTACCTAATTCTTTTCGTATTCCCTCTACGATAGTATACAACGGAACGAACACACTGATGTCACTGGAAAATGAAAGAGAGTCTTTAATAGAATTCTGAATTTTTTTGATGAGTGCATATTTCTTGGGTAGCATATATTTGTTAGTGCTAACCCCGTATTCTATATCCTGAAAATCAGACACAATTTGATCAGGATTTAACCCATCTGATAGTTTGATATCCTGATTTTTCAATTTTGCTATTTCAACTATGATGCTATTCATGTTTTCAGAATTCATTATTCTATAAGTATGACATATCTCTAATTGGAAATTATGACGCATTAGACATAACTAAATTGAACTTTTTGCCCCGTCTTTTTTTAAATAGCCGATCGATAAATCCCCTCTGCAACGAATCGTACAGAAGTCGGACAGATATTGAAATATTTTCCGGCTTCATTCATAGATGAAAATATTTTTTCTTCATTAGTTATTGTATTCAAAGATGTCACAGGTCTCTTCCCAACCGTTTTGCAAGTGCCAGTCTTTCCTTGTTTGGAATTCTCACTCAGTGTGATAGCCTGCAGATTGGATACAGAATTATTCTTTGGATTAGAATCCTTGTGGTAAATAACAAAACCATCCTTGATCAATCCATAATGACATTCATACACGAAACGATGAATGAGATAATTTTTCGTTTCTTTTCCTCCGCCAACAGTAAACCTAAAATACCCTTGATTAGTCACAACACCGACCGGTTTCTTTAGTCTACGGTTTCTGACAGTACCATCACTGGATGCTTCATAATTTGTAATCACTGGATGTGGTCTGAATTCTTGGTTCATATATACTATTCTATTGTTTGTCTAATTCAGTGTTTGGTTCAATAATTACATCACTGGAAAATCTTTCGATATAGTCTTGCGGGGTTCTTATGATTTTATCCTTGATGTTGTCAGGGTCAAGGGCCTTTTCAGGGTCATAATTTCTGATAGATTGTCCATTTTTTATTCTTTTATCATAATAACGCTTCAATTCCTTATATCGCTTACCACCACAATCACTACACAATTGTGATCTTCCCTTGACCCCAACCCCACATCGAATACAGGGTAACGGACCAAGACTTCCACGTCGAAAACTTTGCATATGATACCTACAGTATTCATTTTTTCTGCATGATTTGTTACACGGGGTTACATTTCCCATCATGAGCCATTTGCAGTGATTCATTATACATAAAACTTTCATTTAAATGTTTGTTTTTTATATAGCATCAAGGAGTTCAAGAGATTGACTTCGAAAAATGCTAAATTCAATGCTGATAGAGAGTTCAAGAGATTATTGAAAATCAATCCTAGATTAAATCTCGATAGACCAAAAAAACGTCAAAAACGTCCAAGAGACGGAAACATGAAAGAGTTTAAGAGATTATTAAAAATCAATCCTAGATTTAATCTCGATAAACCCAAAAAACGTCCAATAGACGGAAACAAACGTAACAAACGTCCAAGAGACGGAAACATGAAAGAGTTTAAGAGATTATTGAAAATCAATCCTAGATTTAATCGCGATAGACCCAAAAAACGTCCAAAACGCACAATAGACGGAAACATGAAAGAGTTTAAGAGATTATTGAAAATCAATCCTAGATTTAATATCGATAGACCCAAAAAACGTCCAAAACGCCCAATAGACGGAAACATGAGATCATCATGGAAGGATGCTCAATTCAATCTTGATATAGTTTCTAATACACCCAAGAATAAAATTCTTGATAAACCCATCAGAGACTGTTTTAATGAATTCAAGCGTGATGGAGCATCTTATTGTTGGTCAACATTTCGAATTGATGGTGTTGTTGACGCTACCATGAATGATGAAAAAGCAGCAGTGATCATTTCACGTGTTGGGGAAAAAAGTCATTTTTTCCGAATCAAATTCATTATCCGTGAGAATGGCAAATGGATTATTAAGGATAAATTTGAACCCATTCTCAAGGGTAAAAAAACTGTCACCGTGAATCAGGATTCCAAACCGGGAATTTTGACTGGAATTGATAAACCCTACTACGAAAGATCTTATCCTGTCACACCAGTTGTTTACGGGATCTATCCGCTCAATGAAAAACCTGATATTTCAAAACTAGCACCCATGAAATATTCGACAGGGCTCAATTGTGTAGCAGAACGAATAATAGAACACTTCACAAATGCATCCCGGGGGAATAAACTCACTGATCTAAGACGAAAAAAAATAACCGAGTGGGAGTTCACGGTAAAAGAGCATGGAGCAACAATTCAGGATATAGCCAAATTAGAAACATCATTAAGATTTCCAATATCGGTAAGAACAATCACCGGTGAAGTATTATACGAATCGAAATATCAATCAAAAGGAACCCCCATTGAAATTATTGATCATAACGCGCACGCGTGGTCATCTGCAGTAACAATATTTCCACGGGATAGAACCGTAAAATATCTATCCCCAGCAGGGTTGGGACCTGAAGAATGTTTTACCGAGCAGAAATTATTTGATGCTATTTACCATTTGAGTAAAAACGATCCTGTGTCAGCGTGGCTATTTCATAGTAATTCAGACGAAGAATGCAGATTTGATCAGTTTGTAAGGCCCAACGGAGAATTATACCGTACTGAAGAACTGCAGAATCAAATGAAACAACTAGCTAGTGAGTTTTCTGAGGACGGAGAAGAAGACGATCAATTATTAGCAAACTGTTTTACAGTACCATCCATTGCAGCACATTTTGCTAGAAAGAAAAACGCGTGGAAACCAACACGAAGTGAGTTTTTATCAGATGTCAAATTGTCCTGTCTTGAATACAGCCATGGAGGATTATGGAATACAAAATACACCTCTGATTCCGTTATTTCAGTTGATATGATTGCGTGTTATCCAGGAAGTTTTCTTGGGTATGGAGAATGCGAGAAATATTTCAAACGATTTGGACACCCTACACACGAAATGACCCGTGTTGCTATTAATGGACCACTTCCTGATTTTGATTTAACCGGATTCGCTTGTGTGGTATCATTTGAAATGGCTGAAGGACTTCATCCGTGTAGTTATCTTTGGATTGGTAAACACATGTCTGAAAAACACTGGATGCCAATAGTGTTGTTACGGTATATGCTTGATTGTAAGATGTTAAAATCATTAATTGTCAGTGAAGCAATTATATCCTATCGAGCACAGAAATCAGTCTGGTTACCACACCCTGATCTAGAAAAAATAATTAGCGAAGAGCGAAAACTGTTTCCTGATTTTAATGAACAACAAATCATGGATTGGTCCCAACAGTTATTTGAAATCAGAAACAATGAAGCAAAAAATCTTGGACGAAGAATAATCGGTAAATTTACCCAAGGTGGCAAAGATGATAATACGAAATATTCTTCACGATTGATTATAGACAACGCTGAATACGATTTTGTAATGGCGGATTTAACGAATAAGGGCCTATATGTCAATCGTAAGGACGCATTTATGTCCGATGGAACCAAATTGGGTACAATTGTTACCTACAATGATGGATACCATCCGCAGTACACACACTTAAGAGCTTCTATGCTCGGTTATGCTTCTATCAATCTGTTTTCAATGATCAATAGATTTCCTACCACCGCAGTTAGAGTTGCTACTGATTCATTTTACATAAATAGCAAAATGGCTGATTTTAAGGCTACTGGCAACGAGAAATGGGGATCATGAAGAATTAAGAAAGAAATGATTCATGATTATATTCCATCAGCAGATGTTACCATTGAAAATAATTACTTAGAAAGCAATCGGTGTTCAGAATTTTCTAGTGCACCACCGATTTCTGATCCAATATGCCTGTATAAAACAGTTTATTTAAACGGCTGTGGTGGGTCAGGAAAAACAACCCGGGCAATTGAGTTATTTCGTCGTGGAAACGCTAGCGTTTCTAACATGATTGTGCTAACACCAACTCATAGACTTGCAAGAGAAATGATACAGAGAGGGGTAAATGCTTGCACTTATCACAGCTTTTTCCGATGGAAGGGAGATAAATGGACTCCTGAGCGCATGGGAGAGAAATTTATTCCTGAAATCATGATTTGGGATGAAATAGACACAGTGTCAGAAGATGTCTTAAAAATATTTCTTGAGTGGTTGTTATTGAAGAATACAAAAGTCGTCATGTGCGGTGATCACGGGCAACCACCACCATTTGTCGGTGCATCCCCCCATGAATGGCTAAAGGGTTTTGTAGACTATTATGAAGAAATTGATACCGATCACAGATCACTTGATAATGAATTAAAAGAATTGAAGAAACTAATTAGATTACAACCGGATAGAATCCAGTGTGAAATAACCCGTGAAATAATTTCGGAAACTCCCATGAATGAGTTTTGGGAAATGTGGAGACCAAATGATTTAATCATTGCAAGTAGAAAAATAGTCAGAGACACACTTCAGATGAAGTTATTTGAATTGCATAAACAAAAATTTGCAACACTTCCAGTGCCTCTTTGTTATAGGCCATCGGATACGCGAAAACAGAACATCGAAGTTGATATTCCAGGACAAAGTGAAAAGCAGAATTTAGTATTAAATGATATTGTGCTGGTTGATATCAATGTTGTTGAAGATGCATTGCGTGCTAATAAATCCCCGTGGACGCTAGGTTATGCAGCGACGATACATTCTTCACAGGGATTGACTATATCGGATACAACTCTTTGGATGGTAGATAATCGCATAGAATGGTCGAATTTAGTCTATCTCGCAGTGTCTAGAGTACGAAAAATAAATCAACTTCGAAGAATTGTCTTCGATGATGAAATCATTGGTGGCGATGATGAAATCATTGGCGATGATGAAATCATTGGTGACGATAATGATATGATTGATAAAAAACTCTCCGGTTACAAACAACAGGACAAAAAAAAACAACGAGAATTTGATATTGATGCTGAATTAATAATCACTTTGAAGAAACAACAGAATAATCACTGCGCGAGTTGCAATTGTATAATGCGTTGGCAGTATTCGGATAAGGATCCTCGCCAATTCACCGTAGACAGAAAAAATAACAATCTCGGTCATGTCAGAAATAATGTGATGTTGACTTGTCTTGAGTGCAATAGACGCAAGGGTGCTAGTTAAGCCCATGGGGTGGCAATTGAGTATCCTCGGGTATCACTTGTAATTGTTGTCTAGTAAAACCCCGTTGAGGGGCAGTTGAATCCAGTTTATAGATTGGAGGTCTACCCGTAGATCGTGTTATACTAGATATCTTATGCGTAGTGACGCTCCAAATAGGATCAGTAGCCCTTTTTCTATCCCCTTCTAGCTCTCCTGGTTCGTATAAGTACCTCACAATGACATTACTACCAAGAATCGGTTCTTTGAAATCTTTTTGTGGTTTTTCAGGTATCGACTTCTTTTTAATCGCGTTGATAGGTTTCATGTTGATGGTTCTAGTAATCTCGTTATTCAGTGCGGTAACTACACCTGGTAATCTCTTAACCCATTCACGGGATCTTTTTTCTTGGATGAATTCTTTTGCATATTGATATCCAAATAACCGTTCAGCAAGAATCCGATTAAATCGTTCTACAATGGCCTGATCGCGATGCAGTGCAGTATGCCCTCGTCTGATAGCGACATTGTGATATTTCATTGTAGATAACACTGCACCCTGAAATTCCTTGCCCGGGTCAACTTGTAACAGATTTGGCCAGTGCAGAGGACCTCGTCGATAAATCCTTTCAAATGCAGAAGCGACTTCAGTGGCCGATTTTGTTTTTAACGGTTCTGCTTCTTTGTATCGACTTGCAATATCAACTACAGTTAACGCATATTTGTAACCACGATCATGTGGCAGAAATAATAGATCAGCCTGATGAACTTCATTGGGTCCGGTTACATCAAAATGCGAGAATTGAATTTGTTTAGGCGGTGGTAGATAAATTTGTCATAGTGCCTGTTTGGATAACCAATGAGCCGCAGTGGTTTTTTTCACTTTTGCGGCGCTAGCGAGTTTACTGATTGCAGCGTTACCCCTCCAGTATCCTCTTGGGGAATAATAAATAGATTCCATGTTGCTATTAATTACCAGCACCTAACATCAATTTACTTTTCATAGCCGATTTTATCAAAAATGAAGCCAATTTTTCTCTGAAGGATTTATCAGTGATAGAATTCAACGCATGAATTAATTTCACATCTGCTAGATGCCTGTGTTGCAAATTGCTGCTTTTATAAGCAACATCATGAAGGTGACAGGCCTTATCAATAGCGTTTATTGGTTCCTCACCGGGTCGGGGCTGATTTTGATCATTGAGTCTGATATCAAGTCTTGTTCCCGGTCCACAATAACTATACCCTGGAAGGTGTTTTTCTCCGGGGTATTTTGCCCATGGGGTTCCAGGGAGTTTTGCTAATTTAGCTGCGATATCACCTCCTCGTTTTTTTTTAAAGGTTCCTTGGGTTCCTTGGGTTTAGAAACAAATCTAAATTTCTTTGTACTACATTGTACGCATTTACCAGAAAGCGCTGATCGGTTATTTTTAGTTGTAATCGTCGTCAAGTCATCTGTGCCAGTACGCGCCTTACACTTCACGCAATATAGATCCATAATTTATGTATAGAGATATGAATATAATTGATTTTTCAGCGACTAAAACAAGAGAACCAGTGAAGCATCATGCAGCGCTACCAAACTCTATCCGCGCAATTATAATCGGACCATCTGGATCCGGTAAAACGCAATTGTTGCTCAATTTAATAATGAGATGGATGAAGTGGGATAAATTGTATTTAATTGCCCCTAGCGTAGACGACCAACGATGCTATGAAGTGCTAAAAGATTTTAATGAAAACGCTTCAGAGATTGCCGGCGAGGATGTTATTGAATTTATAACCGATATTGACGAGGCGCCATCCGTGAATGACCTCGATGGAAGTATCAACAATTTAGTTGTATACGACGATGTCATGTTAGATAATCAAAAAAATCCTGCTAGAATATTTTCCAGAGGCAGGCATAAAAACACGGACGTGATCTATGTCACTCAACGATACACTCAGATTCCAAAAGTGATTAGAGATAACTGTAATATGCTTGCTGTATTCAACGGCGTTGATACACATACGCTACGAAATATTTGGCAGACATGGTGTTCTGATATGGACTTCAATCAATTTAGAAATTTCTTTAGTCATGCTCAGTCTGCCCCACACGGATTTGTAACAATAAATTTACATGACCCTCGAACACGATATCGTATCGGACTGGATCAAATATTCGGTTAACCCATAGCAGCAGAGAGGGTGAGTGACAACGATGTTGTAGTCCCTTTTTCCCAAAAAATGTAATAGTTGAAAAGTTTTTGATTTCATTAATTTCATTGATTTTTTCATAATTTTTTTTGGGACCTAATCCATGATTCACACACACATTTGGGACCTGATGTCATTGACTTTTGGGTCTGATGTCATTGGTTTCATTGATTTTAAGCGTGATTTCAGTGAAAACTTGTCTAAAAATGTTGTCCGATACACCCCCTCTGCTGCTATGATAGTGGTATATTAGATGTAGAGTCAGATATACTAGTGTTATATGGGATGCAGGCTCAGATATATTAGTGTTATATGGAATGTTTGGCTCAGCTATAACAGCGTTTCATGGGATGTAGACTCAGATATAATAGTGTTATATGGGATGCAGATTCAGATATATTAGTTTTGTATGGGATGCAGACTCAGATATATTAGTTTTGTATGGGATGCAGATTCAAAAATATTCGTGATATATGGAATGTAGATTCAGCAATAAGATTGTATTGTGGGATGCAGACTCAGCTATAACAGCTTATTATGGGCTGCAGACTGAGATATATTAGTGTTATATGGGATGTAGAATCGGATATAACATAGTTTTATGGGATGTAACTAAGATATATTAGTGTTATATGGGATTCAGTCTCAGATATAATAGTGTTATATTGGATGTAGACTCAGAAATAATAGTGTTATATAAGTTGTAGACTCAGCTATAACAGCGTATTATGGGTCGCAGACTTAGATATATTAGTGTTATATGGGATGTAGACTCAGATATATTAATGTTACCTGGGATGCTGCCTGAGATACTTCAGTGTTATATGGAATGTATATTCATAAATAACAGCGTATTAGAAGAGTCAGATATAATAGTGTAATATGGGATGCAGACTGAGATATATTATTGTTATATGGAATGCAGACTCAGATATATTAATGTTATATGGGATGTAGACTCAGATATATTAGTGCAATGTCAACATCCCATAATACGCTGTTATAGCTGAGTATACATCCCATATAACACTATTATGTATGAGTCTACATCCCATAATATGCAGTTGGAGCTGAGTTCACATCCCATATTACACTAATATATCTTAGTCTACATCCCATAAAACACTGTTATATCTGAGTCTACATCCCATATTACACTAATATATCTGAGTCTACATCCCATATGACACGATCATATCTGAGTTTACATCCCATATTACACTAATGAATCATTTACAGATCTGGTCAGATATGATTTTTGAGAGAATCATTTATTTATATTATTTTGTAGAGAAAGAAAGTAAGAAAGTCTTTAATCACTTTATAGGCTAAATCAATATTTGGGATTGTTATGAGTTTATGGAAAGACAAAGTGGATCATAATAGTGTGATACATCAGGACTGTGTGCACGTCAACCTATTCAAGGCTATTAGTGCATAAACATATTCAGCACTATTTATTCGGAACACTACATTTAAACGTGTGGTACAACCTTTAGTATTATTTGGCATTTAATTCACAATAAGTTATGTTCGTTTACAAATGTGTACTTTGTAACTGAAAGAAAGAAATATCTTTATTGATTTTACTATACGTGCTGCTTTTACTTTTTCTCTTTATTTTTTTAAGATCATCGGGTATTTACTGATGATTTATTATGTAATTTCAAGTCACAATCTGTATCTGAACAACTTTATGAGTCTGCACAGGTCTGCATATAGAATATATGTTTGTATTGAAAAGATTCAAAGTTTCTTCGTAAGGGAGTATCGAACTTCAGATAGTGTTAGTATTATAAACCGACTTATATATTTATTGTGTTTGATCATTTTTTACCGTGATGGACAAAATCAAATCATGGTGAATAATTGTTTTTCTCTTAAATAGTAGACCCTTTAACATTATAAAATATTCTTATCATCTGTATATAAGGTCAAACGATGAATATTGTTTCTTGCTGTAAATTATAAACATTTGGGCATAATACAATTTTCTTGTCATGGACTTGAAAGTTCACAAATTTCCATTCACTGAACGTTTTCATGTTTGCCAAATACATCATTATTCCTCATTCTGAAGACGTCTACAAATAATTTATTTTTACTTTCTTGTTCAATATTCTTCTTTTTATCAATGTATGATTCCAGGCTAAGCTGTAGTATGTATTTCGATGGTCTATAAATCAAGTGTATATGTGTATTCAAGTTTCTGATATATATATATATATATATATATATATATATATATATATATATATATATATATATATATATATATATATATATATATATATCTATATATATGACGTATTTTGTCTGGGGTAGTCAACAACGTCGTAAAAGTTGGTTATGTGCACATGTAAACATCGTAGAGTTTAGTTGGCAAATGAAATTAAAAAGTTCCGTCGGCAACACTTTTTAAGGTGAAAGAACATCTTTTAAATGTTGTGTAAATAGTATGGTATTTGCTTCTTTATTCAGATATGGAACAATTATCAATGATATCTGCCATTTGAACATATTTTCTTGGACTACCAGCAGATGTTCTGACATTGCCAGGTTATAAAGTTATTGCAGATAAATTATTTAAAAAAAGACTTGTCTTATCGCTATAAATCTCACTATTAATTTACATCTACCTGAAATTCGTAATTTGTGTTTGCTTTTCAATGTAGCAAATTATCCGCTAGCTCCACTTTCATTAATAATGTGCAAATAATGATTAATTTCTAATTTAACCCTTGATATCTTTAAGCTAACATATGTTGACTAATCAATATGCAGGATATATAACACTTGATTTAAGCTAACATATGTTGACTAATCAATATGCAGGATATATAACACTTGATATATTTAAGCTAACATTTGGTGCCTGATCAATCTGCAGCATAATCGTATACAGTGCTTAATTATAATGAGTATTAATGTAATAATGTAATAATATGCAGCCTTAAGTTTGTTTCATGCATGCATACTGAGCAAGGCATTCCAATGTGTATGATGTATACGTATCTGAAGTTCCGAACATTCCCTATAACGACAAAGTGTTTCGTTTAAAAAATTAAGTGTGTAACTCTCTGAATATTTTCACATAGAAAACTACCAGCATTTACAGCAATCTGATCGAAGCTTTTGTTTCAACGAATGTTATTTTGCATTAATTCTTAGCCTCGATATAGACAAACACCAATCCCCGAAAGAATCGTACGTTGTAAAACTCTCTTAGTGAGCTTGTTCATTTCAAAACCTCTTCTAATTGATAGCTATGAATTTTATATGAATGTGAGATACTGTTTATGCATATGAATAATGTCTAGTACAATTAATGATGTGCCTTAAGGAAGACAGAGAATAATATATGAACATGGTTATATTGTAATCCATTTAAACCTCACCTCCTTTTCCAAACTTAGTGTTTTTTCCAGTTGTGGTTGACCATCCTTCACTGTTCGTACAACAAAGACCTCAGCGTTTGGATCAATCCCCCGATTCCTCTTCAAATTTAAGTTTAGCGCATTTGACTTGCTAGTCAAGTGAAAGGTCAACTCATCAGGGAGGTCAAGGTTGTCATGTGTCCTTTTTCCTGTCTCGAAACTTGTTGTCACATCTTTCAGCCAGACCATTTCTAAATTGTTGGGTCCTGAAAGCATGGAAATCAGTAAAGGGTCAGAAAGTAAAGTAAACAAACTATAAAGAAACACAACGAAGAAACAAACTGGATAGCATACTCGGCTGTCATTCGCTTTTCGTTACACAATTTATGGGTAAATACAACTTTTCATGTTAAAGATTCACTTATGCTTAATATAAGATATATACATCAGAATTCAATAAAGTTTTGTAATACTTTAAAATAATATTAAATGATAACAACAATAGTAGTAGTAGTAGTAGTAGTAGTAGTAGTAGTAGTAGTAGTAGTAGTAATAGTAGTAGTAAAGCAATCTTTCTGTAGAAGTAGGAACCGAATACGGTAAGTCCGATTTCAAACGGAATATGCTCTTTATTAAGGTTATACATTACTTAAACGTTTCATCCAAAACAGATAATATTTTTGACGTTGAAAATGTGTCATACTAATTGAAAAAAGAACAGTAATAGTTGGTATGAAGCAACACTAATATAGAACTCCTTAAAAACAAACAATTACGAATAAATATAATATTCAATAATATTTGATATAGAGCAACACTAGTATAGAACACCTTAAAAACAATAAATTACAAAAAAAAATATAAAATTCCATAATATTTGGTATAGAGCAACATTAATATAGAACACCTTAAATACAAAATATTACGAATAAATATAATATTCAATAATATTTGATATAGAGCAACACTAGTATAGAACACCTTAAAAACAAAATATTACGAATTAATATATAATTCAATTAGCTGTGCAAAAGGTACACTTATCCTAGTTAAATTAGCCAATTTATTTTTCCATTCCATAAATTCTCAGTTTTAAATATTATCCTACTTAATAAATAAGCCCATTTATTTTTACTTTCCATAAATTTCCAATTTTAAATATTATCCTACTAAAATAAGCCCATTTATTGTTCCTTTTCATGAATTCTAAATTTTAATTTTTTATTATAATATTTTTAAAACAATGTTAACAAACAATTACAATCGTTATCGTCTCTCTCTATATCTCTCTCTCTCTCTCTCTCTCTCTCTCTCTATATATATATATATATATATATATATATATATATATATATATATATATATATATATATATACATAACACATACTTGTACTTGTTTTATTGTGGAATAAACGATATCATATCTAATGTGTAATAATACTGTTGGTTTTATATTAGTCATAATATTGTGTATTTGAGTTAACATTGTACAAACTAGATTTTAAAAAAGTCAAATATGCAAAGATCATTACTATTTTTGGGGGTAATTAGCATTGTAATCTATAACGTCTAAATAGTGTTATAACAGTATAAAATAAAGACAATTTACAAACATGTAATACTTTAATATATTTGCCAGATAGTAAACTAGTTCTTATATTTCTTTGATACTATTTTGCTGTCAAATAAAAAAACGCTTACTGCTTTCCTCCCTCCTTGGTTTGTTTTAAATTATCGATATATCATTACATTCTAACGTAATTTTAAAAACAGCTAAGAAAATATTAAAATATAAGGAATTCATGCGAATATATTTTAAACATCCATATAACTAAAAATAATTACGAGAAGTAACTGTTTCATTGGAATTTATGAGACGCAATGGAATACAAATTTAAATTGATTGATGCTTAACAGAAGACGAATACACTTTAGACATAAATTATAGAGTGGCTCGAAATTATTAAATGTAAATAATATCAACTGATCAACCATATAATGAACATGTGCTTTTATGTTCCATTTCCTGTTAAAGACTGTTTTGTGCCCAAAGTCGTTTTCAGCTTGAAGAATTCTTTCACTTTTTGTTGTCTCCATTTTATGAATTAGTTCCACTGATTGAAATAGAGATAATTTATAATGCATGATTTAACCGTAACAGCTTTGCAACTACCCTTTTCTTTGCTAAACAAATTGTTTAATCTTACTTTAATACATGAGGGTGCAGTGTGCTCTAAAGCCAACAATTTAGATCATAATCATTCTTTCTAAGATTTCCTTAATATTTTCAGAAACTTGTAAACATTTTTGATTAATAAAGCTATGATTTCGGTACATTCTAGTGTAATATGCCAGTCATATACATTGATCATTACATTAGATCAACCACTAAAATTGCTTTTAATGTGTAATAGATTTCATACAGCCGTAAGTTTATAGATCTGATAATATAATCCTGCATAATTTGCTCGATTAAGATATAACTGCGTTTTGACACTATCTATTAAAAAATATTTTTCTTAAATTTTCCTGACTTGGATAAAAGGCTATCATTTGTTTCATTTTAGTTGGAGATTAGTATTGAATTGTACATCAGTTCGTTTCCTCGATTTCCTTTCCATACCTGTCCTTTATGTGGTTATCACATTTACAGATTAGAAGATTACAGGCGTTTTAGTTTTACTTACTTGTAATTAAATACCATCCGTTTAGTAATTTAGAAATACGTCCATCATCACGTTTGTAATTTTGCTATTGCAGTCCGCAAGGAAACATATATTGCTTTGTTATTGTACATCAACAAATTGTTCTCAGCATATTTGTTTGTTCTAATTCATCTAAATTTTCCTGATATTTTTGGCATTCCTAATTAAATATTATTATTAGCTAGCTCTTTGAAAGGCAATCTGATTCAATTTTTAATTGATTATTTATATAACTTTGTGCCATCAGGGGAGTGGCAAATAGCTAGTCATACTTTCCACCTTTAGTGGAACAGGTCTAAAAGAAATAAACTTCCATTATCTGTTGATACAAGATATAACTATGGTAAATATAGTTAATGCAATAATAACGTTTATTAGTTTCAAATCTTGATAATTTATATTTGCCTTATCTGTTCATTCGGGTTGAATGATGTTGCAACTAATAACACATCTACAAATTAATAATAATTTCAACTAAGTTGTTTGCGATGTTTCCTCTGTCTGTCATTAATATGTCAATGTTAGGACAATTGAATTTATTAATAGGATCCTTAACATTTTAAATATAAATTTGAAATATAATCATTACCAAAAACTTTATTCCATGTTATCAAATCATCTGTTTCGCTTCAAATATAAATGAGTTGCTTTTAAGTTCATGATTATTAACTAATATTTTTTTCAAAATACGTTGTTGTCTGGTGTATCGTTTCGGTCTGGTAAAATAATTATTCTCACCAAAACTACGCCGGAATAGAACCGGGTTGACAATAAATTAATGGATCCAAATCCAATCACAGTTTCATTATTTGCTTTATAATTCATCATCGGTGTATATTTAATATTTACTCACGACGTCTTGGTCCTCGTTAGTCGTATTTCGTTATAAAGTCATTACCTGTCATAATCAATTTCTGTTTTATAAGGGAGGCCCAGGGTTGGCATCCGTTGTCTATATGTACGGTCATACTCATTTTTAATATTCACTTGTTGACCTAACTTGTTGCAAATTCAGTTGCAGATATTTTACTCTAGAATATGTTAAAGTTCCTAAACTAATATAACCTATAAAATTATTATAAAACACAGATCATGAACATATAGACCATGAAATAATTATCATGCATATGTAAAGCAAAAGATAAGCAAATGAAAATAAAATTATAAACACATTGCAAAGTATTATCGAAATCCTGACAATAATTTCGATATGTTTTATCAAACTTTTTCACTATGCGAAACTATTTTGCAAATTTGATTATAAATTTTATTAATATATCAAATAAACATTGCGCCAAAACCCTACTTTAAATAGTATTTCAATCTTAAATTATAGTATTTTATGGTAGGATAAACCTCGTCATTTTTTCATAAACATTGAAAAGTATTCACTAAGTGTCTCTACCCTTACGAGTTAGCTTTAGTAATATGTTCTATATCTGAACAATGGCAGCGAAACAAATAAGTTGTGATCAAGATGAAAAGAAACGAGAAAAATTAGAAAAATATATGTATGTATATAGCGTACCTGACTGTACACATATCAACATGCAGACCACAAGAAGAAATTCACTTTTCTTCATTATTAAATCTATGATTGACTGACCACTGTGGAAACAACGAAATGATCTGCCACTAGAACATTGCTAATACATAACATATAAGATTGGTAAGGGTTAGATTATGCCGATGAATACTAGTTTATGCAATCTACGATTTGTGTTTCTTATTTGATTCTATATGCCTAGCTACTGAACAAATATTGCGCAAGGTTATGATGCAATGTTAGTCACGTCATGTGCCATAAACGACTGACAAAGCACTGCCTTAAATAGGTTAATCTCTGTTGAGACTAACCTCAACTAAAAGAGGTAATCTTTTATGTGTGTGTGTGTGTGTGTGTGCGTGTGTGCGTGCGATTTACCCTGCCAATTGCACATTATTTCATGTCCCAAAAACACAACTCTTTGTTTATCTACCATTTATCTTGTATTTATTTATCTGTTAACTTCTATCTGTTTGAAATGAACGACTGAACGTTTAGTTTGAAAATAAATTTCTATGTGATGTTTATTATATGGAGCATCTGCAAGGGATTCCATTTGGGTTACATCTCATTATGACAAGCGAGTCCATTTGGGTTACATCTCATTAACGCAAAGGAGTCCATTTGGGTTACATCTCATTATGACAAGCGAGTCCATTTGGGTTACATCTCATTAACGCAAAGGAGTCCATTTGGGTTACATATCATTATGACAAGCGAGTCCATTTGGGTTACATCTCATTAACGCAAAGGAGTCCATTTGGGTTACATCTCATTATGACAAGGTAGTCCATTTTGGTTACATCTCATTAACGCAAGGAAGTCCACTTGAGTTACATCTCATTATGGCAAGGGAGTCCATTTGGGTTACATCTCATTAACGCAAGGGAGTCAGTTTGTGTTCCATCTCATTAACGCAAGGCAGTCTCTTTGGATAACATCTCATTAACGCATAGATAACACGAGGTCATTGTAGTGAGATCCAAACTGTCAAATATCGGTTACACTAGTAGCCTAGCTTTAAGTGTGGTTAGGACAAATAAACGTGTCATTCATACGCTGAAAAAGTTTTGAATACTGGTTAGAATGTCTGAATAAGACTATATTTCATGTGATATACAAACACAAGATATGTTAGTGAAATGTTAGTGAAATCTTTGAACTGCAAAATGAAAGATGTCGGTGGAACTGAAAAGCGTTTGCCCATTTGAATGGAGGACCTTTTTGTTTAGATATGCGATTGCAGAGACAAAAATGCATATGTATGCAAATAACCGTATTTGCAAAGTGATTGATAGGTCACATTTTGAATAAGATTATACCCACAATGTCGGTCAATTCTGGACAACGTTACGAAATTCCTGAAAACATTGGACCGCGTGCTATTTATTGGTCGAGTATCCGATTTGTATCAAGAAAAAAGCGATCGTATATTAATAAAAACAAGCGATATTCATTAAGTGTGCAGACATATCGCACATATCTACCATAAAGGCTGATGACACCAATTCTGTCATTTTTTCTCACTTTGCGAGTACGAAGCAAGGCTTCATCCATATCAATGTACTTGACGGGCAAATTTGAAAAAGGTACAATCAACGCGAGTATTTCAATACATTCCTGCCGTCTTACAAATTCGGAATTTCACGGTTTTATATCGTTCATGGGCATCTGGCCCCTGTCCATTTTGTTTTAGTTTTCTATTTTTCGTATTCAGCCATGTGATAAAAGCCATTATCTTTGGCGGGATTGGAGGGACAAAAAAAGTATTGATATTGAATATCCCTTTTGAAGATACCGAGTATTAAAAAAATATAATGAAATATTCTCTGACTAAAGTCGACACATAACACTGCCACAAATGGTGAGGTTACGACTAGCACTACAAACTTGTTCCACTTAACTATTTTTACATATCGACTCAAAAAAAGTTGATTTTTCTTTTGTGGTATATTAATTATAATATCACTTTGATGATATAAAACTACATTGAAGAAACTCATGCAGGATTGAATTTTGTATAATCGGTCTTGAAGCCATATAATTACATTTTTTGTATGCATGTTGAAAAATAGTGTGTCGAGAAAGATTACGCAACATCTTGAATGTGTAAAGAACATACTCCCCAGTGTAAACAATTAGCAACACAATTTTAAATGTGTATAGAAGATACTCCCCAGTGTAAACAATTAGCAACACAATTTTAAATGTGTATAGAACATGATCCCCAGTGTAAACAATTAGCAACATCATTATAAATGTGTTATATCCATATAAACCAAAATTGCTGTTGAACAGCTTTATACATCTGTGTTAATTAAAGCCTTCGCAGACAATATTATCATACTGGTTACAACCAAATTAATGTCGGCAAGCTCTTATATTTACTTCTTATATTTACGTGTTATGTTAAATATTTGTGTCTATATCTTATACTCATCAATTTTCTACTAAGAAATGAAACAGAAGTTTTCTATCAAATCCCAAACGTAGAGAAACAATACATTTTTTCCATCATGTTTTACCATAATCTCAAACAAGGCAAGAACTACCTTTTCCGCTGTTTCCATGACATAACTAAACAACATAAATATTTATACTACATTTGATAAAAATGTTGATGTGAGCAATTCCGTTAAAAATATATAGTATCTAACCCCATCAAGCCCTCTTTTAATAACTAAAACAAATACTATTTTCGTTTTGAAGCCAATTTCCAATCGAAGCATAGCAAGTTTATATGCTAACATCAGGGCATAAATTAGAAACGTCATTCGTTATTCAGGCTTTGAAATCCTTCCATATGCACAATCTGACATTTCACAAAAACTGTAAATAACATATGTGACCTTGCTGCCCAAATATGTCGAAACACTAAAGTTTTTAAGAAAGATGCTAGTGAAAGGGGATGACTTGTTACACAGGCTTCATTTGTAAAACATACTTTCATTAAAAAAAATGAAATTGTAATCATTACATAGAATTACTATCACATCAAAAAAGTTGAAATGTTAACCAGTTTCTGTTCTCAGTTAAATTTTGAGTCTTGTTTAAAAGACTTGTCATGATCTTGAACAAATCTTGAGTGCAAAGTGGATGAAATACTGCAGCTGTCATGAGAAAACCGTGACGTCATATACTATCAGCCTAGCATTATCGCTGGGATGAATTATGGGTCACAAGATAGAAATAATATAAATCGGTATATATACAAAGGTGGAGAATTATATGTTTGCAGTTAAGGAATGTTTGTTTATGTAAAGTTTAATTCATGTCAAATTGTTAAAGAATGAACTAAGCTCTAATAAGTGTTTGTTATGTAAAGTTTAATTAATGTCAAATTGTTAAGGAATGAAGTAAGCTCTAATAAGTGTTTGTTATGTAAAGTTTAATTAATGTCAAATTGTTAAGCAATGAACTAAGCTCTAATAAGTGTTTGTTATGTAAAGTTTAATTAATGTCAAATTGTTAAGCAATGAACTAAGCTCTAATAAGTGTTTGTTATGTGTTTGTTATCTAAGTATAATTAATTTCAAATTGTTAAGTAATGAACTAAGCTCTAATAAGTGTTTGTTATCTAAGTATAATTAATTTCAAATTGTTAAGCAATGAACTAAGCTCAAATAAGTGTTTGTTATGTAAGTATAATTAATGTCAAATTGTTAAGGAATGAAGTAAGCTCTAATAAGTGTTTGTTATGTAAAGTTTAATTAATGTCAAATTGTTAAGCAATGAACTAAGCTCTAATAAGTGTTTGTTATGTAAAGTTTAATTAATGTCAAATTGTTAAGCAATGAACTAAGCTCTAATAAGTGTTTGTTATGTGTTTGTTATCTAAGTATAATTAATTTCAAATTGTTAAGTAATGAACTAAGCTCTAATAAGTGTTTGTTATCTAAGTATAATTAATTTCAAATTGTTAAGCAATGAACTAAGCTCAAATAAGTGTTTGTTATGTAAGTATAATTAATGTCAAATTGTTAAGGAATGAAGTAAGCTCTAATAAGTGTTTGTTATGTAAGTATAATTAATGTCAAATTGTTAAGGAATGAAGTAAGCTCTAATAAGTGTTTGTTATGTAAGTATAATTAATGTCAAATTGTTAAGGAATGAAGTAAGCTCTAATAAGTGTTTGTTATGTAAGAATTATTAATGTCAAATTGTTAAGGAATGAAGTAAGCTCTAATAAGTGTTTGTTATGTAAAGTTTAATTAATGTCAAATTGTTAAGCAATGAACTAAGCTCTAATAAGTGTTTGTTATGTGTTTGTTATCTAAGTATAATTAATGTCAAATTGTTAAGGAATGAAGTAAGCTCTAATAAGTGTTTGTTATGTAAGTATAATTAATGTCAAATTGTTATGAATGAAGTAAGCTCTAATAAGTGTTTGTTATGTAAGTATAATTAATTTCAAATTGTTAAGTAATGAACTAAGCTCTAATAAGTGTTTGTTATCTAAGTATAATTAATTTCAAATTGTTAAGCAATGAACTAAGCTCAAATAAGTGTTTGTTATGTAAGTATAATTAATTTCAAATTGTTAAGCAATGAACTAAGCTCAAATAAGTGTTTGTTATGTAAGTATAATTAATGTCAAATTGTTAAGGAATGAAGTAAGCTCTAATAAGTGTTTGTTATGTAAGTATAATTAATGTCAAATTGTTAAGGAATGAAGTAAGCTCTAATAAGTGTTTGTTATGTAAGTATAATTAATGTCAAATTGTTATGAATGAAGTAAGCTCTAATAAGTGTTTGTTATGTAAGTATAATTAATGTCAAATTGTTAAGGAATGAAGTAAGCTCTAATAAGTGTTTGTTATGTAAGTATAATTAATGTCAAATTGTTAAGGAATGAAGTAAGCTCTAATAAGTGTTTGTTATGTAAGTATAATTAATGTCAAATTGTTAAGGAATGAAGTAAGCTCTAATAAGTGTTTGTTATGTAAGTATAATTAATGTCAAATTGTTAAGGAATGAAGAGGCCAAAGCTACAATGCTATGAAAAGTCTAACATTTGGTGAGCAAAGTTTGTTTTTAATATTGATAGTAAGAACTTAATTTTAATTTATTTGGTGTATTTATATATTATTCTTATGGTTCTGATTACATTTTGGTTCGACCATGGCTTTAACATAAACTGTCATTCCATAATTAGTATTAAAATGTTTCAACATCATGTAAAATGTCACAGGATGAAGCCGGGTTGGGACTGGATTAGTGAAGACAACGAAAGCCGGGTTGGGACTGGATTAGTGAAGACAACGAAAGCAATTGCGTTAATAAGATTTTTATTTATAAACGCCATTTAAATATAAACAAATCTGACACCATTATAAACAAAATATAAGAAAAATTATAAAGTTCCTAACATGGAACTATCAACAACAAGTAACTCAACGAAAAAGCACTCAAAGATGATTTTTATCGAAAGGAATTTAAAACTAACGTGAATAACATCTTATCACTCGATCAACAAATACAAGTATTTGTATGAATTTACGAATATATCGCTCGTATAACGAGACTGAGATGTAAATGCCTGTAATTTTGGTTATATCGCTCATGCATGTAAGTTATGATTTTTATCGTTCATGTCACCATTTAGCTATGTAAATGTGAAATTATGAATTTATAGTTCAAATAACGATTATAATACGTAATTGTAGCATGTTTGCTCAGATGGCAATAGCAATAACATGGAACACGTATTTTATAACTATCGTGGCGCCATTTGACGTCCAAGATCCATTTCCGGTTCCACCCGCTCTAGTCAATGGTCAAGGAGTCGCCACGCAAGGTCCACTAATCCCTGTCTGTTGGACGATCCCTCGAGAGCCCTTACATCTAACACAGACCCGATGGTCGCCAAGCCTTGGTCCTTCGCAGCGAGAACACCAGTACACTCTTCCGAACCAACGTCACCAGACACAGCGTATACCTCACAAGAATCCGCACAATTCTGTGACTTCACATCACCCAACCATATATATATATATAAGGCGTATATAATAATAATAATAATAATAATAATAATAATAATAATAATAATAATAATAATAATGAGGACTTTGTATAGCGCCTAATCTCTAATAATCCTAATCTATAAGCGCTTTACACAATCAATAATGATATGACTACACTACAGAACAACAAATGACAAAAACGATGAAATTGGAAAACATTAAAACATGCTGAAAACATATAAGATACAAAACATGATTAGGTCGCTAAGTTTGTCCTGCAGTCGAAACAGGTGAGTCTTAAGAGCACTCTTAAAAGGGACCATTGTGCCTTTGTGTCTAATTTCAATGGGCTATTCGTTCCACGTGAGGTTGGATAGGTATGTTGGACTGGAGTCTGTCATTGAAACATAGCACAGAGAACAAATTTTGTGTTTGATTCTGTATCGAATCGATAGCCAGTGAAGGGTACAGAGCAGTGGTGAGGTGTGCTCTGATTGAGGTAATCTAAAGATGATCCGTGCAGCTGTGTTTTGAACTTGTTGAAGTTTCTGGAGAAAATATTGTGACGAACCAAACAGAATTGAGTTACAATAGTCCAGTCTTTAAAGTACAAATGAACACACAAGTAATTTAGTGGCATCAACAGAAAGATATTTACGAATGGAACTGATGCGTCTCAATTCAAGATATGCAGCCTTGCATATGTTCTTGACATGTTGGTGCAATGTGAGAGTACTGTCTAGAGTAACGCCTAGTTTCTGTACTGACAGTGAGAATTTAATGTTGTTGTTGCTGATATTTATTGTCTGAGGTAAAGGATGTGAATGAAAAAGTCTTTGTGTTGTGATCCGAATAGCCTCAGTTTTATCATCATTCATCTGCAGCTTGTTACATGTCATTCATGATTTCACATCAGAAATGCACTTCTCTACTCCATGGACGGTAGCATCAACTTCAGTTGGGTGGCTAGACTTGTATATTTGGGTGTCATCAGCATACAATTGGTGCGACACTGGGTGATGATCTATGACACTTGAGAGCGGTTGAGTATAAAGAATGAAGAGAACAGGTCCAAGAACAGATCCCTGTAGAACACCACAACATACGTCAACTAGGCTGGAGTGTATTCCATTTGCAGATATAATTTGTGTCTTGTTGACTAAGTAGGATTTGAACCACTGTAAGGCTATATTTTGAATGCCAAATACATGCTGGAGACGGTGAAGCAATATATCATGGTCTATTGTGTCAAATGCTGCAGATAAATCCAGGAGAGTGAGGCCTGTAATCTTTCCACTATCCAAAGCAGAGAGAATGTCACTAAATACTTTCAGAAGAGTAATTTCCGTACTGTGGCAAGGGTGATATGCAGACTGTACATTGCTAAAAAGACTGTTTGAATTCAAATGAGATACAAGTTGAGTTAGAACAACCTTTTCTAAGATTTTTTATATGAATGGGAGATTAGAAACTGGGCGGTAGTTCTTTAAATCGTTATGGTCCAGTGTTGGTTTCTTCAGCAGTGGCTTTACGATGGCAGTTTTGAAAAATTATGGGAATTCCCCTGATGAGAGAGAGAGATATTAATAACATCTGTTAGTGAAGGCAATATTGGGTCTAAGCACTCAAGCAGCAGTGATGTCGGAAATGGATCAATTTCACATGACTTTGGTGCACTTTTCATCACGATTGTACGCAGCATATATATATATATATATATATATATATATATATATATATATATATATATATATATATATATATAGCAGCATCCAACCATACACAAGGCACCATACAGACGGCACCATACACAAGGCTGCATACACAAGGAAGCTAAAATTAAAAACTAAACCGTGTGATACATAGAACTCGGTTATGTGCTTCTACATTCATACAAATTGCGCATGCGCACACATGAACTAGTTACCCATTTACATTAAACGTTCAATGCATGCATCGTATAATTAAATTCAATTTGTCTGTTCGGTTACAACAAATAGCTATATCGAAGCAGCCTATAGTATTTCTAACATCATGGCGCTGTATAACCTAGGTATTGACTCTGTAGAATTTAGAATAATACTAAAACATCTGATATATGAAATAATTCTGTCATATAAAACGAATAGCGATAAGAACACAATCTTAAATTTAAACTGCCTCTTTAGCTGAAGATTTTACTTCCGTAAAGTGGCAAGCTTCTTGACAGACTCGTTTTAATGTAATGTTTACAGTGAATTTGCTCTATAATATACATTAGCTGTGACCGATATGCGCAGCTAGGTACTTAGATTTTTAAACTGCAGGCAATTTGACATGCAACATGGGATGAGTCGCACTCTGTATTTCGAAATGACTAGAGCCGATAAATAATAAACCACCTTCGGTGACGCTGTACGCGGCAACGAAACCCGAGTACATTTTTGACCACATATACATATTGATACCAGTCATACACAAATCCGTGACATAAGACGCAATGAATGTACACTGTTTGAGCTATGTTATTTTTGATGATTTCAATTAAAAATGTAGTCAAGAAACATGCATTGCATTTTTCGTATTCCTTAGCTTTGATTATGTAAATCATTTGGATTAATATTCGTTAGTTTAAAGTCAATCTGATCTTTAAACCTACCCCCACCCTCCCACCATAAAAAATTTTGTTCCCCAATTGTAACTTGTTTTGTCAAATGTTTGTTTGAGTATTCCTACAAGCTTAAGAAAATATTATTGGAAATTACACCACGACAGTGTAGGTTCATTGTTCAGTTTGCTAAGAATTCGGCCAATACCTTTTAGACATGTTGCATCCTTAGGCAAAGACTTCTTAACGCTAAGTTCTGTTAAACATTACTCAATTTTTAATGTTTCTTATTCGGTGCAAACAAACAATTTTTTAATCACCCTTGCCCATAACAATATAAATAGTCACCACACCAAGTAAATTACGTCATCGGCTTCGATACATTAAACATTAAGTGTTACTCAATATTTTAGCTCGTTTATTGCAGTCGATCTATTCTTTTAACGATCAGCGTGTTTAGTAAACTTTCACATATAACGAATCATTAACCCAATTATTCATCCTTGATACATGATGAGCGAAGAATGTTACATGAATTTAGAACTACGACTTTATGTGCGGATGTTTTGCGGTTATTGCTTAAAATTTCTAAAATTATGTTTGTAGACGATATTAGTTGTAATGATAGCTACATTGAAAGTATCTGGGTATCTAGAGTAGATTTACCAGTTGGCCTTACCAACTTTTATGTCTTTGCTGGTACAAAGTACTGGTATTGTGCAACCATAACAGAATTTTAGCTGTGATGCAACAGTTTTGCAAATTCCTGTTATGATTAAACATTGGTCTTTAAAAGGACTTGTTACATATAAACATAGTCAGTTGAAGTGTTTGTCCGTCTATTTATGGTTTTTGGAAAAAATGTAAAACACACATAATTCTTAAATGAGAACTCTTTCAAAAGGGTTTCATTTCGCCGTTAACGTGCTGATTCGGACCATGGCTGATTCGGACCAAGCTGATTTGGTCCAAATTACGGGCTGATTCGGACCAGATTTTTGGCTGATTCGGATCGTGTGAAATATCAATAGGTTTCGTCTGAGATTTAAATGTGTCACTTACATTTGTTTAAGACACAATATTTCACATTATTTCCCAGGTACGTTGAGCAGATCAAATATGCATTTAAGGAATCATTAACTTCCATTTAAGGAATCGATCATTAAATTGTATGCATATTGTCAGGGACAAAAATCGCAGCAACATTTATTCATACATATTGATCTGAGTTTACAATATGGTAGGGTTATGCCTTTGCAAGATGTATGATGAATTTATTTATATTGTCTATTTTGCTATATACTAATAGAACTATATAAACTTATATCTTAAAAGAGAAAGTGAAGTGCTGTACAATTTTTGATTCACTTCGATAAAATATCACACGCCAATACCATCCATTTATATTCTTCTAATTTTGTGGACCTCGTAAGACGAATTATATTTTAATAATATTTGTTTTAAGCAACGTTTGTTAATGTTTTTTCTGAATTCATAATCTATCTGTAAAGTGTCGAATTTTGAATAAGTACTGAACCTTAAAGTTGAACGCATTGAGCATTAAAATTTTATCATATTTAAGCCAGAAAAGTCTTTGCAACGCTGTCCTGAGAAAGTAAACATTTGAACCCATGTCAAGTAGTCATTTTCAAAGGGAAGTTGATGCAACGTAATTCAGAGATTCTAGACTGTCCAAAATCTGACGAAATATATGATTTTCTAAAAATTTAATGCAGATGATTTGTTTTCGTCTAGGTATACTGGTATGAATCTGAATATGTTAATGCCTTTTTTAAAAGCAAGATTTATGTGGAATATTTCTTTATCCTAAAGAAATTATATTTACTATAACAACGAGCACCGTAAGTGATTTTCATTAGCTTCATTTATTATGAATAATTTAACACTATGCACATTACTATTGAAAGTGTATACCGAATACTGTACAAGCGCAAAGATAAGAAGAGTCGTATTCTTATTTAAATTAATTATATTTACATAATATGGCCACGGAGAACTAACATGATCCATAAATGATGGCACATTCTTTCAATAGCTGACTGGTGGAGATCCGTTTCTCTGCACAGGACTTCCACAGTGCCATCAACCGTACCTTGCATTTGATAGTCTGCTTACGCTGGTATCTCCTTAGTTTTCCCTCGGATACCATCTTAACTTGCGTAGGAAGAAGGGCGACTTCCTTGTACAAAAGCAGTATCAGCAAGTAGAAAGGAAAGTTGCCTTTCTTGGCGCGCCTGTTAATACGGTGGTGCCATCCCTCAACATCATTGTTGGTTCAGATACTTCGACCGTAAGCACTCAATGATATCACGTCCCATATGCTGCTGGTGATCCACTTATCATTCACGTAGTCCATGTACTTTACGAGGGCCTCAAACGCAGTTCCCTTCTGACGCAGCTGGTGAAAAGCGGGAGCAATATCCTCCGCCGAAAGGAATAGTAATGCAAATACTTTCCTCAAAAATTTATGAACATCGTCCCTGCTGTTGTACGCCACCTGAAAAATATTAACATTAATTATATGTCTGTTTTTTAAAACAGAAAATAGAATATTATCTAGTCATAGCTGAACTTTTCTGGCAATGTCACTCATTCCAAAAATATTTATTCATGTACTAAGGTATAACGCACCTAAGGTAAGGTAAGGTAAGGTAAGGTAACCTCGGCATGATTTATAAAACAAATTTAACATAAGCTATAATGTGCTTTATACCGACATTACATAAACCAATGATGCATTACAAGAAAACATGATTAGTGAGACAAATAACAGTACATAAATACAAACTGGACAAAACAGACAAATGCATAACATAAGCATGAGCAAGCAAGGCATATTTAAAGTCATTCAGTAAAAGTGAATTTAGAATGTGGATAACTTAAAATATTTAATATATATAATTATTTTTAAAACTTCAGAGTTAATAGTAGAGATAATTGCACAAGAACTAAATTTAGTTTCATTTTTCCTTATGAAATGTTGATTAACATTACATAATATAAAATCTTGTTTAATACCTGAAGTTGTTTTTCTTGAACATTTCTCCACAGTGCTTGAGTGAAATGGAAAACGCAGCAGTGAATGACCTGGTCATGAAACACGCTTTGTAGTCCTTTCCATATCCCTGCCTCGAAGTCCGAAACAAAGGACGTCACAACAGGTTCCGCTGGTAGATGTTGTAGAACAGCCCTGAATACCTTTGCATATTCAGATAATCATGTCATTATTCACAGCCTTAATCTAACTAATTGTAGCACATATTCATTTCTTAACTTAAATATTTTATGTTTATTTGTTGTATATAATTTGTTTATTGCACTGATACCCAAATCATACTGAAATTAAAAAAATACTGTTTTTTTAATAGCACATACACTTAATATCTATATTGAACTTCTACTTTATGAAAGATCAAATTGATTAATTCATAATTCAAAACAAGCATACCTTTTTGTAATCTCTTTTGCTTTTGCCAGACATCAAGATGAAACACAGTGGCAACTGCTTCATGTCATCGTTAGACTTAACGAAGGCGTGAATTGACAGGAGCTGATAAAATGGATCCTTGACAACCTTGAAGGTTCCATCAATGAACCATGTATTTGCCTTGGACAGCAGTTCCAACTGTTTCTTAGTGGCGAAGACCATGTGTCGTCTGCTGCTCACTTCAACATCGGCCCTAAAGAATATTTCGGGAATCTGTGACGCAATGAAGTCTTCATCCAGCTGAAGAAAAAAAATGTTAAATGTACATATTGAGTGATCATATATTTCTTTATATATGTATTTGTTTATATTACAAAATGATAATACTTGAAACGCTTATTACCTCAAAAGATAGGTCATGAGGATCACTTGGTCGCATTGTCTGTCGTGCTCTGTTACATATCCTGACCATTGTGGAGTATACTGGTCGCGAGTGTTCTGGTTGCCAGGGGTCAGCATACTCATGTAAAATGTAATCTACCATTTCTGGCGGCGATCCGAACATGTCACCAAATGCTAAAGTCTTCAGCTAAAATATATAATTAAGCTACAGAAATTAGTATTTTCGTATATATAAAAGGATGCATCAAGTTATCATAGTGTAAATTACCATATATTTATAATTAATTTTAAATAACACAATTATAGCTAACAGTAAAGCGCTAAATTATTATTGTACTATTATTATGTATATTAAATGTGACAAACATCCAGGCATCGATCGATGCGTATGAAAATGGTGGCTGCATGTAAATATTTCTCCTCTTTGTTTCACAACAACAGGACACGTGTTGGCTTTTCCGCGGACGGCGCATCGACACTCCATCACCCCACTCTTTAATTCCCTCTTAAATGTGTAGCTGTACCCATCGCTGGACATTAGCTTCCTCTTTCTTCTTTCCGTACCCTGGTCAACACCTCAAATGTGACGCGTGCTTCTAGTTCACTGGCCGTATCCGTAATGGAATTTTCCACGAGTGACCTTCAATAAAAAAAAAACGTCGTTTTATTAACTCCACATGAAAAATTTATAGTGATAAATAGTCTACTGAATAAAAAAACATTCATAATTTTAATACAGCTGGTTTTATTAATAATTCCGTATACAAAGTAATTGTATGAATGGGTTAAGTACTTTACGTATACGAATAAAATACTTAATATGTAGCTACTTACACTTCATCTTCTTCCACAAGTTCCCTGTGGGAACGTGTGATGTTGAATGTAATATCACCATCAACTGTTGTCATCTCGTGTCTGGAAGAAATAAGATATTATAGTCAGAGTTTACTATATAACTTGCCTTTTGATAACGTTACATTTTCCATTAAAAAGATATCATTTAAAATGTACAAAAATATAAAACTAATTACTATTATATTAGGAAGATATACATGCATATATGTGACTGATGAGTTATCCTCTGGGAAGCTGGCATCGTTTTCCTCAGAGACAATGCTAGTTTCATCATCCGAAAAGTCGTTATCTTCAGGAACGCTGTTGTTCATCTGAATCGTCGCCGCTGACTGCTCTGTCACAGAATTACAGCTGTCTTCCGTCTGCTGTGATGCTACTAGAGTGTTGACTAGCGTATCTGTAATCAAACGACAATCCTTGCACAGAAAGTGAAACTCTCGGTTGTTTCTCCACCAGCGTCGATACTGCTCTCTGCTTACTCCTGAAAGGCAAACATTATTTAACGTGATTATTTACAGCTTATAATCGTTCACAAAACTAATGAAACTTGTTGTTAATTCTTATTTATATTGTACTGCATGTTCTCGCCATGAAGCAGAAAGAATTAATTTTATTTCACACTTATAATAAACAATAGCACATAATGTATTGCATATAGAGCAAATATAATTTAATTAGAGAAATAACAAAAATGAACAAAAATATAATTTTGAATTCTCACCTGAATTACATGATCTGTGTTGCCATTTGGAACAAGAATCACAGCTCATTGCCTGTTGAAAGGCATGAACTTGGCTCGCACAGGATACGCAGTTAGCAGTCATTTTAAGAATGATGAAGAAAGTGTGTCTCCCCTTATATTTATAAGAATGACTGTTTGATACATGCCGCTCTAATTGTTACGTCTGATAAACACCGTCTGTTTCGTACGTTAATCAGAACGTGCTTAATTGGATTAATCTCAAACAATATTGACAACGTGATCATGTGTGTGGAAAAACTAAGTAGCGTAACCATATTGTAACCAGCAATTGTATAACAATGTCTGTGTTAGCTAGTCGCCGACGGGGATGTTAATAATTAAATAAACACATTGGGATCAAATGTCCACGCTTTTTGACATCATATATGGTCAATAAATTAAGTATGTCATTAAGCCTCTTTGTTGTTTACCAACTGTATGTGGCAGTTTACTCATGGTTGTAAAAGTACAGTTGATTGATTTAAGCTGTGGACAGTATAGGGATGATTTAAGCTGTGGACAGAATAGCAATCCATTTCAGAATAAAATGGGGACGTCAATTTTCAGCTCATTAGCAACAATAACAGCTGTGAAATACGACTTATAAAAATGACTGCATTTTATTAGTTTAGAGTTTTGAAACCAGGATAGAACAGGATTCTGACTGGATACGCCGCCTTAGAACATTGAAAGCATGCGGTTTAAACCAAGACGACTAGAAAAAGACAACCATGCACAAATAAAATTTTCTTTTAAATAATTCTCTAAATTTGCTCAATAGCCTATAATTACTACAATAACAATGAAATATCCTGGATATAATTTACGCTTACATAAATTTACATAACACAACAGATGTCGTAATGGCTCATCGATTTTTAGTTTAAAAAAATATTTTGCAGTATCCCCAACAAGTTGAAATAAACTAGTTGAAACAATATAACCTTAAATGTTTAATTCCAGTTGAAACAGCCATGTAAAACTTTGCAAACATAACCGTTTTTTCTGTTTTATTTGTTTGCCTTGTCTATGTTTTGTATTTGCTTTTGAAAAAAACCCATTAAGAGTCGAAAGCGCTCAGGCTAGTTAGATACTAATTTTGCACTGTTCGTTGTCAGTTTATTGCATATATATACACACACACACACACATATATATATATATATATATATATATATATATATATATATATATATATATATATATATATATATATATATATATATATATATATATATATATATATATATATATATATATATATTCTTTAGTTTGGTTGAACAAATCTAAATGCTACAGTTAATATGGAGTTTATTCTGATTTCGGTTAGAGCAGCAGAGAGGGTGAACCTCACAACTTTCCGAGCGTCGATTCGGAAATCTGAGGCTTCCACCAAATAGTAAAAAAAATGGCGTCTATTCGATAAAATAAGATTTCCTTATATACGCCAACGTCGTTGTCATCCACCCTCTCTGCTGCTGCAAATGTTTCATTTGTGGTTAACAAAAATCATTTACGATTTCAACCAAATATTTGATCGAGTCCGATACGATATCGAGTCCGAGGATCATGTAAATTTATTGTTACAAATCCATGCGGGGTTGACTGAGCATGATTAAAGAAATTTTTAAATTGATTGAAGTCCATATCGGAACACCATGTCTGCCAAATATTTTGTAGCGTATGTGTATCAACGCCGTTAAACACAGCAAGAATATTACAGTTATCTCTGATCACTTTTGGAATCTGAGTGTAGCGTTGAGTGACATATATCACATCAGTGTTTTTGTGACGCCCCCGGGAAAATATTCTAGCTGGGTTTTTTTGATTGTCTAACATCACATCGTCGTATACGACTAAATTGTTAATGCTCCCATCAAGGTCATCCACGGATGGCGCCTCGTCAATATCAGTTATAAAATCAATGGTATTCTCACCTTTAATTTCTAATGCATTCTCGTTAAAATCCTTTAACACTTCATAGCATCGTTGATCATCTACGCTAGGAGCAATTAAATACAACTTATCCCACTTCATCCATCTCATTATTAAATTGAGCAACAATTGCGTTTTACCGGATCCAGATGGCCCGATTATAATTGCACGGATAGAGTTTGGTAGCGCTGCATGATGCTTAACTGGTTCTCTTATTTTAGTCGCTGAAAAATCAATTATATTCATATCTCTATACATAAATTATGGATCTATATTGTGTGAAGTGTAAAACGCGTACTAGCACAAATGATGTGACGACGGTTACAACTAAAAATAACAGATCAGCACTAACTGGTAGATGTGCAGCATGTGGTATAAAAAAGTTTAGATTTATTTCTACAAAATCAAAGATTTTACAATCCGGAGATGTTTTAAAAAAAAACGAGGAGGTGATATCGCAGCCAAATTGACAAAGCTCCCTGGAACCCCATGGGCAAAGTACCCCGGAGAAAAGCACCTTCCAGGATATAGCTACTGTGGTCCCGGAACACGATTAGATATCAGACTTGATGATCAAAATCAACCCCGACCCGGTGAAGAACCAATAAACGCCATTGATAAGGCCTGTCACCTTCATGATGTTGCATATAAAAGCAGCAATCTGCAAAACAGGCATCTCGCGGATGTGAAATTAATTCATGCGTTAAATGCTATTCCTGATAAATCTTTTAAAGAAAAGTTGGCTTCGTGGTTGGTAAAATCAGCTATGAAAGGCAAATTGATGATGGGTGCTGGTAATTAATAATATGGAATCAATTTATTATTCCCCAAGAGGATACTGGAGGGGTAAATCAGCAGTACATAAACTCGCTAGCGCTGCAAAAGTGAAAAAAACTACAGCGGCGGATTGGTTATCCAAACAGGCACTATGGCAAATTTATCTACCACCACCTAAACAAATTCAATTCTCGCATTTTGATGTGACCGCTCCTAATGAAGTTCATCAGGCTGATATATTATTTCTGCCACATGATCGTGGTTACAAATACGCGTTAACCGTAGTTGATATTGCAAGTCGATACAAAGAAGCAGAACCGTTAAAAACAAAATCAGCCACTGAAGTTGCTTCTGCATTTGAAAGGATTTATCGACGAGGTCCTCTGCACTGGCCGAATCTATTGCAGGTTGATCCTGGCAAGGAATTTCAGGGTGCGGTTCTATCTACAATGAAAAATCATAATGTCACCATACGACGAGGGCATACTGCGCTACATCGCGATCAGGCCATTGTCGAACGATTTAATCGGACGATTGCTGAGCGGTTATTTGGATATCAATACGCAAAAGAATTCATTCAAGAAAAGCGATCCAGTGAATGGGTTAAAAGGTTACCAGATGTGATTACCGCACTGAATAACGAGATTACTAGAACAATCAACATGAAACCTATCAACGCGATTAAAAAGAAGTCAATACCCGTACAACCACAAAAAGATTTCCCTAGAAACGCTAGCGTTTCCCAACCAATTCTTGGTAGTAGTGTCATTGTGAGGTACTTATACGAACCAGGAGAGCTTGAAGGGGGTAGAAAAAGGGCTACTGATCCTATTTGGAGCGTCACTACGCATAAGATATCTAGTATAACACGACCAACTGGTAGACCAGCAATCTATAAACTGGATTCAACTGCTCCTCAGCGAGGATTTACTCGACAACAACTACAGGTGATTCCCGAGGATACTCAATTGCCACCGCATGGTCTTAATTAGCACCCTGGGTGCTGGCACCCCGGCGTCTATTGCACTCAAGACAAGTCAACATCACATTATTTCTGACATGACCGAGATTGTTATTTTTTCTGTCTACGGTGAATTGGCGAGGATCCTTATCCGAATACTGCCAACGCATTATACAATTGCAACTCGCGCAGTGTTTATTCTGTTGTTTCTTCAAAGTGATTAATAATTTAGCATCAATATCAAATTCTCGTTGTTTTTTTTTTTGTCCTGTTGTTTGTAACCGGAGAGTTTTTTATTAATGATGCTAACATCAATATCACTTATTGTTGTGTCATTATCATCACCAATGATTTCATCATCGCCTGACTCTGTCAGGACAATTCTTCGAAGCTGATTTATTCTTCGTACTCTGGATACTGCGAGATAGACTAAATTCGACCATTCGATGCGATTATCTACCATCCAAACAATTGTATCCGATATAGTCAATCCCTGTGAAGAGTGTATTGTTGCTGCGTATCCTAGCGTCCATGGGGATTTATTAGCACGCAATGCATCTTCAACGACATTGATATCAACCAGCACAATATCATTTAACACGAGAATCTGCTTTTCACTTCCTGACTTTGTCAGGCTTGGAATATCAACTTCTATATTCTGCTTTCGTGTATCCGAAGGCCTATAACACAACGGTACTGGAAGCGTTGCAAATTTTTCTTTATGCAATTCAAATAACTTCATCTGAAGTGTGTCTCTGACTATTTTTCTACTTGCTACTATCAAATCATTTGGTCTCCACGTTTCCCAGAAATCATTCATAGGAGTTTCTGAAATTATTTCACGCGCTATTTCGCATTGGATTTTATCCGGTTGTAATCTAAGCAGAGCTTTGAACTCGCGTAATTGTTCATCAAGTGATCTATGATCGGTATTAATTTCTTCATAATAGTCTACAGAACCCTTTAGCCATTCATGTGGAGATCCACCGACAAATGGTGGTGGTTGGCCGTGATCACCGCACATGACGACTTTTGTGTTTTTGTTTAACAACCACTCAAGAAATGTTTTTAATACATCTAATGACACTGTGCATATTTCATCCCAAATTATGATTTCAGGAATGAATTTATCACCCATACGCTCAGGAGTCCATTTGTCACCTTTCCATCGAAAAAAACTATGATAAGTACAGGCATTTACCCCTCGCTGTATCATCTCTCTGGCGAGTCTGTGAGTCGGTGTTAGCACAATCATGTTAGTAGAAATACAAGTATTTCCACCACCACGATATAATTCAATTGCACGAGTTGTCTTTCCTGACCCACCACAACCGTTTAAATAAACTGTCTTGTATCTACATATTGGATCAGATACCGGTGGTGCATTAGAAAATTCTGATTGAATCTCATCACATTTTAAGTACTTTTCATCCATGGCAACGTCTGCGGATTCACAATACTCATGTAGCATCTCCTTTTTAAATCGCCAACGCCCCCACGCTTCCTCCGGATCTGTGAATGCCGCTACAGCTGATTTGTACTTATTGTGTATATACATCGAATCAGTGGCTACTCTAACCGCGGTATTAGGAAATCTATTTATCATCGAAAATAAATTGATAGAAGCATAAGCTAGCATAGAACTTCTCAAATGTGTGTACTGGGAATTATATCCATCACAGTAGGTAACAACCGTACCCAATTTCTCACCATTGGATAGAAAAGCATCCTTACGGGATACAAGTTTTCCCTGTTTCGTTAAATCCGTTACAAGAAAATCGTATTCAGCGACGTCTATGATCAACCGCGAGGAAAATTTTGCATTGTCGTATCTTCCACCCTGGGTAAATTTACCGATTATTTTTCGTCCAAAATCCTTTGCTTGTTCTTTTTTACTTTCAAATAACTTCTTAGACCAATTTATGATTTCTTCTTCATTGAAATCTGGACACTGTTTTCGTAGTTCGCTGATTATACGATCTAGATCGGGTTGTGGTAGCCAAACTTCTTTCTGAGCTCGATAGCATATAATAGCTTCGGAAACAATCAACGATATCAGCATGCCACAATCAATCATATATCGTAGTAACACTATTGGCATCCAGGCCTTTTCAGATAGGTGTCTACCGAGCCAAACATAACTACACGGATGTAACCCTGTAGCGAGTTCAAATGATATCACACGAGCGAATCCGGTTAAATCAAAATCAGGTAATGGTCCATTAATCGCAACACGAGTCATTTCATGCGTGGGGTGTCCAAATCGTTTAAAATAGTTACTACATTCTCCATACCCGAGAAAACTTCCAGGATAACACGCGGATATATCAATTGAAATCATACCGTCACGATGGTATTTTGTATTCCACAGTCCTCCATGACCAAATTCGATGCAACTCAATTTAACGTCCTCGAGAAAATCACTTCGTGTTGGACGCCAGGAGTTTTTTTCTCTTGCGAAGTGAGCTACCACTGAAGAAATAGTAAAACTATCCGTGAGTAGTTTTTCATGGAAACTCTCTGGTGAAAAATCATTAGCGATTTTTCTCATTCTGTTATCTAATTCTTCAACGCGATATAATTCACCATTTGGTCTTACAAATTGATCAAATCCTGATTCGGAACCAGCACTACTAAGTAACCACACTGACACAGGATCATCTTTACACAACGCATGAATAGCATCAAATAATTTCTCTTCATAGAAAACATCCCCGGAAAATTCCGGGGGGATATATCTCACGATTCGTTCTCGTGGAAATATTGTTACCGCAGGTGTCCACGCGTGTTCGTTATGATCAATAATTTGTATTGGCGCTCCTTGTAATCTATATTTCGGTTCGTGTAATACTTCCCCGGTTATTGTCGTTACTGATATTGGGAATTTTAATAATGTCTCTAATTTAGCTATATCAGAAATCTTTGCACCGTGCTGTTTCACTGTCAGTTCCCATTCTGTTATTTTCCTACGTCGCAGATCAGTTAGTTTATTTCCTCGGGATGCATTTGTGAAGTGTTCCATTACCCGTGTTGCTACACAATTGAGCCTTGACGAAGTCAATGGTGAATATTTCATAGGAGCTAGTTTTGCAATATCGGGTTTATCATTTAACGGATATATCCCATAAACCATTGCTGTTACGGGATAAGATCTCTCGTAGTATGGTTTGTCAATTCCAGTTAGAATTCCTGGTTTGGAATCTCTACTTACAATGACAGTTTTTTTATCCTTGAGGATTGGTTCAAATTTATCCTTAATAATCCATTTGCCTTCGACTTCGATAATGAATTTTATTCTGAAAAAATACTTCTGATTGGAATTGCTTTGTTGGGAATTGCTTTGCTTGAAATCCTTTGGATTTCCACCTTTGGATTTCCATCTTTGAATTTCCCCTTTGGATGGAAATTGCTTTGAAATTTCACCAAGGTGTGAAATTATCTCAGCTGCTCTTTTATCGTTCATAGTAGCATCGATGATGGGTACATTGACATCTTCATCAATAATTCGAAATGTCGACCAACAGTATGCTGCACCGTCTCGGTAGAATTCATTAAAACACTCCCTGATTTTACCGAGTATAGTTCTATCACCGATTAGACGTTTTGGTGTATCAGAGATTCTATCGAGATTGAATTTAGTATTTCTCCAAGGCTTAATTTTCGATAATCTTTGGAACTCCCTATCGAGATTGAATTTAGTATTTCTCCAAGGTTTGATTTTCGATAATCTTTGGAACTCCCTATCAAGATTGAATTTAGTATTTTTCCAAGGTTTGATTTTCGATAATCTTTGGAACTCCCTATCAAGATTGAATTTAGTATTTTTCCAAGGTTTGATTTTCGATAATCTTTGGAACTCCCTATCAAGATTGAATTTAGTATTTTTCCAGGGCTTAATTTTCGATAATCTCTTGAACTCCTCCATGTTATAATTAAAACAAGTATTTAAATAGAAAAATATAGTATAATGAATCACTGCAAGTGGCTAATGATTGGATCTACAACCCCGTGTAACAAATCATGCAGAAGCGAATTCTGTGGGTATCATATGCAAAGCGTGAGAAACGGTTCAAAAGGCCCTCTCCCATGCCTCCAATGTGGGGTGGGTGTTAGAGGAAAATCGCAATTATGCCTTGCTTGTGGGGGTAAACGATACAGGGAACTAAAACGCTACTATGACAAACGAATCATTGACTCCGTCATCCTTGATAAAATCAAGGACAAAGTAATAAAAACCCCTCAAGATTATATCCAGAGATTTATAATTAAAGCAGATAATAAATTAGACAAGTAGTATTATTATACAAATGAGCCAAGATTTCAGACCTCACCCAGTGCTTGCTAATTACGAAGCCTCTAGTGATGGTGTTGTCAGACACCGCAGACTCAAAGAACCGGTTGGGTATCTGAATAATATGGGATATTTGATGTTTTCAGCTGGGAGGAAAAAGTATCTCTGTCACAGAGCCATCTATGAAGCATTTTACGGATTAATCGAAGACGGTCTTGTGATTGATCACATAAATGGCGTGAAGACTGATAATTGTCTTGGGAATCTTCAAGCCGTCTCGCAGCGCGATAACCTTTTAAAAAGCAACGCTGGTAAGCACGCAAAACATCCCAAGGGTGTGAAATCGTTTGATTTAGAAAATAATGAAGAGAGAAGCTTTCAGTCGATAAATGCGGCTGGAAAATATTTCGATATTTGTAGTACTTCAATTCGATTTGTTGCTGAAAAAATCATTAAAACATCTCTGTCTAAAAAAAATGGTCATAAAATAAAGTTCGTATACACTGAAACTATTTAAGGGAGATAAATCCTTTATGGATAAATCCGCACTACAATTCACACTCTACCTACTAAGTTCCCTTGTATTATGACGTCAAAGGAATTTGTCGCCTGCTATATTACCTGTACTTGACTAGGCGCGCCCACGTGACTGTAATGGAGATATAATGCATGAGTTTTCGATAGAGAATAAAACTTTTTATTGTCACTTGTGGGCTAAAACTGCATTATTAGTTTTATTTATCTACATATCTCATGTGTGGGGTGGGTGGACTAGCAGTAAAGCAGACAGCTAACTCGTTCTTTTCAGTACAAAAATTCTTTATAATCTAACGCATTACCTATGTTCGCTCAGCCGGAACGCGAGTGTTTCCTATTCATTGAAGTATGTGGGCGTGGTTGTATGTGAATGTATTTTATCTAGAGAATTATAACAGAGTATAAAAACGCTGTTTTATTAAACAACTGTATTATTTTGTTTAAAATATTTCTCATTGTTGCAGCATAAAATTGTCTATTTTAAAAATCTCTTATTGTTAAGTATATCAGATATATATATATATATATATATATATATATATATATATATATATATATATATATATATATATATATATATATATATATATATATATATATATATATATTAAAAAATCTCTATTCTGTATGACTAGTCCGTGGTGTAATGGTATCGTGTTTGTCTTGTAAACATAGATCTATCAACTACGTGTTCGGTCCCCATAGCAGATACATTATTTGATGGCGAAACGGAAGATGTTTTTTTCTATTAATTGGGGAGGAGGGGCGGTCCCCCTCAGCCAAACCAACATGGCAACCCATGCTATCGCATTCTCGGTAGCGTGGGTTGGTGTTTTTTCTAACTCATGCAACCATGAATTCGATTTCATGGGTTGCCATGTTGGTTTGGTTTACCACGCCCACATCATACCATCATCGTTCCATTGAATTATAATCCATCCTTAATTAAGTTAATTAAGTACATGTTATGCCTAAAATTTGCCACAACACTCGAGTGGAAATATATGGCATTGTGCCGTCCATGTTGTGACGTTATACCTCAAGCATATCTTCTGGGCGGTCTAAGATGGCGTTTGCCACGTTAGGCCTCCCTTCCGGAGATGTATGTTTCGGGTCCCCCTTGGGCTTACTTGGATGCGAAGGCACCCAAGGAGTTCCAAAGATGTGTTGTCATATATGTTTTTTTTTTATTAATTAGAGATACAGTATACTATATTTATATAAAAATATAAATAATGGATATCAATGATGTAAATGCTATAATTGCTGAAATCTCAAATTTAAATAATAAAGGGGTATTATTATCTGAAAGTCTCGACGTTGACAAGATTACCTCGGAATATGAAGATATTGAATATCTGTCTAGTAAGGGTCGTTATGTTTTACCTAGGATGTACAGGCTCGTGAAAGGAATTCAAAAATCCATCAATGGTTGTTTGTACGGTAACGACATTAATTTATTTATAACGCTATTTAGCACCGTTGAAGCAATACGTCAAAAGCTTGGTCAAGAATATCAAAAACGAGCTGAAATTGGTTCTAAAGTTCGTGATCTTAGAAAAATGTTAAACGAGGAGCGACCCGTATCTTAACCACGTGAGTGTTACTAAAAAATAATATAGGCTTTCGTAAATAATTTAAATAATTTATTTATTTTTTTTTTAGCGTTTTTTGTAACACTTGTTACATAGGATTTTCTCCTGAAAGGATACTCATCAGTCTGGACTTGCTCATGCAGTTATGTGCATAATGGATGATCTGGTCGTAGTAGCAAGTAATCACCGCGACGCCTCCATTTTCACGTAATTGTTCTTGTTGCCGCGTCGTTAACACAAATCGTTCATCGCCATTCTCAGATATTACAATTCTGAAATCCCCAGCGATGTTATTTCTGAAACACTCGCGGATAGCGTCGTACAGTTTAACCCTGTCGAAGATGAATACGTTAGCTTGATGGTACATTATTTAATAACTAAGTTATTTAATAACTAAGCTTTTAATTATGATGGAAACCCTCCGGATTTCACATTTGAAAATTTAGTTCACAAACAATATATGGTTGGTGAATCGCTTACAACTAAATTAGCCCGAGAGCGGCTAGCAGCAATTAAAAAGTTTATACCGGTTCGAGACAGACTTCGCGAGAAACTTCAACAACGACAACAAGCGCAGACTGACTTTTCTGTGTCAAGTGAACAACTGTTTACTCCGATAACAAGTGCGACCAAAGATGTGAAAACAGCAACTGAAGCAGCGATATACGGAGATATTCCTAAGGAAGGCAAGCGACGAGAAGTGCCTGTTCTTGGTGTGCTTGAAAAGATAGCAGCAGAGACCGGACAAACACGCGCAGGGATACAACAGTTATCCAGTGATATAAAAACTCAGCGTGAGTATGAACGATTAGCTGATATTGATGATTCCACACCTGAACCACAACTTGTTGATGTCGTCACCCCAAGAGGTGTTTCCTTTATAGACAAACTCACCGAAGGAGCTATAAAGGAAATCAAACGACCTCAATTGGAGAAACACCAGGATTATACGACTTTTGGTGATTTCGCCGCCAAAAGCTTTGATTCTAGAAAGGATTTTTTAAAAGACGAGTATAAAAACAGTAGAATAAGCCGAGATGAATGGGTTAATTGGTTGTATAAAACGAATAAGGGGATTATTGGTAATTTGAAAAAGGATACAATTGAGTGTAGATCTTTTAAAGTAGGAGTTGATAGTTATGGTATACAAAAACAACAAGAACGAGAAAAACAAAGTCGAGGCCGACAAAGGCAATTACTTGATGATAGTCAGGGCGCAACTGGTACAACTGAGGAAACAAGCGGAAAGGGATATTCGATTAAAAATCCAAAGGATGTATTTGACTCTACCGTGACATGTCCTGGTAACATTCTCAGTGATATATCACGGTTAGAGGTTCTCATCGGAGGGAAACGAGCCGGAAATAACTCCGTCGAGATAATTAACGAGGCCGCTGATATCTGTAGACGATTATTTGCTGGTGGTATCATGGACATTAATGTATATCGAGAACTTATTGCTGAATTAGTTGAAAATCACAACGATGAAAATCTTATGGATGTAAGCGATTGATCACTAATTGAAAAACTACTAGTTTTATAACAAGATGATTATACACTATAACCATGATAAACCCGTAAGCGTCTACGTGGTGAACTCACGATTGCCTGTTTATCGCGCGTGGTACGGAGATGGTTTCGGCAATACCATTGCGGGGTTATTTACAAGAATGGCTCCCAAGGTGGCGCCGTTAGCTAAACAATTATCAATGAAAGCCATTGATATCATTCGTGATAAGGTGCCCAGTAAAATTGGAGATTTCGTTGGAAATCTTGCTGGAAAGGCATTTTCTGCTGCGAAAGATAAAATAGCATCATTGGTGCGAAAGAAACCACGAATGACTTCGTCATCGATGACTTCGTCATTAGTGCTGCCATCAGCTACAGTGATGCCTGCAAAAATCAGCAAAGTAATAAATAACGCAGTGGAAGAAAAACTAGCGCAATTGACTTCGTCACCACCGGTAACAGATAGCGCTATCATGAACGCGATAGCAGGAAGTGGTTTGAAACAAAAAAGAAATTCGAAGAATTTTCAACGACGATGATTATAAAGAATTAAAACGCTAGCGTTAAACTCTTCGAGTTTCACAATTGAAAACGCTAGTAATGTTATAAATGTTTAAACGAACAGCTGATCCCGCGTTAGATATGGAAGCAAAGATGCGCAAAGATGATTCCGTCCGCGATTATCAATACTATTCCTATCATGCAATACAACCCGACCTACGATCGCGAATTGAACTTCAAGTTCAAGATACCAGTAAATACTTTTTACCATGTGAAGCATTTATTGAAGTAGAAGGAAAACTTGTAACAATTGTTACAGCTGATACCCCATATGCAAATGATTCAAATATCCGAGTTGGTTTCGTCAACAACGGTATAATGGCGTTATTTGAAAGTGCAAGATATCTCATTGATGGAAAAGAAATTGAATCAATAGACCGCGAGGTTGATGTTGCAACAACAATAATCGGACTAGCAAGATACTCCGATGATTATACAAGATCGGCTGGTCCATCTATGATGTTTGCAAAGGATACCTCTGATAACGCTGACCACCTTCAATACATTAAAGTGTTAACACCGCAAGACACTTCAGTTGATAATCAACGAGAAGCAACTAATCCAGAACGTCGAGCTAGACCCGGAGCTGCGTTTGATATTCTCGGAGGTGTTAATGGCAATTTCAATTTAGGATTTGCAACACGAAAATTAGCATTGGAAGGACAAGAGAAAAAGTTTTCATGTGCGATTCCACTCCATCACATATTTGGATTCTGCAGAAATGTCAGAAAAGTCATCTATGGAGCCAAACACACAATCGCATTAGTGCGAAAAGGCAATGACAATGATGCAATTTGGCGTACTGGTGCCGATGTAGGTAAAGTTGTTTTGAGTAAAATAGTATTATGGATGCCAGTAATGACTCCATCAATTACCACGGAAGAGCGGCTACTTTCATTTATGGAAACCGGTGGTAAATCATTGCTAAGTTGGCTAACAACAACGACTGATGCTAAAGAGGATAATGTTAATGGTACATTTACATGGCACCTGGCATCAAAACAAGGCGTTTCAGCTCCACGTCATATATTTATAGCGCTGCAGAATCGGAATCGATTAGGTTCCCAAGAACACAGTCATATGATATTTGATCGGTTAGGGGTAAGTGAGGTTTCACTGAGAATAAACGGACAACAAGAACCATCTGAGGATATACAGCTTAATTACGGAAACAACCAAATAGCACGTGTGTATCATCGGATGCTGTCATATATGGGTCGTGATCAAAATGTTGATACTGGTTTGCAAATATCTCAGCTCGATTTTAAGAACTTGTATCCAATTTATTACTTTTCACTGGAACATCTTGATTTAACAAGGCAATCCGTTGTTGATATACATTTTAGGGCTCGTATAGATCATGGTGGTGTTGATTATAGAGCGGTTGCTTTTATTCTCAGCGACAAATCAATGTTGTTAGAAGGGGCTGGCGGACGAATGAGACTCGTTGATGCACCAGTGGAAAATCTGTAAATGTAAATGAAACTTGAAAAGTTTCCATAGGATTTTCCCAATTAGATCAATTGAAAGAATAAATGTGTTTTACAATAAAATGCCATATAGTGTTGTTAGTGTCAAGCTGACTGATGGTCAGGTCAAGAAATTAAAATCAAAATCCGCTAAGGAATGTGGAACAACAATAACGTTAAAACCAGCGCAGATGTCCGGAGGTACACATAAAATATCATTAACGGATCGTCAAATAAAACATTTCAATGATGCAATGAAAAATAAGCGAGGAGTTCAAATAGAATTTTCGAAAGCTGCAGTCGCGAACATGATAAAATCAGGTGGTATATTTCCATTGTTAGCCGCAATACCAGCATTGATTGCAGCGGCTGCCCCAGCGGTGGCGAAGGCGGCAGCGTTGGGAGCCGTTGGGACCGCAGCAGGGATGGCGTTGAAAAAGGCAACTGGTGGATCCGCTCGCGGTAGATCCACAAGTGGATCCGGGTATAAAAAAAAGGGAAAGGGGTTGTACCTACCAGGAACCCCGTATTCATGGTACAGCGGCAAATCCGTGAACGGATCGGGTCTAAGAAAAATACCAGGAACGGTTTATTAGTTGAAAGCCCAATTGTTGAGGAACCTATAGTTGAGGGACCTATGGTTCCTATGTCCAATTTTGATTTAATTGATGCTGCTAAAAAACTAGCGATTAAAAATTTCAGAGGTGTTTTTATGAGAGATCAATTACCGAGAAAACCAAATAACGTTGAAACCGGTATCATCAATCTTGATAACAGCAGCGGATCGGGAACTCACTGGGTTGCATACGCGATTGATCCACGTGGGATTGTCTATTTCGATTCATATGGGTTAGCTCCGCCAAGCGAGTTTATGCGGTATATAAATTCCTCGATGAAACTCAAAGGGTTTCCGATTTTTTATTCCACGCTGCCAACACAACAATTAAATGATCCACCGATATGCGGCCGTGAAGTATTAAATGTCCTCGCGGAGATTTCATTAAAATCCTTTGGATCTCCGTGGAAACCACCTCATATTATTGTAAACGAATACACGAGTGGGAAATTACAAGGATGAATAAATTGAAAACACAAGTTACGCTAACAATAATGATCGATATTTGGGGACAACCTCTGTCAATGTTGGAACCCACCGAGGAAACATCTGCGGGTTCTATCGAGGATGTAAAAAAAATAATAGAAGATGAAATCGCTGAGACGTTAAATTTAACAAGTGTTGACCCGAACGAAATAGTTGTATTTCAAGATCGCCAGGGTAAATTGAAAAGCAGTAATATATCCGTGAATGACATTTTGATACGGCATCGCGCTGCCGCTGAAAACTCTATTGCACTGTATTCCAACGATGGACAACTTAAACCAGGCGCACTTGTGTCTACGATCACCGACGCGATTGCTACCAACGAACGTGAGCTGAATGATTTTATACGAGGTTATAATAGTTTTCGCAAAAATGTCGTACATAAATTCTTTGGAACCCCGCTTGTGGTTGGCATGACTCTCGCTGAAATTAAAAACTATCTATCGCTATTCTTCGCTAACAAAGACGCGGGAAGGATGATGAATGAAAATGAAATCAAGGCAAATTATCTCGAGATTTCTAAACTAATAGAAGATCAAAAACCCACTAATGACATTGTTGGTAGATTCTTTGGATCCCCACCTGTGGCAGACTCGACTCTCGCTGAAATCAGTGAGTTTATCGGCAAGCACACTCACAATGCCTACATCGCTAATAATTTCTTTGGTGTCCCGGTTACATCTACAATGACTCTCAAAGATATTAATATGTTTATGGTGAGACAAACAACACTTAATACCATCGTGGATAAATTTTTAGGGAGAACACCTACATCTGAAACCACATCGTTGACAGGCATGACTCTCGCGGAAATTAAAAGCGCTATTGACAAACAAAAACGCATCAGCGAAATGGCTAAAAATTTCTTTGAGGACTCTGAAAGTTATAATATCACGACGACATATTCTCAACTTAGCGGGCATTATGGCATACAAAAAGATATGGGATTTGAGCTCCTTTTGTTTTCATTTTTTAAACGCCGCGATGAAACGATGATGAAATATACCGAAATCAAAAAAAACTATCTCGACATTTACGACGATATTCTTAAACTAAAAGAAAAATCTGAAAGGTTAAAGCATGGGACCTTTGATTGGGTAAAAGAATCTAATGCTAAATTGAAAGTCAATATCGAGAAGTGGCCCCATGGTATCTACAGGATGACGTTAATCTCTGACAAGCAATTTGATATCATCGTGAAAGGTAAAACCTACTTTGGTGGCACCGCGACAGTAATTATCGCGGGGGGAGAAGAAGAATTTGAGATTGTCGCAGTTGATAACACCATTAGAAAAGAAATATCCTGGTGCTTAGAATTCGTAGCGGATTTAAGTAAATAATAAAACTGAAAATCCTATGGATTTTTACTAGTGGTTTCAATTGAAAGGAAATCCTTTAGATTCACAATTGAAAACGCTAGCGTTTTTAAAATAACAACAATGACTTTGTCATCGACGCAATGTCGCTATGATCAGGTCAGAGAATTTCAAAATAGACTCAAAACCCTCACTGAGGAGTATCAAAGAAAAATGAAAAAATACCGACGAAGAATCACCGCAATTGATGTTACTATGTACTCGGTGTCAAGCGTTCTCGCTGGCGCCGGAATAATACTTGCATCGGTTACAATGATTGCCCCGGTCGTAGTTCCAATTTGCATTTCTGCGGTGGCTACAATCGGGGGTATATCAACCGGGATAGCAAAAAAGATATCATCATGCAGCCAGAGTAAACTGCAGAATTACTTACTTCAATTTCATATTGCATCAACCGCATATTCGCAGTTATCCTCGATGATATCGTCGTCACTCGATGATACAATTATATCAGATAGTGAGTTCTCAGCGATGGTCAGTATTTTTGATTCCGCGATATCGAAATTAGAGCGACAACATGAATATAATAACAATGACAACACCGATGGAATCAGAAAACACGAACCCAAAAAAACAAAAAATGATCTCAATAATATCAACATTACCAGATTGTGAGTTCTCAGTGATGGTCAGTATTTATGATTCCTCGATACCAAAATTAGAAATAAATCATGAGTATAGAAACGATGACGACACCGATGGAATTACTTCAACGAATAGTGGAGAACACGAACCCAGTACAAACGAGTATGATATCAATAACATCAACGAATCCAGAATTCAGTGTGAATTTCCCCTCTCCGGTCCCAGTGAAGGAGATAGCGCTAGCAAAACTACGAGTGTATCACAGTTGGCCTAATATCAGATCGGTTGCATTTAGTGGTCAGCAACCCAATAACACACTGGTGTTCTCGTATAAGAATAAACCCGATGGTACTCCAGAGTGGGAAACTGTTTCGTTACCAACTGGGTCGTACCAAATTAAGCAAATCAATGCTGAAATTCAGCGTAGAATAAAATCAATCACTGGAAAAGAATCAAAAATAGCTATTAATCTTCATCAACCGACGCTCTCGTCGTCGATCGAAATAAGCACAGAGGGATACATTGTAGATATATATAACAGCTCGTTAAGAACAGTGTTAGGATGGCCTGAAAAACCACCGGAAAAATCCGCCACCGACTTAACCACGGACATACAATCATATCATGAAATCAATCCCAGTTATCGAGATAATTTATCTGATATAAGAAAAGGAAGAATCGCCGATAGATTTATATTTACCAACAAAGACACATTGCAATGGGATTTTATCATTAAAAGAACAACCGACTCATCTGTTACTATTTCATTTACGCTAACTGACGTCCGTGGTTATTTTAATGAGATTAAACAATTATATGACACACAACTAGAACAACTACGGAAAACAAAATCGCAAAAACACGTTGAAATAATAAATCAGCTTATATCGGACATGAAATATATCTATGAACTAATTATTCAAACAATAATTAATGACAACAGTGACAATAAACAACGATTCTTAACCGATTACAATATCACAGAGGACAATCTGCGTAATTTCAAGTTTCCCAAATACAACGCTGATGAACTAGCAAGAATTGTTAAAACCGATATCAAGGCGCTACAAAAATCAGATTCAGCTGTCCTCTTCAGGTATAATAATGATCCAGATGGTGGCGGTAGGCATATTGCCCCTCATAATGTGAATATTTCAACGGTGATTGCGCTCAATTTAGTATGTGATGCAATTGAAGGAAGCTATCAAATTAATCTAGAGCAATCAAATCAAGCTCAGCAGGGATATATTCTTTATTCGTTTGCACCAACAGCTCCTCCAGGATTCCTAATTATTGAAAACCCAATTAATCCTGTCTACATGCGATGCCATAATAATTCGTTAACGAGAATTAATTTCAAACTCACCGACCAGTCAAATAATCTGATTGATTTACAAGAAGAGGTGTTAGCGATTAGTCTGTTTGTGAAATCATAAATGATTTTCGTCCTAAAGACTCGATCAAATATTTGGTTGAACTCGTAAATGATTTTTGTTAACCACAAATGAAACATTTGCAGCAGCAGAGAGGGTGGATGACAACGACGTTGGCGTATATAAGGAAATCTTATTTTATCGAATAGACGCCATTTTTTTTACTATTTGGTGGAAGCCTCAGATTTCCGAATCGACGCTCGGAAAGTTGTGAGGTTCACCCTCTCTGCTGCTGTTAGAAATTTGCTAGCAAACTGTCTTACGTAAATTTAAAAACCGAATATCAACTTTTTATATGCTCTTAGTATGTCTGAAAAAACAGTAATAACTACCAAACTAAATAATGTGTGTGCGTGTTACATGGTTTTTCTTATACTAGTTCACATGGTCCGAATCAGCCCGTCATCTGGTCCGAATCAGCCCGTAATTTGGGCCGAATCAGCTATGGTCCGAATCAGCCACGGTACGAATCAGCCAGAATTCGGTTTCGCCATCTTTAGTCCCCTTAAATGTATTCAAAAGGTATCACGGTACCAATTGTTTTTCCATAGACCTCAATGCTAATATTTGGAGAGATAAATATATTTTCTATCCTAATTTAGCCTGCATCTCACACACTGTTATAGAGAACAATGTTAGATTGTCAATTTGACGATGACAAAACCAGGTACTCCATTGCATTTAAGAGAGATAACTCTGCTGGAACTAGACGGGTATGAGTTATCTAGTCACAACATACCTATTTTCAGTCATGTGTATTACATTTTAAAAAAATCATAAAAAATACAAAATTTGATCTATTTAGGAATTAGCATAAATTCACATGTTGCCAAGCGGCTAACCTTTTTTTTAAGCCTAACAGAAAGTACAACTCTTACATAATCCACCAATCAAAGCTTGTCTTGTTCTTAAGGTCTGAATGGTACACCTTAAGCTCCACCCACATGGACTTGCGCAATTGGTACCGTTATACCTAAACCGGTGGCCGGACAAAATGGCACGGATAAAATATCATGTGGACAAAATGTCCGCGGACAAAATGTCACGGACAAAATGTCAGTGGACATAATGAGTTCAGAATAAAAGACTAGGAAGTCCAAGTAGGATGAGGCAGTTGGAATAGAAAGACTCGAGAAAGTAGGAAACGTTGGAACACGGTCGAGAGGAAGGTGATGGAGTCAGTCGTGGATATTGCGCACTTTTCACCACTCGTTATGATGATGAAACAAATCCTTTTTAGACACAGCTAGTAAACGATGTTGATATAACTTGTGTTGAATTGAAAATTACCACTAATAATTTGTTTGATTAAATTTGTGTTTTTTCTGGTCTAAGGGGGCCCGTATTGCATTATTTCTTCCCAATAATCTTGTCCAGTTCTCTGTTGGTATTCTCTCTTTTCACTCATACCGAGTTATAATATCGACGGAGGTCATTCCTTAGACAACGTAGCTAAATCCAATTTACTACCCCTCCTTCTTAGAGGGAGACGTTACAGTACGTTATAATAAAGTCAGACTAAATTTGAATAAATAGATTAGTGATTTTTTTCATTGGATTTTCCATCTTATATTTTTTTCCGCAAATTTTTTGACCGCGGACATTTTGTCCGTGTCATTATGTCCACTGACATTTTGTCTGTGCCATTTTGTCCGTGCCATTTGGACTCGCATAACAATTGGACATAGACCACAATTAATTTTACTATATGTTCTCTACATATATTTCTCAGTGCTGACCTTTCCACAGTGTGACAATCAATACAAATCATATGTTAATCTAAAATACCTCCAAAGATGACTTCACGGTGAAATTCTTGTCAAGGGTTGATCGGCATTTTTTTTGAGCTGCTGCACTGTAAACAGAACAGCATGTACACAGACCACATATTTCACTTCCGGATCATCACCAAAGCCTTATTACTCCATGTGCACTGTCGCCAAATTACACACTGACAACCACTCTCTCTGCTCATAATCTCAAGAATGAACAATTACCTTTAAATCCCTACCAAATATGCATCAATATAACTCTTCTATCACCACCAAAAGGAGAGAGGAAAAAATGTTCTAAAAATAGACTGGAACTACATTTAATACTTCCAGTTCAGTACCCACGAATGTAGTTCTAGTCTATTTTTAGAACATTTTTTCCTCTCTCCTTTTGGTGGTGATAGAAGAGTTATATTGATGCATCTTTGGTATGGATTTAAAGTTAATTGTTTATTCTTGAGAATAGGAGCTCTGAGAGTGGCTGTCTGTATGTATTTTGGCGACAGTGCACACTGTGTAAGTAGGCCTTAGTGATGATCCGGAAGTGAAATCAGTGTTCTGTGTACATGCTGCTCTGTTTACAGTGCAGCCACTCAAAAAAATGCCGGTCAACCCTTGACAAGAACTTCACCGTGAAGTCATCTTTGGGGGTATTTTAGATTTTCATATGATTTGTATTGAGTGTCACACTGTGGAAATGTCAGTGCTGAGAAATATATGTAGAGAACATATAGTGAAATTAATTGTGGTGTATGGCCATTTGGAATCACACCACAATTAATACTTCCAGTTCAGTACCCGTAGTTCCAGTCTATTTTTAGAACATTTTTTCCTCTCTCATTTTGGTGGTGATAGAAGAGTTATATTGATGCATATTTGGTAGGGATTTAAAGGTAATTGTTCATTCTTGAGAATATGAGCAGAGAGAGTGGTTGTCAGTGTGTAATTTGGCGACAGTGCACATGGAGTAATAACGCCGTGGTGATGATCCGGAAGTGAAATATGTGGTCTGTGTACATGCTGTTCTGTTTACAGTGCAGCAGCTCAAAAAAATGCCGATCAACCCTTGACAAGAATTTCACCGTGAAGTCATCTTTGGAGGTATTTTAGATTAACATATGATTTGTATTGATTGTCACACTGTGGAAAGGTCAGTACTGAGAAATATATGTAGAGAACATGTAGTAAAATTAATTGTGGTCTATGTCCATTTTGTCCGCGGACATTTTGTCCTAGCACCTTCTAAACCAGGTATACCAAAAGTTGTAAGAAGTGCACGTATCCGTACCAGAATATAAATCTGATAATAAATCATAAATTAAAAAAATATTTTATTTTTTAAGATTACCATTAAATTGTAATAATAACGAAAATATGTATTTTAATTAAATGTTTCCCCTTATTGTATCTGGACATATTCTGGTACGGGTACGTGCACTTCTTACAATGTTTAGTATATCTGGATTAGGATTTTTTACTTTCGCTTTCGACGGCAAAATGCTTAGAAATAGCACGGTATTTATGAAGTAAATGTGAAAGTTGTGAATAATGTTGAAATTTTGCATTTGGGAAAGAATAAGTTAAATTATTTTATCTGGAAGGCAGCGATAAGATTTCAAGTTAACATGATTAATGAAAGAATACAGTTAAGGGGACTAAAGATGGCGAAAGCGAACTCTTATCCACCCACTATACTCCAACTCTTGTCAGTCTCCTCACATGAGCATGACGTTAAAATAATTATTAGAAACATAACCTATAAGGAGGTTTAGCAAATTCTATTTTCTACTAACTACAATACGAAATGCTCATTTAAATAGGTGGCGTTTTCATCTAAGGCGTACTATCGAAATCAACTGTCTGTAATATTGGACGGATACTCCTAATTTTCTTTGTAACGAGTCCCTGTGATCTAGGGAAGAATTGCTTGATTTATATATATATATATATATATATATATATATATATATATATATATATATATATATATATATATATATATACATATATATATATAAACGGGTTTCATCATTTCTTTAAAATACTTTAAAGACGGATAGATTGAAAAAGAAAAAGTAAAGTAGCCAATATAAGGCTAAAGCAGCATTAATTTGTGAACTCTCCATGTCGAGAGAAAGAATGGAATGCATGTTGTGTAATAACAAGACTTAAATGCAAGTAGCTATTTCGATGTTCACATTCTATGTTGTACAAGCTCGGCTTACACTGTCATAGATTTAAGACATTTTGATAATAAATTTCAGCACTGTTCCATGGTTGAGATACCAAGATTACCTTTATTTCGTTATAACGATCAAGATGTGACGATTTGTTAAATACATCGGATTTAGGTAATGTCCCCAGGGATTGCACATGGTGTAACACTGATTTTTGAATTTCATAAAAATATAAAGAGAAAAATTGAGGATCCACCCTGGGGTGAGTGGGTGGTATACTCATCTGTATTCCATGACCCTGAGCCACACACTAAAGCTGCCTGGTATCTAAAAAAATTTGTGTTCACCTCTCCCATGAAGTTTTGGACTTCAACACATTTACAGTTATTTCTTTATAGACCCAGTGTAAACATAAATGCCCATTAATTAGCAACCCAACTGATTCACTCCTCCTGTATGGGGGGCCAAGTGGTCTAAAGCACTCTCCAATCCAGATCGCTACCACCTCACCTCTGTCTGCATGGGTTCGAGTCTCAGATTCAGCCAATGTGGGTATGTGAGAAAACTTACCAGTAGCTTCTTGTGGGTCAGTGGTTCTTTCTGGAGGTTTTCCCGGGTTCTTCCTCCACCATTAATACTGGCCGCCATGTATAGCTTATTGTGTGCTAAAAATGGCATTAAACCCTACAACAGCAACAACCTCCAGGAGTCCTGCATGGATAAAGAGATTAATTGGCTTTATTCTCTTAATTGATCCATGCTCTATACAATTACTAATGAAAACTAATAAGATCACGTACCTTGTACATCTTTGGAAATATCTACCTTTTAACCTGGTATTTTCCTTAATGCTCAGAAGCTTACATTAAAAAATTTTAATAGAGAAATAAACTTAATACTTTAATGACTATGACTGAGAAGAATTATTTATTTTTATCTTAACATCTGAAGTGGAATCAGTATATTAGTTGTGTTCAGTTTTAGCTTCAGAAAACTTATTTTTTAAAATTTATTTTCCTAAATCAAAGAAATTACAAAGTGCTCGTTAATCCTTTTAGACCAATTCACAATTTTGGGATTATAGTGAATTCATTTAGAGACATTATATCACTGTGATACACGTAGACTGTCAGCGCATGAATACTATTGGTCCATCTAATGGATAATCCAAACATTTCTTAATTTGTCCAATATTGGACAACCAAAGTATCACTCTATTTGTCCCTCTAATAGACACCCAAAGTATCTTTCTCTTGGTGCATCTAATGAACAACTGAAGTATCTCTCTGTTGGTCCATCTAATGAACAACTGAAGTATCTCTCTGTTGGTCCATCTAATGAACAACTGAAGTATCTCTCTGTTGGTCCATCTAATGAAAAACTGAAGTATCTCTCTGTTGGTCCATCTAATGGACAACTGAAGTATATCTCTGTTGGTCCATATAATGGACAACTGAAGTATCTCTCTGTTGGTCCATCTAATGAACAACTGAATTATCTCTCTGTTGGTCCATCTAATGAACAAGTGAAGTATCTCTCTGTTGGTCCATCTAATGAACAACTGAAGTATCTTTCTGTTGGTCCATCTAATGAACAACTGAAGTATCTCTCTGTTGGTCCATCTAATGGACAACTGAAGTATCTCTCTGTTGGTCCATCTAATGGACAACTGCAGTATCTCTCTATTGGTCCATATAATGGATAACCCATGCATTTTTTTATTTTTTTTATTTATCCATCTAATGGACAACTAGAGTATCTCTTTGTTGGTCAATCATTCACTTTGATGCTACATCGTTTGATAAACATCAAAATGTGACAAGTTGATGTTTTTCTTGTACATTTTGGAAAATATCACAAATTTCATTTGTTAAAACTTTTTCCAAAATTTTAGCAATGAATCTATGGTTATAATCTGCAGTTATAATTAGAAAAGCAAGGAAATGTGAATATGATATCATCTCTAATATACTTTATATGTTCACACCCACCTCAACACCAGACAGCTATGCTATAATTTGCTGACATTTGTATTTGTTTTTTTTATAGATTCATATTCATGTATCTGTATTTAATAAACTTAGACTCATTAATATTTAATTCATCATCAAATTGTAGCATAATTGATCCATTCAATTTAAGTTTGCTATGTCTTGTGCCATACATGGTTTTAATTAAAGTTTGTGTTGAAACCATTTGATGAAAATGAACATTTGACTTAACACTCTTACACTGATCAATTAATTTCCAGTTGTGAGCAGTAGAGCTATGGCTGTGATTCTTTGTTTTTTATAAAATAGTTCTGACTCTGAGATACATTAAAATAATATCCTTGCTGTACCTGGGTGGGATGCAAAATGAATCTATGTCTGAACATAATTTAAATTCGTTCTGTGAGTTAAAATTCAAACTCTAATGGATAAGTTGGGGAAAAAGTTATATACTATTTTACATCACAAACTAAGTATTTAGCCATAAACAACAATCTGTTACAGTTCATTATAATTGGGTAATAATAGCAAGGTATTAAAAGTGGGCAAATCATTCTCATAATTCATTATAGGATATATAGAAAATGCCCGATTACATTTGTTTTATTATGTGCGTATTGCTTACCCACCGATACCTTATCAATCACTTTTGATGACATCTATCACGATTAAGCAAGTGACGTATATAAATTGCCTTTAAATGTGAAATGTAAAAGTATTTGGCAAATTTATGGCAGAAATCTGATTGTTTGGTTAAAATATAAGATATATGTGGCTCCAGTAATCATATTAAAAAAAAAGTAGGAAGGTCTTAGTAATTTTTTATTACTTTTTTAACATCCAGTTCTGCTTAGTTCCTGTCACAGTTCCAAACTAAAGGTATCAGTAATGTGAAAAATATGGCATGGTTATATTGGTTTTTACTTTTTGCATAGGTGGTAAAAATGTTATATGGTCAGTTATTAAATTATTAATAAGCATAGCTGTTTTAACAGAATCAAACATTTTATTTCTTTGGGCTTTTTATTAATTTTATTTTTGCATGAAATTTGGTCAGTAATAACTAAAATGATGTAAAACATTACATGTTGATTAAATTCCAAAATGGACAGATACATGTATATTGAAAATGTCATGCCTATATCTCTACTTTCAGCTATCGGAGAGTTTGAAGTAACATTAGGCCTCACCTGATTGACACGGATGACCATCCCATTGCTATTGCAGTGGACACCAAAACATATAGCGGTACCTGAGAACACTTGCATAATACTTAGTTCTTTTGACCTCTCGATTTCAATACTAATCGAATAGTAATTAGTGAAAAGGTACATCACATAACCCAACATAATTTTCATATCATTCAGATATGTAAGGTTTTACATTGCCAATACTGGACTAAGATATTTCAGTAAAGAGACTTCTACACCAACGATAATCAGGATAATAATGTCAAGAACTGGTAGCGTGAAAATATGAAATATGGTAAAGCATACATAAAACAAGAAAATAGACATCCTTGTGGTTTGTAAGCAATGTTTTTTGTTTTAGGATTTAATGCCATTTTGTAACACAATAAGCTATACATGGCAGCCAGTATTATTGGTGGAGAGCTTTCTCACATAACTACATTAGCCAAATCTGTCTTAGACTCGAACCCACACAAACAGGTGAGATGGCATTGATTTGTAATGGAAAGCGCTTTAGACCACTCTGCCACTCGGAGCCCCTGTAAACATTGTAAAATTCTCGTTTTTGTTGGCTTTAATTTGTATTCACTGTAAAACTTGAACAAGTTTCATTTTGACTATTGTTATGACTCAATGATCTTAAAATAAGTAACAAAAAAGAGCGAAAACCAACAAGTCTTGTCAGTTCAAGAAATAATGAAATAAATAATTTAAATAATTTATTTCCTTAGAATATAATGTGAAAATTGAAAAAGGATTTTTAGTCTACTGAATTAAGTACTAAATAGTTCTAAATATTTAATCACAACTATAAAAGAATAGATCTAAGAGTAAACACCATTGTATCAAAAACTAGACACAATAATTTGACTAGGATGTGGGTCAAACATTCATTTCTAAAACAATTTGTCAACGAGATATGGTCTATTTCCAAAATTATAATAAAGAATATGGAAAACATCAGGTACATCAGGTTCATCCTGGTGGAAATATCAATGCCATGCAATTAGATTAAGATAATGATACTGATGAATGTATTTAACTTGTTCTCACAGAGATACATTAGCTATGTATAATGCTATTTACAAAATGAATGGCCCTTAATTTCGGACTAAGATCAAATATAAAATACATATATTCATTTCATATAATCATAGAGAAAAAAGCCAAGAAACATATTACATATTAAATATACATGACACTATATATTTGGTTAGCTAAGTAAAAGCAACCCTTGAACTAGTCCAATAAAAATGACCTGGAATTCTGATACTGATGGATGGTTTGTGGGTGTGATGTCACCTGTTCATTAAAATGTGCAATGTTGCTGTATGTAGATTATTCTCAAGCACACCTGCAAACGGACTAAACATATAAATTCCAGTAAATTCAAAATGACCATACCAATTAGCATTGTGCTATTTGAAATGTCACACAGGACTTGATCCAGAAATATTATGTGCATGCCAAAACAATCCTTCAGCCAATGGTAATTCAAGACACATGAAAAAGAAATGCTGATATGTTGCAAACAAATTTGGATGCAAACTGTTGTACATTTTAATGAATTGGTGACATGATATCAACAAATTGTCCTTCAGTATCAACATTAGAGAATTCATGGGCTTGTGTAAATGCTTGTGGTAACATTTCTTGTTTTATTTCAACATAATTGGCAGTGAAGTTTCAGTCATGCAAGGAGATGAGTTTAATAATGGGTAGTGTTAGCTGTGCTGATTGAAGACCAGACTTTTGAAATGATCTTATGTTCTATGTTCACTGTCTGTCCCCCCATTAGCAGTTTGGTATTGCTGCTCCTCCTAAACTACAGTACTTAGAGAATTCCCATGAATTGCTGTGATTGATAACTGCTGTGATTGATAACCTGTTTTGAGAAACCAGAATTTCCATGCATAGACTTGTTGATTATATAGTGTTACAACCTGTTATGAGAGACCACCTGTCTTAAGATACCATTATTTTTTGGGATTAAGGGGTGGTCTTTCAAGACAGGTTCTACTGTAACTACAGTCTTGTTGGTCATGCATCAAATGGTGCTGCTTAGTCATTCAGAATCATCCAACCACAGCAACCATGTTGAAAATCTTGTTATCCTTCACTACCTCTTCGTGAATGGATGGTCACATCAACATGGGGTTTGACTAAACGACTTCTATAGATTACTAATTGGTCCTATATGAAGATGATGCCAACTTTTAACCCAGGATGGCTGCCACAGTGGTTAGTTTGAAATTGTTATCACTGGAGAAACATCGGAGATGGTTCCAGCTCTTTGGATTTGTAAAGAAGAAATGTTCTTTTCTCGAATTTCTGGAAATTTTGTTCAGTCAGTGGAACATCAGTCACCTTTAACCAGGATTATTGATTATGAGTACAGTAGGCAGTACAGTCTTACATTAATAACTTTATTCATGAGTACAGTATGCAGTACAGTCTTACATAAATAATTTTATATTGCAGGAGTACAATAGGCAGTAGTCTTAGATAAATATCTTTATTCATTAGTACAGTAGGCAGTACAGTCTTACATAAATAACTTTATTCATGAATACAGTAGGAAGTACAGTCTTAAATAACTTTATTCATGAGTACAGTAGGTAGTACAGTCTTACATAAATAACTTTATTAATGAGTACAGTAGGCAGTACAGTCTTACATAAATAACTTTATTAATGAGTACAGTAGGCAGTACAGTCTTACATAAATAACCTTATGCATGAGTATAGTAGGCAGTACAGTAACCATGATTCATACACAGTATACAGTACAGTAGACGATTCATTCACAAAACTGCAAACATGTTTTATTCTTTGTTAGTGGAAATTTGTTTTGGCCTAGAGATGTATCAATACTTTCAGGTCAAGATGTATTCATTAGTTGTACCAAGTAAGTTCTTTAATCAAACATGAGAAGCAAGCATGTAAAATTAAATGGTTATGTAATAAAAATGAGTTTATAAGATTTATAAATTGTAAGAAATATAATTATTGTTTCAGTCTAATTTTGGCAGTCACCTATATATGATAAGTTATTCAATGACTTACCATTTATTTAACTAACCCTATATGGCAATTAAAATTTACAACAGAGACCTGTATTATATCATCATTTAATAAAATGTATTCTCATTTAAGTATATTATTATATGAATCAACCTTTTTAAACATTTGTATAGATTTAATCCAAATTTTGTTGAATCTTAGAGAATGTACATCATATGGAACTTGTATTACTCATCCCCCCCAAGGACTTTCCACAGTGAACAGTTACCACACATGAATTTCTCATGGATTTATTTTTCATGCATATTAAATTATTAGCAAATTATTACCACACATGAATTTCTCATGGATTTATTTTTTATGCATATTAAATTATTAGTAAATTATTACCACACATGAATTTCTCATGGATTTATTTTTTATGCATATTAAATTATTAGTCTGTCTAAGATAACTGGCAGGTGTGAGTGATTTTCAAAATCCAAAATAGGAAAATGGTTAGGGGATAGTAAAGTCCAGTGTTTACAATGTGGCAGAAGATATGTTTCAGCAATGTGCAGTAATCAGTCTTTTGTTTGGTAATCTCATAATTTCATGGATAATCTTATAATCTCATGGATAATCTCATAAAGACTTCATATTTTCAATAGACATTTTATTTTGCATGATAATCTCATAAAGACTTCAATATATTTTCAATGGACATTTTATTTTGCATGATAATCTCATAAAGACTTCAATATATTTTCAATGAACATTTTATTTTGTATGATAATCTCATAAAGACTTCAATATATTTTCAATGAACATTTTATTTTGTATGATAATCTCATAAAGACTTGAATATATTTCAATGAACATTTTATTTTGTATGATAATCTCATAAAGACTTCAATATATTTTCAATGAACATTTGATTTTGTATTATTTCATAATGTGGTACTTAAAGGTTGATTAAAGAAGATAGTGTTGACCTTTTGTCAGAAAAAAAATTGTTGCTGTTACATTCAATAACTTTCAATCATTGTATATGGAAACACAAAAATAATGTACCTCTACAGTCAGCGCTGCTTATATGCATAGCCTTGGGACAAGACCTATGCTTCGCATATAAACATAGCATGTATTTAAGCAGAATTCATGTATATTTATAATGTACTTGTAAAATGGAAAATCATACAAACAAAGCTAAAATGCTATATTAATGTGTGTCTGTATATTAACCATCTATATATACATTTAATTCCAAAATACATGTAAATTCAGATAAACACTATAAACTGTTATTGCCGACATTATTCTTAACAGTGTGTATCTTTTTTTATTCTCTAACTTCTTTTTCATTCCCACACGATCATCCAACGATAACTTCTTACATGTGCGCTTAGCCATTTTAGATTTTAATAACGCCTTAGCTGATGAGCACAGAAGTTAGCTGGGGCAGTATTCTAGAACTTTCTATGATCTTGGGGATAGCAATCTAAACGTATACAGCCTTGACCTCCACTTTAGATGTCTACACCATATTTATGCAATTTAGCAAGTGTCAAATTCACATAAAGTCAATGATTGCAAATTGTATGCAATTAAATGCATTATGTATTTAACTGATATGTCTTAATCTGATATTGATTACTATGTATATTAATGAAGGTAAAACAGGACCATATTTTTGCTATGCACTTAAGTAATCTATGCAATTAAGAGATCTATGAAATTAAGAGATCTATGAAATTAAGAGATCTATGCAATTAAGCGATCTATGCAATTAAGTCATCTATAAAATTAAGTGATCTATGCATTTAAGAGATCTATGCATTTAAGAGATCTATGCAATTAAGAGATCTATGAAATTAAGAGATATCTATGAAATTAAGAGATCTTTAAAATTAAGTGATTTATGCAATTAAGAGATCTATGCAATTAATCAATATGCTGTTAAGTGGAGCCAACTGTAAATGATAGCTTTTAATCCATATTGCAGATAGACGGGTCCAAATTAGGGTAACATAAGTTGCTTAGTGAAGATAAGAAGTTTACCATGGCAGATAGTGGAGCAGATTCCAATACTGGTAAAGGTAAGAATTGAAATTTTGAGTTTTAAAAGTTTATTGCTGCAACAGAAAATACTCTTAGCACTTTATTGTAATTTTAAATTTAGGTTTTCAAAGGAAAAATTGGTATGCATCTGCCTTGCCAGTGAACCAAGTACAAACCAAACTTCAGCTGCCATTATGTAATGTGTTCTTTTTTGTTTCAATGGCCAATTAAACACTTAGGTAACCATTCTAATGTACTTTTCTGTTTTAATGGCCAATTAAAAAGATAGCTAACCATTCTAATGTACTTTTTTTAAATGGCCAATTAAAAAGTTAGCTAACCATTCTAATGTACTTTTTTTAAAATGTCCAATTAAAAGTTAGCTAACTATTCTAATGTACTTTTCTGTTTTAATGGCCAATTAAAAGGTTAGCTAACCATTATGGGGGCGCTCACCAGTTAATATGTACTTTTCAGATAGTGACGTATGTGAGGTGAAGTTGTTTGCATTTGTAACATGCACAATGGAGATAATGTTGGCATATCTCAATGCTACTTTGATGTAATGTGGCTGATATTTCTTTGGATACTGCACTTGTGGAAATTGTAAATGATCTAAGCGCATGGTATAAGAAAATGGATGCTCCCATGTGCTTGAAAAATTAGCCAAAATTAATCAAAAGTACACTAACTTTAGCAGTTATTAAACTAGGGAAAACGAATTTTGCTGAAGTAGGCAATAGCAGCTTCTGAAAGTGCAATGAACAAATTACAAAATATCTGAAAAGTAAAAAAAGTTATCGTACCATTTTTCTACAATTTACCTCTGAAGTCCAGGGAGTGAAAATGACCATGCGGAGCTAGCAGTTTGTTTACATTAGCACATCTTATGTTAGCCCAAGCTGTATACTCTAGAACCTAAAGTACACCCATCAATCATACATCAAAATAAAGGGAATTGAAAGTTCTTCTCCCAACACCTAAGATATACAAAGTCTTTATTATATTGCCAGTATAATCAGTGAAGAAATCCCAGAAAATTATTTTTCTTTAAAATTCTAACCCTATGCAAAGTACGAAACTGTAGAGCGCCACCTTAAAGAACCACTGAAGATATGTTTTCAACTTATTGAAAAACTTGTCATATTCTGCAGTCAATTTCAAACATATTGATATATCATACATGGTATTTACTTCCAAAATTACAAACACATAGTTGATTTACTATAGCCCTCTGAAGTAACTTAAATGTAGCTTCATGACGTCAAAACTGTATTTTAACGTCACTGGGAAATGCTATTATTTTGACATTAAAGAAAGACATTCAAGAATAAATGCATATGAAGTATTTGTTTTATTTTTCAATCCAAACATCAAATAATGTATTTAGATCATTTCTAAAGTTGCAAACTATACTTGGGTCATGTATACATGTAAATCAAGTGAGAAAAGTGAGGAAAATTCCATAAAGTTTGAGGTACTAGTGCAAAAATTGTCCAGCATTGGATTAAGAAAAAAAGTCCTTGATGCTATAAATTCATAACAGTAGACATAAATATATATTTTGTTTGTAAATAATTACTTTTTTCCCCGGCACTAGTAATCTAATTTGAATCTGCACTAATGCTTGTATGTCAAAGAATTGAAATGAAAAGTCAAGGGGAATTAACTCCTGGTGAGACCATTCCATGGACCAGGAATGTGATTGATGATTACATACATAATTGATTACAATGAAAATCAAATATGTTGACTGCTTTATATGGTAAAATTAATTATAAAACCAAAACATGCAGACTTGTATGCCAAAAAAGGGGGTAGGTGTGTTTCCCAACAATTTCAAGTCCCAGCCTGAGTATGATGTTACATACTGTCTAAGATACATCACAACCAGGAAAAACTGGTAACCATGATGTCACTAATACTACATCAACCCACATTAGCCACTATCTAAGAAAACATGTCTAAAGGAAGAGCTAAGAAAATAGCTATTTGTCCACAAGAGTTCATACAACACAGTCAACCATAGGACTATGGATTACGAGTATCCAAGAGTGACCAACCTATTCAGGTTGCAATCTGGTTCTACATCTCCACAAATAAAGCACCCGAGAATTGATGTATATGAAGAATCACTATCTTCCTGTGGCCCAAATAAAGTGCACCCAAGCTTTGCCCTGAATTGGAGAAAGAAAGAAATGAAGAAAACTTAATTGTTGGGTCACATGTTGCAGCGTGTTGTCAACATCAATGGAAATGTAATTATGAACATACCAAAACTAACTAGGATATTGGGAACATTGTGCATAATGTATGACTGAGCTGGAAATTGCAAGCGATATAATCCACCGATGTATAAAAGCAAAACTCAAGGACTGTGTGCCTTTTTAACAGTTAAATGTACAAACTGAAATCTGCAGGAAGCAGAACAGGCTGCCTGTCCAGAAAAATGCCAAGGACATAGAAAGTGAGGCCCAGGGACAGGAAATTTAAATGCGATGTTGGCACTTTCTTGCTACAAGGCCAAAGTTGGAGTGACTGACTTGCCCATTTAGCATCCTATTACTCAAAATTTCTGCCATATGGGAAACATTTAAATCTTCCTTATATTAAAAAGCTTGAATATTTACTAAGAAATTTTGTCTTAGATGTCAAGCTAAGTAAAATTTCACACTTTCTAAACACAAATAAGTGCGAGAGCTTGCACAATATCATTTTTACCTATGCACCTAAAATATCAGTATAGAGCAGACATTTTGATGCATTATGTCATTCATTCCCTCATAGCTCTGAGTATGGTACAGGAAACTTTACACTCCCACTGACCAAGTCTCATGGAATTGTTCTACTCAGTCTGATCCAGTATTTCAGCTCATAGCAGAATGAGATCATAGAACAGTAAAAGATAGGGAGAGGAAATCAAGTCTTCAGTACAAGTACATATGCTACATCAAACGCAAACAAAAAAGCAACAGAAAACTTGTACAAAATTCAATGTTTGCTAATTCAATAAATAATTTTGTACCCAATGAACATCCATACACTTTAAATCCTTTAAATGAATGCATGTAACAATTATTAAATGTACCTGACTATCACAGTATACACCACTCCCCCTAGCCCATATTGCCTTGGCATATACCATAGGCTTTACATGATTTTTCTAGCCAAATTTTCTCTTTTTTGGTTCAAGTGATAAATGATCATGTTTTTGTATGGCATCTATGTGATACGTCACACTGATATGGTAGTGAATTTACCATAGTTTCAACATAGAACCTTAGTCGGTGAGCCAAAGCAAACTTTCTTTTCCCACGAAAGGTTACGTAAATTATTCCATAACCATGTTGTTCATGTGAGCCTGTCCAAATGTGACACTTGCTGCAGACTTGTGTATGTTGAGTTAAAGCTCTTTTATATGTCATTATATCTTGAACTGTTAATTTAGTTTGAAATATTTCTGACTTAGCTTAATAAACCATGACCATATGATACTATAGAATTTTGTTTATATGTCAATACAAAATTATTTAATACCAAGAAAATAAATTTTGTTAATAGTTTAATTTGACAATGAAAAAACAGGAAAAAATATCCAAATTATTACCAGTTCAAAGAAGAACTGATGGCATCTTCCTTGAGAAATGTGAAATTAATGAAACATTTTTAAAAACAATGACACACAGAGGTTTCTAATTGCCACTAGTCTATGTCGTATTGTGTACAATAGAAAGGGACATAACTCTTCTCAAGCCCACCTGCAGCCGCTTAATTAAAGAAGAATTTGGAATGTAAAGATATTTAAGTTCTAAACTGCAGTGAATTTAAACTAAATCAGCCAATATTAATACAAACAGCAATAAATATAACTCCATGGGTATACACCCGAATGCTCTTTATGGGGGCGCTCACCAGTTAATATGTACTTTTCAGATAGTGACGTATGTGAGGTGAAGTTGTTTGCATTTGTAACATGCACAATGGAGATAATGTTGGCATATCTCAATGCTACTTTGATGTAATGTGGCTGATATTTCTTTGGATACTGCACTTGTGGAAATTGTAAATGATCTAAGCGCATGGTATAAGAAAATGGATGCTCCCATGTGCTTGAAAAATTAGCCAAAATTAATCAAAAGTACACTAACTTTAGCAGTTATTAAACTAGGGAAAACGAATTTTGCTGAAGTAGGCAATAGCAGCTTCTGAAAGTGCAATGAACAAATTACAAAATATCTGAAAAGTAAAAAAAGTTATCGTACCATTTTTCTACAATTTACCTCTGAAGTCCAGGGAGTGAAAATGACCATGCGGAGCTAGCAGTTTGTTTACATTAGCACATCTTATGTTAGCCCAAGCTGTATACTCTAGAACCTAAAGTACACCCATCAATCATACATCAAAATAAAGGGAATTGAAAGTTCTTCTCCCAACACCTAAGATATACAAAGTCTTTATTATATTGCCAGTATAATCAGTGAAGAAATCCCAGAAAATTATTTTTCTTTAAAATTCTAACCCTATGCAAAGTACGAAACTGTAGAGCGCCACCTATAATGTACTTTTTTTAAATGTCCAATTAAAAAGTTAGCTAACCATTCTAATGTATTTTTCTGTTTCAATAGCAGATTAAATGCTTAGGTAACCATTCTAATGTACTTTTCTGTTTTAATAGCCAATTAAAAGGTTAGCTAACCATTCTAATGTACTTTTTTGTATTAATAGCCAATTAAAAAGTTAGCTAACCATTCTAATGTACTTTTCTGTTTTAATAGCCAATTAAAGACTTAGGTAATCATTCTAATGTACTTTTCTGTTTTAATGGCCAATTAAACACATAGGTAACCATTCTAATGTACTTTTCTGCTTTAATAGCCAATTAAAAGGTTAGCTAACCATTCTGATGTACTTTTCTGTTTTAATAGCCAATTAAAAGGTTAGCTAACCATTCTAATGGACTTTTCTGTTTTATGGCCAATCAAAAACTTAGGTAACCATTCTATGTTCTGGTCACCTTAGGTGTTGTGAGTAAACATCATTGTAATTTGGAAATTGATCAAGCAAGATAACAAAAAGTGAATGTTTTTGTTATAAGTTTTTAAAGAGTAATTACAAAATAAGCACAAGATTATGTTTAATAGAAAATAAATGAAATTTAGTATATATTTGTATATATTCTGATATGCAAATGACCTTGTAAAATTTTCCTTCAGATTCACAAAATATTTAAATTTGTCATTTAAAAAAAATTAGTTTTATGTTTGCATGGTTCTACATGAGGCATCCATGTTTTACAAACACTAATCTAGTTCAGTATTTGACACATTTTTGGATATAGATTTTTCAATGATTTTGATTCCCAGTAATACATTACATCATTTGGGGGAGTTAAGGCCCCTGAATATAAATCTGTTAAACTTTGGTTGCTGCAGCAAAATTGTATTAAACCTTATTGTGTATAAACCATGTTCAGTATACAGGTTTATATTAAGGAGGCATTGAATGAATTTAATTTCATTATCTTTTAGAATAGTTATGGCCCTTTTAGAATAGTTATGGCCCGTGATTGATGGCACTCTTAATTTGCTTTAGACAGGATAATATTGAAATTCAACCAGTGATACCTTTTATTATATATGTCATAATGAGTTATTGAATATATCAGTGGGAGAAATCTGATATCAACACTGTAGCAATACAAGTTTTAGCCAATATTACTTTTTGGAACTACAGTAAGATTTGTTTTGTGAGACAACCCCTCCCCCATTTAAAAAAGCAGTCTCACAGGACTGGTGGACTCATGGAACTGGATTGAGGTCAAAATGCACCAGCTCAATAAATAGAAAATACCTGCAATTTCTATATATATATATATATATATATATATATATATATATATATATATATATATATATATATATATATATAAAAACATTTACAATTCTGTGCGAAGATCATGTGTTGATATAGGTTAGCATATGAATTGCGAAGTATACCGTGTTATATTTATTTATCCTGTCCTGAACTTAACCTGACATGTTCATAAATTTCAGACTCACTTCGGATACAGCATAAGAACTGCTGTGATGACACCCATCATGAATCAGCTGCTTTGATCAGGGTTTATGAAAATATTGAAGATATATGTACCAATGAATTAAATCCAAAGACAGGATAAATAAATCAAGAAACGGTATAAAAAGACAAAGCCAGTGGCAAACATATAGAGATTAACTCAATAAATAAAGGGCATAACAAGCCTGCACCACAGTGAATAAATGATGTTAGTTTTATGAAATGGTAACATAAAAATCATCAACCAACAACACAAACTGTTTATAATGACAATCAAATCTGGAAAACAATACTCACTTATTGAGGACATAGGCAATTGTTACATGCTTAGGCTCGAATAAACAGTAACATAGAAAGAGTGAAAATAACAAGCTGGTAAAAACTTAATAAACAATTTATTTTACACAAATATTTTCCAGAAAAGAAAAAATAAACTTACGGTTTTAAGAATCAATTCCAAAATTAAACCAAAAATAATTCAAAATATAATCCACTAGTGAAATTGCAAAAGTCTTAGTAATAAAATGTCCTAATAATTCCCAGTTCGAATCTTAGTGAAGCATCCAAGATGGAAGACGATGTCACGTGATGAAGTCAGTTCTGGTCGTATGAAATTCAATGAGCACAATTATTTTCCAAATAAATAACAAAATAAATCCTCTTGATCCAAACGAATTGAAATAATTTCCAATACAAGGTAATTTAAAATAACTCAGTACAACTTAATATTCTAACACCCCAACTTCTACTAAATAGTTTGCTCCAAAACATAATTTATATACCTGTTTTTGCATAAACAAGGAAGGGGTCACATTATCTTCTAGAATCTTTTAGAACAAATTTACGTTAAAAAAATCTCGTACACACCGTATGACCCAACTAAAACTAGAAAGATGTTTATAACAGAGCTCCATAATGTCCTTAGAATCAATCAATCATTTTAAAAGCTTGTTTACAACTCTGAAGCCAGGTCAGAAATGAGGTCAACACCTAGTGTTTATTCTTAGAGTACAGGTCATCCCACTTTCAAAAAAAATATCTCTCAATGAATGAATCTTAAACTTAAAATGTCAGATTTTGAATCTGACAAACAATTAAAATAAAAAATAATGCCTTAAATCAAATATACATAACACAATGACAATCAATTCTGGAAAACAATACTCACTTATTAAGGACATAGGCAATGACAATCAAATCCAGAAAACAATACTCACTTTTTAAATACATAGGCAAAGACAGTCAAGTCTGGTAAACAATACTCACTTATTGAGGACATTGGCAATGACAATCAAATCTGGAAAACAATACTCACTTAGTGAGGAATAGGCAATGACACTCAAATCCAGAAAACCATACTCACTTTTTGAGGACATAGGCAATGACACTCAAATTTGGAAAACAATACTCACTTTGTGAGGAATAGGCAATGACACTCAAATCTGGAAAACAATACTCACTTATTGAGGACATAGGCAATGACAATCAATTCCAGAAAACAATACTTACTTATCGAGGACATAAGCAAAGACAATCAAATCTGGAAAACAATACTCACTGATTGAGGACACAGGCACTGACAATCAAATCTGGAAAACAATACTCACTTATTGAGGACATAGGCAATGACACTCAAATCCGAAAAACAATACTCACTTAGTGAGGAATAGGCAATGACACTCAAATCCAGAAAACCATGCTCACTTTTTGAGGACATAGGCAATGACACTCAAATTTGGAAAACAATACTCATTTAGTGAGGAAAAGGCAATGACACTCAAATCTGGAAAACAATACTCACTTATTGAGGACATAGGCAAAGACAATCAATTCCAGAAAACAATACTTACGTATCAAGGACATAGGCAAAGACAATCAAGTCTGGTAAACAATACTGACTTATTGAGGACTTAGGCAATGACAATCAAATCTGGAAAACAATACTCACTTGTTGAGGACATAGGCAATGACAATCAAATCCGGAAAACAATACTTATTGAGGACATAGGCAATGACAATCAATTCTAGAAAACAATACTGACTTATGGAGGACATAGGCAATGACAATCAAATCTGGAAAACAATACTCACATATTGAGAACAAAGACCCCATTCATATCTGGCATTAGATATTGACTCCAAAGATAAATGACACACTTGCATACATGCCAACCATTACGCTTTTGGCGTAATCATTACGCTTTTTGTCACTAAATTACGTGTTACGCTTAAAGGTATATGGATTACGCTTTTTCGATATATCCACCTCCCCAAAAAAATCAATTATTTTTTTTTCTTGTTATTATTAAAATTCCATTAATCCCACAGACCGTATTTTAGAAAAGACTGCTTTTACGTAACTACAATATAAGAGTATGTTAGACCGTGGCAGCGCCGGATTAAGCACCGTGGAGGCCCATAGGCAGTCAAACTTTTGGGGCCCCAGACCCATGGTCACGGTCTCATGGGGTCCCCTGATGGGGCCCATAGGCAGTTGCCTACTCTGCCTAATGGGTAATCCGGGACTGGACCGTGGACTTTCGTAACAGTATCATGTTCTATTTATAGCTCACCTGGTTCTACTGTTGACCTCGATTCTATTTATAGAATCAGCATGCAATGTGAGGAAAGCAGACTGGTTTTCCAAATTTTTTTGTTGTTGTTAAATTCATATTTCTTGCAGAACCAGTCTAAATATATTTTAGCGCTTAAAAAGTATATTTTAGTTTACTCTCTGCATTTATGTGAGCAAAAATATCCCCTTTCAAAAATTTCCCAGATAAATTAGAAAAAGGCAATCGAAAACCTCCGAAACAAATATAACAGAATCCTCTAAATATTAAGAAAAAGAGTACAGCATCACGTGACATCTATTTCCGGCCGTGTCGAAAGAATTTTAAAATTTAGCGCTAAACATCTTCAGAAGGTTTCTAGTCGATGTGTGTAAAGCTAAAAGTGCTACATATGAAAACTTGAAACAGTAAGGGATGAGAATGGCAAATAATCGTTGTTTATTGAAATTTTAGCATGTTATATGTGGATTACGCTTTTTCTGCCTGGATTCCGCTTTTTGACCACTTCGATTATGCCATTTCCTCATCAGGGGTTGGCATGTATGCACTTGATGACTACTATGAAGCCCTTTCGAAAGAGTTCTCATTTAAGAATTATGTGTGTTTTATATTTTTTCAAAAAACATAAATAGACCGACAAACTTTTGAAGTGACTATGTATATTATGTAACATGTCCTTTTAAAGACCAATGGTTAATTAATTTAATTAATTTTAAAGACCAATGGGTAATCATAACAGGAATTTGCAGGACTAAAATTCAGCTATTATTAGACTATGGCATTACTTTGTACCAGCAAAGGCAGAAAACTTGGTACAAGGCTTGATTTTACCGGTACATATGCTAATCAGCCAACATCATCAATGTATAGTTTATCATTTGCATAAATTCGGGAAAAATTATGTGGATAAAATGAATGCATTTCTGATTTGTACACGAGCTGTATTGATAATAAATGACATCACAAATCAACCCCACGAGAGTGGTGTAATCCTTAGTCTGAATTCTCATAAAAACACATAGACTACCTGATGTTTGCCACATCCTTATTATAATTTTAGTAACAGGTTTATCTTATAAACAGCTTGGAATGTTCTAGAATGGAAACTTACATTAAGTTACAATATTTCCAGCAAATACTAATTGTGACCTAGGTCAGGTAGAGGTCTTATAATCTTGTTAACCTGAAAAATTACTCTTCTAGTTTTAATATCTTTGGGCAGAATCTATCTTGTTTATGTGTTCAGATTTTGATTTGGATGAAATTTGTATTTATTCAAATCATTATTCACTGGAAATACAAAGTAATCTTAAATAATAATCTTCGACAGAAAGATTAATTTAGAATTATAGTGAATGCGGACAAAGACATCTTGAATCATATTATTGTGTTTAATTGGATGACTTTTAATGCATCAACTCACTTCAAGACAGTGGTACATTAGTACATTCATGCACAGGCACATCAACACCTTCAGTGCTGGTCTTATTTCAAATACCACTGGAATTTAATTATAATAATATTCATGAGGATTGGTGAAATACATTTTGGACTCTAAAGGATTTAATTTGTAGCACTATAAGTTTTTCTTAAATTTTCAGTTTGTATTCAAGTGATATAAATTATTTGTTGAATTTTTTCAAAACTTGTTGTATTTCACTCTTTTTTATTACTTAGTTTAAGACTTTAGATTTGTAACAAATCAGCTGATAGACAAAATGAAATTACATTGATTTGACCTGGTACGCACCATGTGCATAGCTAGTGACAAGACTAAATAAATATCACAACTTACATCTCCATGACATCAGAGGTCAAATAGTCCCATGATATCAGAGGTCAAAAAGTCGCATGACATCAGAGGTCAAATAGTCCCATGACATCAGAGGTCAAATAGTCCCATGACATCAGAGGTCAAATAGTCCCATGGTTTCAAACAATAAATCCCTCTCCAATTTTGTTGTACAAAAACACTCAAAATTATTAAATTAAAGTTACATATTGATTAATACAAAAACACTCAAAATTATTAAATTAAAGTCACATTTTATTTGTAAGGAGAACAAATACTTACTTAATTATCACAATAATTATTCTGTGAAGAACCAAAAACCTGGAGAATACGAGATGCATCAAGCAGAGAGCCTATGTCTACTTTCAATTGGTAGTCATGTGATACCAAGAAAAATATCACTGAAGCATGCTTCATGCACTTGAGGTGTTAGGTCAATTAGAAAAATTGAATTATTTCCCATGGGATGGATTTGGCCGCATGACCGTTTTATAATTGTGACATAAAGTTATCATCAACTCTTTGACATGTAGTTTGAGCATGTTTGATTGTACTATCATTACCTGAATACTGAAATCTTCTTTTAAAACGTTCTATTTTTGGTTTCGGCAGTCTGAATGTTGTACTCAAGATTGTAATTATTGCCCTGCTCTGGTCAGTAAAAGATATCATTTATTTACTGATGTTATAATGTTTTAACATGTAGTTAAATTTCCTTTAGAATAGTATCCTTACCTGAATATTGAAATCTTTTAAAAAGTTCTATTTTTGGTTTTTGGCAGTCAGTACGCTGTACTTTCTTGAAACAGTAGAAAACCAGAATGTAAATATTGGTCAGTTAAAGAAATAATGTGGATACAGAAGAGCATATAATGTGTTATATGCTTTACAGGCTGAAAGAAGAAAAATAGTGGCTTCAAACACTGTAATGCCAAACATAGAATGTCTAAGGCAATATTCTTTAGAAGTATTGAAAGCATTTGATTGAGGAGTGTATGGCTTGAAATTCTTGCATTTCAATGTTATTTCAAAATAACATTTTCCAATTAGATCAGTTTAGTATCAATGTAACTCAATTCTTTATTTAGATCTGAGGAATTTTGTCTTCTTTTCTTTACAGTTCCTACCGGATCTGGAGGTATCCAGCCAACTGAAACCGAAAGTCATTGTTCTTCTGGAAAAAGAGTGGATGGTACATTGAGAGAATCAAGAGATAAAGAGAATGAAAAAATATATAAAACTCCTACCATAGAAAGATTGAAATGTCTAAGAAATGGGGATTGTATTGTTACAATAGGTGGAGGAAAAACTTATAATCTGCCTTTTTCATTTGCCACCAAACCACAAACCATATATTCTGAAGGATTTTATTGCATAATGCATGATAATGTGTGGTATCGATTTCAGCAGTATAATCTAGATTCACTCCATCTAAAAAATATGCAAACAAAGAAATACATTACACTATGTGAGTATTCTGAATCATTGCATGGTACTGGGGAAAGAAATAAAAAACATACCAATTCATCTCATAATGAGTGCCAAGAGTCTTTAGACAGTCAGACAATTGCAGAGTCTTCTTCTGTGGCAATGGAAGTGATAACAAATTCATCGGTAGAAACAGCTCAGAGAGCTGAGGACAGAATAGTAACAAAAACTGACAAAATGGACGGTAAGAGAACTGAAATTAATAGAGGTGAGACCTATGAAAGAGATAATGAGAAACCAATTGATAAGACAGAAGACAAGTCAAGAACTGTTGCAACCATGTCTACCGGAGGCAATGCTGTTAAGAGGTTTGAAGCTGAAATAGATACAAACATTGATCAGACACATACTGGAGACCCTGTACACAGATGTAAGGGGGAATTTAGTGGAGGAGAGACAGATAACATATCTGGAGATACTGACAACAAAAAAGAAGATGAAAGTCAAGCTAGCAAGGAGGAGGTAATTCAGTCAAAGAGAAGATCTACAAGGTGTAAACTGCTCAGAAAAACTGGAAAGAAACCCAAGAAAGAGACATTGGTTGAAGATTTTAATGAGATAGAAGGATTAGACACAGATGAACATTTGGGTGAAACAGGAGGTACGTCAGAAGGAAATGTCAGCAATATCAGTTCATCACCTGCATCAACTACTGACATGATTACAGGTAATGAAATACTCCAGATATAAGGAATATGTTATATCCAATGCATTGAGATTAACAAAGTCCCTTGGTAACACAACTGGGGGTCAGATTGAGTTTTAGGAAAACAATGATGTCCAAACTAAATGTCAGATTAAAATGTGGAGTCTCTGATGCACAAATGTATAGAATAGTTCCATATATAGAATAGTTCTTATCTTGCATTATTGCTTTTTATGGTAGTGGACTTAAGTCTAAAACAGTCTTTTCTAAGAAGTTTCTCATAGGAAGTGCATTCAACAAGTTATACAAGATGTTATTGGTTTCTAATTACCCCTCGCACCCCTCACTTCTTGTTATTGGCTTATAATTACCCCTCACCCCTTCTGGTATTTTTTCTGAGACCAAGAGTATTAAGGGGTATGAGGTGAGGAATACAGCCAAAGAAATGTTGATTGGATTATTGAAGAAGGTGGTTTCTTCAGTGTGACTTTAATTTCTGTGGTCATTTTTCTAAAACATTATATGTGCTTTACCCTTGGTTGGAGACAGAAACCTCTTTTAATTATTTGGAGTGGTGCATGATTGTTGATATTTAGTGGGTAGGTTGGTCAGTGTTTCATCAATCCTGACTGTTTCATAAGCAAAATAATCCATGTTTAACAATGGTTACATCAAAGTGTTATGTTCTGTTAAGAATTACCGATACCTTTGTGTGATCAATCTTTTATGGATGGTTTGTCTTTATCTGACTATATTTCATGGTTGTGTGTAAGTTTCCATGTTTCACTGTGCAGTCTCATAGATAAACATTGTGACCTTGCCATTTTGTGGTTAGGTTCAAGGTCACTGAATCAGAAAATGATTTTCCATTCTGCTCATTCGGTCCATCAAGTCTCTGTAACATAATTTTCATGTAACTGTATAAGTAGAGTCACTTGGACATGGCCCTGTTGATTCTTGTGTTGAGGAGAGCATAATGTCATTGAAGGTAACATTGTAATATTTTTTGGTGGTTTTGGCTTGATAAATCAGTTTTCCTGGATTCAGTTTTCATCACGCATGAAAGGTTAGATAGTCTCCTCAGTTTTGATTCTTAACTTTAGAGGTGAAAGATCAAGGTCACAAGAGTTAAAACTGCTTTTGTTTGCTGCCTGTAAGTCTCTCCCTTTAAACCACTTGTTGGCAATAAAAATGGTACATAATTTGCTGTTGTGTTAACCACCCACTGCAAGCATTTTAATGCATCTATGGTCTTGAACTAAGTAATAAAAACAAGCCAAGCCAACAAATTTAGCAAAATTCAACAAATAATTTATTTCCCTAGAATGGGGGGCCGTGAGCGGCCGAGTGGTCTAAAGCGTTGTCCGTTATGGACTACTGCCATCTCACCTCTGTCTATGTGTGTTCGAGTCTAAGATTGGGCAAATGTAGTTATGTGAGAAAGCTTGCCAGTAGCTTCTCGTGGGTCAGTGGTTCTTTCTGGGGTTTTTCCGGGTTCTTCCTCCACCAATAATACTGGCCGCCATGTATAGCCTATATTGTGCTAAAAAATAGCGTTAAACCATCAAAAACAAACAAACAAACAATTTTCCTAGAATACAAAGTGACAATTCATGAGTATTACAGTATTATGAAGTAAATCCCAGATAATCCTAAATGTTTTGTCACATGAATAGAATTATATAATGTTCTGAATGAATTTCAGTAATCATGAATGTGATGATGTACCAATAGTCTTGATGTATCACAATGATATAATTAAGAATGGCTTTGAATGAATTCACAATCATCTCAAAGAAGAGTTTTAGTCCATAACATCATTAAACACTTTGTAATTCCAATGAATAATTTTAACTAAAACCTCTGATCATAAACTCCCAAAGACTATAAGAGAATTTGCTTAAAAACTAATGAATCAGATATCTAATGGAAACATTCACTGATTTGTAACTTTAATTTTAGTCAATATCTTTTTTACTTACTATGACAACATCACATAGGCATCACATGACAATTGTCAGATAGGCCAAATGTCTCTCCTCAATCTTGGACAAATGTGAAGCAAACAATATAAATTAGACAGGGTCTGATTCATGTGCAAAATATTACAATGGCAGTGGCATATTTAAATATTTGTCTATCTATCTATCTATCTATCTATCTATCTATCTATCTATCTATCTATCTATCTGTCTGTCTGTCTGTCTGTCTGTCTGTCTGTCTACCTACTTACCTATCTATCTATCTGTCTGTCTGTCTGTCCGTCCGTCCGTCCGTCTGTCCATCCATCCATCCACCCACCCACCTACCTACCTACCTACCTACCTACCTACCTACCTAGAGGCTCTGAGTGGCCAAGTGGTCTAAAGCGCTCTCCGTTATGGATCACTGCCATCTCACCTCTGTCTGCATTGGTTTGAGTCTAAGATTCGGCTAATGTGGGTAGATGAGGAAGCTTGCCAGTAGCGTCTTGTGGGTCTGTGGTTCATTCCTGGGGTTTTCCCGGATTCTTCTTTTACCAATAATTCTGGCCGCCATTTATAGCCTATTGTGTGTGGAAAAATGGCGTTTAACCCTACAGCAACAACTTACCTCTGTCTGCTTGCCTGTCTGTCTGATTGTCTATCAACCTACCTATCTATCTATCTATCTATCTATCTATATATATATATATATATATATATATATATATATATATATATTTATATATATATATATATATATCTGTGTGTGTGTGTGTGTGTGCATGTGTGTGTCTGTCTGTCTGTCTGTCCATCCATCCATCCATCCATCCATCTACCTATCTACCTAGAGGCCCTAAGTGGCCAAGTGGTCTAAAGCATTCTCCGTTATGGATCACTGCCATCTTACCTCTGTATGCATGGGTTCCAGTCTAAGATTCGGCTAATGTGGGTAGGTGAGAAAGATTGCCAGTAGCTTCTCGTGGGTCGGTGATTCTTTCTGGGGGTTTTCCCAGGTTCTTCCATTACCAATAATACTGGCCACCATTTATAGCCTATTGTGTGCTGAAAAATGGCGTTAAACCCTACAACAACAATCTACCTACCCACCCACCCACCCATCCATCCATCCATCTATCTATCTATTGATTGCTATGGCTAGTGAAAGAAGACTTTATGAAATGATGATCAGACTAGTTTCAACAGTTTATCTGAAGGATTGTCAATCATCTATGAAAAGCTTACTGATATTGGGGGGAAAAAGCAGTCCAACATATCACTGACTGCAAAAACAAAAATGGCTTCTTTTCACAAATTTTATGTATAGATCTACCCTCATCAGAGCTATTGGACGAGACTGGTTTATTTACCCAAGTCAGTCTACCACATTTTCTGATTTTGCGGATTGGTATTAAAGTTTAGCTGATTGACTTGGTTAGGGGAACCCTTGTATCCTATCTTTCCCCTGATGGGTTGTGTGAATATTGGGAGGAGAATGATTTAGTTTTCTGATACAGAATTTGTAGAGATAGTGCCATGACAGTCATAAAGTAAAGATGTGAGTCTGTATTGATAGGGTGATTACAGAGGTCTTGCAATGCTTAATTATGTTTCTAAGATGGGGATGTCGAGGACTAAAAACAACATTCAATATGGATGCAGATTTTTGAGTGTAATAATAATAATAATAATAATAATAATAATAATAATAATAATAATAATGCTAATACATGTACTACTACTACTACTACTACTACTACTACTAATAATAATAATATAAATAATAATAATAATAATAACAATAATAATAACAATAATAATATTAATAATGAGGACTTTTGAGGAAACATTATTAGGTCTTTAAGTTTGTTTTCCAGTTGAAAAGGTGAATGTTAAGAGCACCCTTGAAAGGGATCACTGTGTCTTTGTGTCTAATTACAATGGGCAATTCATTCCATGTTGCTGGGCCCTGGTATGCAAAAGAATGTTGTCCATATGACGTCATTTTCATAGTGAGAATAATGAGTATATGATTGCCAGAAGAGGAGCATAAGTATCTTGCTGGTGTGTACACATGGGTGAGGCCAGATATATGTTGGACTGGAGTTCATCAGTGAAATGGATCAAATGGACAGCCAGTGTTGGGTAGCCAGGAGGTGTGCTCTGATCGTGGTACTCTAAGGATGATCCGAGCAGCTGTGTTTTGAACTTTTTGAAGTTTCTGGAGTAGATATTGAGACTTGAAAGTGCTAATGTACACACTAGTATTTTAGTGGCATCATTTGAAAGATATTTGCAAATGGAGCTGATGCTTCTCAGCTTAAGAAATACAGCCTTGCAATAGTTCATGACATATTGGTGCAATGTGAGAGTATTGACTCCAGAGAAACACCTAGGTTTTGTACTGACTGTGTGAAATTAATGTTGGTGTTGCTGATATTTATTGTTTGAGGTAAAGGATTTGAATGAGAAAGTCTTTGTGTTGTAATCAAAATGTCCTCAGTTTTATCATTAGTCATCTGCAACTTGCTACATGTAGCTTTCATTTGCATTACTGGGAAGATAATCCTGACAAATAGTATATTCCCCATAATATAACTTTGTTTAATACTGTGTTTAAATATTAGTGTTGTAATTTCATTGCATCTAATAGAACATTCAACTTATTGCCCAAACTTGCACCTTTCTAAAGATGAAAGACCCCAAACATTTAAAGGTATGAAAATCTATAAATGTCATATCATTATGGTGTCATGGATTAACTTGTATATACAGAATAATGAACACATCAGTAAGAAGTCATGTACATACTCATTGTAATTAATTGCCTTTATTTTATTTTAGGAAATACCCAAATCCTCATTGTAACTAATAGCTTTTATTTTATTTTAGGAAATACCCAAATCCCCATTGTCATTAATTGTTGTTTTTTTATTTTAGGAAATGAACCAGTCCTTAAACTATTGATAATGTATCGCAAGAAACAGGGAAAGAAGTATGAAGCTGTTATTTCAAAACACATGGTGTCATGCAGCATGGATTTTCTGCAGATTTGGAACTTTTACACTCAAACAGACTGTGGAAAAAAGATGTTAGATGCCATAGAAACAAATTATCATTGTAAGGTGTCATTATCTGTTGATGATAATTCGAAAGAATTCTTCATATTTGATGTCTCAGATGCAAATGTTCATAACAAATTAGATGTAAAAAACTTTATTGGTGATATGCTTCACAATATTGAAATATGTGCAGAGGAGTCTTTGTCCATTGACACAATTGGAATTGATTCTAAAATACAAGATCAAGTCAGAAAAAGAATCAAAGATGGACAAGAATTAAACGGTGTCTGGGTTGAAATTGTTGGTGATGATAACCCAGTAACTGTATATACAGTATGTTCTAAGGATCAGCAGCAGCTGGTGATGCAAATAATTACAGAGGTAATAAGAGATGCTACAAAATCCTTCAACAGTCGCAAAGAAATGGTTATGGCAGACTTCATGTGGCAGATGGTGATGACAAGATTTGAATATCTTAAGGAAATATTACTCAAATTTCCCAGTACAAAGATCATCCAAGATAAAAACAAGAATGCCTTTCTGCTAAAGGGTCCTAGGGATGAAGTCAAAGCTGTTGCAGGACATCTTGAAGAACTCCTCAAGATGGCTCATAAAGAGGTCCATGAGGAAGTCTTCTCTCCAGGTTACCAGTTTGAAATTTTCACTTCTTCAGAAATATGTGACTATATTGACAAGTCCTTACCAAAGCTCCCAGTGATCTGGATACCAAACCATCAGACTAAGGAGATACATCTCTTTTCCAAAGATCCTGAACTGTTAAAGGGTATGGATAAGAGTATCAGAGGCTGTATTGAACAAAAGTTTTATCCTTTATCAAAAAAACATTCAAAGTTTTCCTCTGAGCAAATCCAATTATTAAAAGAGCTAATGAAGAAACATGGGGGAAAAATTATGATCAAACTACTAGAATCTTCTACTGGTTTACTTGTGACTACTGCAGGTGACATATTTGAAGGTGTTGATGTTGCAGTGCAGAAAATTCTCAGCAGCAAAAGAGGTACAATGCATTCCAAAACTTGTGTTCCTGAGACACCTGATGGAAGAGATGGTAAACCAAACTGTAAATCTGAATTTGGTGCCACCAATTCAGATGTGGAAAAGAATAACTTGCCTTCAGAAATTTCTGACTCTGGTAAGAATATTGTAAAATCAATTAAATTGAAAGATAAAAATTTATTTAGAAAGCTTTTGATGGAACATATGGAAACATTTATTCAGATAGCAAAAGAAAATTTTGTAAGTATTGAAATATTTTAAACAAAGTAGGGTCGGATTTGAACTTAAATGCTTAGAAAAAGAAGTGAAGTATGTAGATAAAGTCATCTGTAGGACAGCAAAGGAGCAAATGCAACTCCAGTAAAATATCAGAGACATGGATGGTGCTGCACCAAAGATTCAAAAACACATGACACAATGTCCAAATGCTGCAGGTAAGCCAGAGAGCAGCACAATGCCTTCTAAGTACAGTTATATTTCCTTCAGAAATACCTGCTTCAGCTAATTTACTGGGATAAAAAATAATAAAGATTTCAATAGCTAAAAACAATTAAGACTTCAGGACATTCACTTTCTCATGAACTTTAATATTGAAGACATATTGTTTTTAATAATGAAGACATATTGTCTTTAATAATAAGGACATATTGTCTTTAATAACGAGGACATTAATAATGAGTACATACTGTCTTAAATAATGAGAACATATTGTTTTAACAACGAGGACATATTGTCTTTAGTAATGAGGACATACTGTCTTTAAAAACGATGACATATCTCCAATAATGAGGACATATTGTCTTTAACAATGAGGACATACTGTCTTTTATAATGAGGACTTATTGTCTTTAATAATAATAATAATAATAATAATGAGGACTTTGTATAGCGCCTAATCTTACGAAGCTCTGAGCGCTTTACACCATCAATAATGATATGACTAAACTACAGAACAACAAATGACAAAAACAATTAAATTGGAAAACATAAAACATGCTGAAAACATATAGGATACAAAATATGATTAGGTCGCTAAGTTTGTCCCTGCAGTCGAAACAGGTGAGTTATAAGAGCACTCTTACAAGGGACCACTGTGTCTTTGTGTCTAATTTCAATGGGCAATTAGTTCCATGTTGCCGGGTCCTGGTATGCAAATGAACGTTGTCCATATGACTTTGTTTTCACCTTGGGAACAATGAGTATACGATTATCAGAAGAAGAGCGTAAGGATCTAACTGGTGTATACGCATGGGTGAGGCTGGATAGGTATGTTGGACTGGAGTCTGTCATTGAAACATAGCACAGAGAACAAATTTTGTATTTGATTCTGTATCAAATTGATAGCCAATGTAGGGTACAGAGTAGTGGTGAGGTGTGCTCTGATCGAGGTACTCTAAAGATGATCCGTGCAGCTGTGTTTTGAACTTGTTGAAGTTTCTGGAGTAAATACTGTGATGAAACAGACAGAATTGAGTTACAATAGTCCAGTTTTGAAAGTATTAATGAACACACAAGTGTTTTAGGGGCATCAACTGAAAGATATTTACAAATGGAACGGATGCGTCTCAATTCAAGATATGCAGCCTTGCATATGTTCATGTTATGTTGGTGCAATGTGAGAGTACTGTCTAGAGCAATGCCTAGGTTTTGTACTGACTGTTTGAATTTAATGTTGGTGTTGCTAATATTTATTGTCTGTGGTAAAGGATGTGAATGAGAAAATCTTAGTATTGTGATCAGAATAGCCTCAGTTTTATCATCATTCATCTGCAGCTTGTTACATGTCATCCATGATTTCACATCAGAAATGCACTTCTCTACTCCATGGATGGTAGCATCAACTTCAGTTGGGTGGCTAGACTTGTATATTTGGATGTCATTCGCATACAGTTGGTGTGCTCTGGGTGATGATCTATGACACTTGAGAGCAGCTGAGTATACAGAATGAAGAGAACAGGTCCAAGAACAGGTCCGTGTGGAACACCACAACATACGTCAACTGGGCTGGAGTGTATTCCATTTGCAGATATAATATTTGTGTCCTGTTAACTGAGTCGGACTTGAACCACTGTAAGGCTATATTCTGAATGCCAAATACATGCTGGAGATGGTGAAGTAATATATCATGATCTATTGTATCAAATGCTGCAGATAAATCCAGGAGAGTGAGGACTGAAATCTTTCCACTATCCAAAGCAGAGAATACTTTCAGAAGAGTAATTTCCATACTGTAGCAAGGGCGATATGCAGACTGTACATTGCTAAAAAGATTGTTTTAATTCAAATGAGATACAAGTTGAGTTAGAACAACCTTTTCTAAGATTTTTTATATGAATAGGAGATTAGAAACTGGGCGGTAGTTCTTTAAATCGTTATGATCCAGTGTTGGTTTCTTCAGCAGTGGGTTTACGATGGCAATTTTGAAAAATTATGGGACATTCCCCTGATGAGAGAGAGATATTAATAACATCAGTTAGTGAAGGCAATATTTGGTCTAAGCACTCAAGCAGCAGTGATGTCATAATTGGATCAAGTTCATAAGACTTTAATGTACTTTTCATCATGATTGTCCTAACTAAATCAATAGAAACAGGTTCAAATGCTCCTAACGGTTGTCGCTGAAATTGTGCATCATAACTGTATGGTGACGAATCAGTTGAAATTGTGCTGTCAAGCAGATCTCTAATGGTTTGTACATTGTCATCGAAGAAATCTGCAAATTGGTTTGTTTGTTTGTTTGTTTGATTAGACTTTTTAACGTAGCTTTAACAATTTTCCAGTCAAATTGCAAATTGGTATGGTAGGTCTAGTGGAGAGAAGGTTGTTGGAAGTGGTGTACATTTGTTCCTTGACATTAGTTTGTTAGTTATCTCGAAGAGCTCTTTGCAGCTGGAACTCTCCGTGATCATAGTACTGTAGTGGGATGATTTGGCTAAATGGACTATATTTGTGACATTCTTCTTAGCGGCATCGTAGATTTGTTTATGAATAGTGAGTCTGGTGGAAAGTAAAAGCCTCTCTGCTTTTTGGCGATGTCTTTTAGCAGTGCAAAGTTGGTCCCTAACACTGCTATACCATGGAGAAACACTTTGTTTTATTGATACTCTGCATTTGGTGGCTGGGGCATGTTTTTCAAGCAATGAACGCAGGAAGCTATCAAGTTGTTCCGCTGTTGGATGTAAGAAAGTTGTTAGGTTTTCTTGGATGTCTTGCATGAATTTGGTTCTATTTATCATACGGAGGTTTCTCTTAGTAGCTAATAGAGGTGGAGGGTTAAGGACTGATACGTCCAGATGGCATACAATGCAGAGGTGATCCGATGCAAGTTTGTGGGATACAAGGGTGGATTACAGAATATTATTATCAGGTCTATAAAGAAACCAGTCTAAAATGTGACCAAGTTTATGGGTAGGTTGGTTAACTGGCTGTTTAAGATTGAAAAGATGAATTGAATCTAGGAGTTTTGACATGTATGGTTGACCAGGACAGTCAAAGTGAAAGTTGAAATCTCCAAGAATAATTAGGTTGCCACCTATTGAATTTCAATACTCTAGAAGATTTGGAAACTGCTCCAAAAAGAGAGATTCAGTCAGCTTGTTTTTTTTCTACTAGGAGGAGGACGGTAGAGATAGAAAAAATGGACTGACCTTTGTTCCAGTGTTAGCGTTATTTGGACTAGTTCAAACGATGTGTGGCAGAAATTGAAGGTTGTGTTGTACTTAAGGCATTTGATCATGGAATTCTTTGTAATTACAGCAATTCCACCTCTGCAAGAGTTGCGGGGGAATGACTTGAAGGAGTAATTCATCACCTGCTGATTGTAACCAAGTTTCTGGTTACCAAGTTGTAACCAAGTTTCTGTCATTAAGAAGACATCAATATTCTGGTCGTTGATAAAATTAACAATTTCTGTTTGCTTTTCCGGTGATCCTACTGATTGAGTGTTGAATAATGCAATACGTAGTGGTATCCCTGGGGACAGTTTACACAACGGTTGATGATTTAAGAGGAATTGAACCAGGTTATTAAAATTAGCAGCAGAATTTTTAAGTTGTTTATCCGTTATGGGCGAAAGGGAGATAACTGGAATTCTTCTTCCTGTTCTATTCTGGCCAGCTTTAAAAGAACGTTTCCTTTTTCACTTCCGTCTACATTTAAGAAATGATGAATGTATTCCCAGTTTGTTTAGTCTTGAGCACAATGTAGTGTCTAGAACCAAGGTGTGGTCATTTAATCCAATTAATGAGGGTCCATCATATTGTAAGCGGTCACGTGATGGCGGTTTATTAAAAAACAAATGAAGTTTTAACATTGGGACAAAACCGCTGAGAAAAATTCTAATTGTTCTCGTTTCCAAAACAAGGAGATGAATTAACACAAACGAACGGAACAGCCAATGCAATGAGGACATAATGTCTTTAATAATGAGGACATATTGTCCTTAACAATGAGGATATGTTGTCTTTAATAATGAGGAAATATTGTGTTAAACAATGAGGACATATTGGCTTAAACAATGAGGACATATTGTCTTTAATAATGAAGACATTGTCTTTAATAATGAGGACATATGGTATTTATTAATGGAGACATTATGTCTTTAACAACAAGGACACACTGTCCTTAACAATGAGGACATACTATTTTTAATAATGAAGACATATTGTTTTTAATAATGAGGACATATTGTCTTTAACAATGAGGACATATTGTCTTTAACAATTAGATAACATTGTCTTTAATAATGAGGACATACTGTCTTTGATAATGAGGACATATTATCTTTAATAATGAGGACATATTGTCCCCTCACCAGCTTTGACATCGAATCCAGTTTCAGTTGGCTGGCATTTGCTGCCAATCTCCTAATTTCAATGCCATTCCCTCATAATTTAAAATCAAACGAAGTCAAATCATTAGTCATAGTTCTCCATGCTTCACCACACGAGTGAAACATAAGACTGAAAATGTTATCTGTCTGTTTCCAGTTTTGTTTCCCTACAAGAACTCAGATTCTCCAAACTATGTGCATGTCTTATTTTTGGCATAAGGAAGAAGTCAAACAATTTTAGATCAGGTTATCATAGTCAAGCCCATGTAACTGAAAGAATAACATATATCATTGACATGTATCAAACTTTATAGATGGCTTTAAATTAAGTATATAAAAGGGTTAGGGTTAGGGTCCATTGTGTAGTCAGAGAGTGAAAGGTCCAGGTCACAATGACCTCAGTTCTCTACATCACAGACATAGAATAAACTTTGTGGAAGGATTGTTTTTTAATTAAGGTACAAGACTATTGGTTTTGGTGACAAAAGTAAATGAGGAAATATAATCTAGGTTGTACACTACTTATGGCCTCTATAACATCATTACAAAACAATTTTACAGACAAGGGGAAAGACGTAGATCTGCAGTGATATTAAATGATACAGACTTTCTTTTGGCATTAAAATATATAACTGTTGTACATTTAATATTTAATTTATTTTTGTGTGCTTGATTTTTGTCTGTGATTGAACTGTATATAGTAGTTATGACCATCTTGACTTTTGTCTGTGATTGAACTGTATATAGTAGTTATGGCTAACTTGACTTTTGTCTGTGATTGAACTGTATGTAGTAGTTATGGCTAACTTGACTTTTGTCTGTGATTGAACTGTATGTAGTAGTTATGGTCAACTTGACTTTTCTAATTGTTTAAAGTTATTTACAAATATTTGAGTTCAAGTTTTGTCTACAAACATAAAACATTCTCCGCAAACATTTGTCCTACATATTAATCATTTTGTGTGTCTTAGGTTTAAATATAAGTCAGTGGTAAACAAAATTATTCAAACTTTGCTTAAAGTTGTCATCTTCAAAATTACATGGTTATGATTCTTGTAACTTTTCTGGCGGATACTTTCTTGGATATTAGGTTACAATTGTTATCTTCAAAATGACATGGTTATGATACTTGTAACTTAACTGGGAGATACTTTCTTGGATATTAGTTTACAATTGTCATCTTCAAAATGACATGGTTATGATACTTGTAACTTAACTGGGAGATACTTTCTTGGATATTAGGTTACAATTGTCATCTTCAAAATGACATGGTTATGATACTTGTAACTTAACTGGGAGATACTTTCTTGGATATTAGGTTACAATTGTCATCTTCAAAATGACATGGTTATGATAATTGTAACTTTTCTGGCAGATACTTTCATGGATATTAGGTTACAATTGTCATCTTCAAAATGACATGGTTATGATACTTGTAACTTTTCTGGCAGATGCTTTCATGGATATTAGGTTACAATTGTCATCTTCAAAATAACATGGTTATGATGCTTGTAACTTAACTGGGAGATACTTTCTTGGATATTAGGTTACAATTGTCATCTTCAAATTTACATGGTTATGATACTTGTAACTTAACTGGGAGATACTTTCTTGAATATTAGGTTACAATTGTCATCTTCAAAATGACATGGTTATGTTACTTGTAACTTAACTGGCAGATACTTTCATGGATATTAGGTTTGGCTGTGGTTACAGTTGTTATCTTCAAAATGACATGGTTATGATACTTGTAACTTAACTGGAGATACTTTCTTGGATATTAGGTTACAATTGTCATCTTCAAAATGACATGATTATGATACTTGTAACTTTCCTGGCAGATACTCTATATTTAACTTTATACAGAAAATCTTTTACTATATCTCGTTTGTCATTCCCATTCTTTTTTCATCTCATTTTGTTTTCACTCCATCATCAGTTATTTTGTTTAAATCAGATGATAACTGTCACATCCATGATATTATGGGTTATGTACTTTATAATATGGAGAATTTAAAAAAATGGTCACTGTAGCAAACACAACAGTGACTCATTATCTCATATTATTATTTACCATAGTAAATATCATACCTATTATAACATTTACCTTAGTAAATACCATACTTACTATAACATTTACCATAGAAAATACCATACCTACTATAACATTTACCATAGTAAATACCATACTTACTATAACATTTACCATAGAAATACCATATTGTTACGTGTTGAGGCTCGAATAAACAGTAACATAGAAAGAGTGAAAATAACAAGCTTTTAAAAACTTAATAAAAATTTATTGAGTACAAATAATTTTCAGAAAAGAAAAAATAAACTTACGGTTTTAAGAATCAAGTCCAAAAATTTATCTGAAAAGAATTCACAATATAATCCACTAGTGAGATTGCAAAAGTCCTGGTAATAAAATGTCCTAATAATTCCAGTTTGAATCTTTGTGAAGTATCCAAGATGGAAGATGATGTCACGTGATGAAATAAGTTCTGGTCTTATGAAATTTCAATGAGTACAAATATTTTCCCGATAAATAACACAATAAATTCCTCTTGATCCAAACGAATTGGATAATTTCCAGTACAAGGTAATTTAAAAAAACTCAAACAATACAACTTAGTATTGTAAAAGCCCAATTTTCTACTGAACAGTTTCCCTCTCAAGCACAACTATATACTGGTTTTTACGTAAACAGGAAGGGGTCACATGATATTCTAGAAGCTTTAGAACAAATTCACATGAACAAAATCACGTATACACCTTATGAGAATCAGCTAAAAATCAGTTATGTTTACCCTCAAGAACTAAAAATCGAAAGATGTCCTTGGAATCAGCCAATCATTTTAAACGCTTGTTTACACTCTGAAACAAGGTCAGAAATGAGGTCAACATCTGATGTTTACAAGTCATCCAAAAAATATATCTCCCAATTAATGAATTTTAAATCCAAAATGTCAAATTTGAATCTGACAAACAAACAAAAATAAATGTTTGAATCAAATATACGTAACAATACCTACTATATCATTTACCATTATAGTAAATACCATACCTACTATAACATTTACCATTATAGTGAATACCATAGCTACTATAACATTTACCATAGTAAATACCATACCTACTATAACATTTACCATAGTAAATACCATACCTAATATAACATTTACCATAGTAAACACCATACCTACTCTAACATTTACCATAGTAAATACCATACCTACTATAATATTTACCATAGTAAATACCATACCTACTATAACATTTACCATAGTAAATACCATAGCTACTATAATTTTGACCATAGTACATTAGTACATACCATACTTACTATAACATTTACCATAGTAAATACCATACCTACTATAACATTTACCATAGTAAATACCATAGCTACTATAATATTTACCATAGTAAATACCATACCTACTATAACATTTACCATAGTAAATACCATACCTACTATAACATTTACCATAGTAAATACCATACCTACTATAATATTAACCATAGTAAATACCATACCTACTATAACATTTACCATAGTAAATTCCATACCTACTATAACATTTACCATAGTAAATACCATACCTACTATAATATTTACCATAGTAAATACCATACCTACTATAACATTTACCATAGTAAATACCATACCTACTATAATATTTACCATAATAAATACCATACCTACTATAACATTTACCATAGTAAATACCATACCTACTATAACATTTACCATAGTAAATACCATACCTACTATAATATTTACCATAGTAAATGCCATACCTAATATAACTATTACCATAGTAAATACCATACCTACTATAACATTTGCCATAGTAAATACCCTTCCTCATATAACATTTATCATAGTTACTACCATACCTACTATAACATTTTTTTGATATTTCCTATTTAGACATGGCAACAGAAGAAGAGACAGGTCCTATTCCTCCCCCTAGAACCAAAAGAGTGAAATCCTCTGCAACAGAGAATGCTGGGATACCAGAAGGAATCGATAATGGTAAGGATTTTCATATGCTAGGCTACGTATTAAGATATAATAATAATACTAATAATAACAACAATAATAATAATAATTAAAATAATAACAGTAATAATAATAATAATAATAATACTAATAATAATAATAATAATAAAAATAATAATAATTAAAATAATAAAGACTTTATGTTCAAGGTTACATATTAAACTATAAGGGATGTCTTTTGACCTGATCCAAAGTTACAGATAATAATTATATAATCCACAATATTCTAGCTATGGGACATTTCAGTTTTACATGTCTGATTTTCTCATACTGCTTGTGTATAGTTGTGTATATTTGCTCATACTGCTTGAGTGTAGTTTTGTGTATGTTTATGTTTGCTATACTGCTATAAACATAAACATGGTGTCAGATTTCTCGTCCACAAAGACACCGTGAACACTGTCATGAGTTGTCGGCCAGTCACCAGCAGGCTTATCATCATACGCTTGAGGGCAACACCACTCAATATCACCATTGTGCAAGCTTTTGCTCCTACTACAGACCATGATGATGAAGAATTAGAGGATTTTTATGACCAACTGCAAGAAGTCCTGGACCAGAACCCAAAAAAGACATTCTTGTGGTACAAGGAGACAGGAATGCCAAAATAGGAGAGGATGCCATTGATAACTGGAAAGACACGTGGATGCTACTGCAATGCAGAGACCAATGACAGAGGCTTAAGGCTCCTGGAATTTGCCAGCTTCAATGATCTGAAGGTGATGAACACGTTTGGTCAACACAAAGCAACCAGAAGGTGGACCTGGCATAGCCCGAATGGAGAACACCATAACCAGATTGATTATATCATGGTGAAGAGACGTTTCCACACCAGTGTAAACATTGCCAAGACAAGAAGTTTCCCAGGAGCAGACATTGAAAGTGACCATGACTTAGTGATGATGAGCCTCCGACTACATCTAAAGAAAGTCGACAAACAGGGCCCCACAAGAAAAAGTTCAACCTTGACAAGCTAAAAGACCCAGAGGTATCGGAAACCTTCCAGGCAAAGATAGGAGGAAAATTTACACCACTTATACTTCTTAGTGCAGAGAACACAGCTACAGAAACATTGATCAACACATTTAACATAGCAGTGACCCAAACAGCCAGTGAGATCCTTAGCAAACATCGACGACCAAAGAAACCTTGGGTTACAATTGACATACTTGATCTGTGTGACAAGCGTCGAGAGCTAAAGAACAAGAAGTCAGAAGTAGAAGAAGTAAAACAATACAGGGAAATCAACCAGGTTATCAAAAAAAGCATGAAAAAGGCAAGGGAGACATGGATTGAAGACCAGTGTAAAGAATATAGAAAACAGTCCAAAGAAAAATAATAGCAAAAGAGCATACCAACTGGTGAAAGACCTGACCAATGTAAAACAAGGATGCTCCTCCATCATTCAAGATAAGGGAAGTAAATGTCTTACAGAAGAACAAGACATTCTTAAGAGATTCACAGAATACTGCTCAGACCTGTACAACCACAGACCTACAGGGGATCCAGACATACTCAACACCCCACCAGTGGCCAACATTGACAACTACCCCATCCTCCGAGAAGTAGAGGCTGCAGTGAAATCATTGAAAAAAGAGAAGGCAGCGGGAGTAGACAACATCCATGCAGAACTAATCCAAGAAGGGGGTTAAGCCATGATAAGTGCCCTACTAACAATCTGCAACAAGATCTGGCAGACAGGGGAATGGCCAACACCATGGACTCAGTCATTCATAGTAACTCTCCTGAAAAAAGGCAATTTGCAGCAATGTCAGAACTATTGTACGATCAGCCTTATATGCCACCCAAGCAAAGTCACGCTAAAAATCATATTAAACAGACTGTAGCCGTGGGCAGAGGAAATCATAGCTGAAGAACAGGCAGGCTTCAGACTAGGGTGAAGCACAACTGAATCGATTTTCAACCTGAGAATATTATCATGTGAGAAATACCTCCAGCTCCAACAAGAACTTTATCATGTCTTTATAGATTTTAAGAAAGTGTTTGACAGTGTATGGCATGCAGCCCTTTGGTCCACCATGAAGCTGTACAACATCAATGCCAACCTGATCAAAGTCATAGAAAGCCTTTACAGCAAGGCCACCAGCGCAGTCTGCTTCAATGGTCAAATAGGAGATTGGTTTAGGACAACTGTGGGAGTCAGACAGGGCTTCATGCTTTCACCTACTCTCTTTAACATCTTCCTTGAAAGAATCATGACGGATGCACTGGAAGACCATGAAGGAACTGTCAGTACTGGAGGCAGAATAATAACGAATCTGCGCTTTGCTGATGACATTGATGGCCTTGCAGGAAATGAGGAGCTAGCTCAGTTGGTGGAAAAACTGGACAGGATAGCTACTGCTTTTGGTATGGAAATCAGTGCAGAGAAGACCAAATTCATGACCAACAACACCAGTGGCATCAGCACTGACATCATGAGTAGTGGCCAGTTAATAAATTCAAGTAATTAGGAGCCATCGTGGCAGACGAGGGATCAAAACCAGAAATATTGTCCAGGATTGTGCTGACAGTGACAGCAATGGCAAGGCTGAAGAGAATTTGGAAAGACAGAAACACCTCAGTCAGTTCAAAAATCAGACTGATGCGCTCCATGGTTGCATCTGTGTTCCTATATGCCTGTGAGTCATGGACCTTCACAGCGGATCTCGAAAGGAGGATACAAGCTGTTGAAATGAGACGCTTTCGAAGGTTGCTTGGCATTTCATATAGAGATCATATCACGAATGAGGAAGTGGGAAACAGAATTAGGCAAGCCATTGGGCCCCATAAAGAGCTATTGGCCATTGTGAAGAAATGCAAAATGAAGTGGTATGGACATGTCACACGATCAACAGGGCTTGCTAAGACAGTCATGCAAGGTACTGTGCAGGAAGGGCAGAGGAGAGGAAGACAGAGGAGAAGATGGGAGGATAACATCTTAGAGTGGACAGGACTAAAATTGAGTGACACACTGAGATTATCAGAGAACAGACTGGAATGGAGGAAGCTGGTTGTCAGGTCATCAGTGGTGCTCCAACGGTCGACAAGACTAAGGGATAGATAGATAGATAGATAGACAGATAGATAGATAGATAGATAGATAGATAGATAGATAGATAGATAGATAGACAGACAGACAGACAGACAGATAGATAGATAGATAGATAGTTTTGTGTATTTGCTCATTCTGTTTGAGTATAGTTTTGTGTATTTCCATCTTTTTCTTTACTGTTTGAGTATAGTTTGTGTATTTCCATGTTTGCTATACTGCTGAAGTATAGTTTTGTGTATTTGCTCATACTGCTTAAGTATAGTCTGGTTTATTTTCTCATACTGCTTCAGTATAGTGTTGTGTATGTGAATGTAGTTAATATTCACTGCATATATATATACCCCAACTAGCAGAAAGGGGTTGACAGTTTTATTGGTGTTTGCACATTGGCATAGCCCATATGTTTGTGCATTCATGTCTGAAAATTAGTTTTAGCACAGTTATGTTGAAACTCCTTCAGTGAGACAGAAAAAGGTTGATAAGCTTCTGTGGATACTTAGGTCATTTTATAGATTAAAAATCAAAAATAGAGTTTATTTTTCCACATTTTTAGTCAAACCTATCTTAGCAACATCATGCAGAAGCCAGTTGATCTTGGCAAAAAAAAAGCATCCATTATAGAATATAATAATGAAGAGATTAAAAAAATAAGCATCCATTATAGAATATAATAAAGAAGTGATTAAAACAAAATAAGCATCCATTATAGAATATAATAATGAAGAGATTAGGCTTTTGTGCCATTTTACCCATTTGTCTGTTCCCCATGTGCAAATTTCAGAAGGAATATACAGGCTTGTTGAGTGCAGACCTTAAAATCCAAGAGTTGTCAAATTGCTGTTTAACAATTAGTTGATACTGAATACATTTTTATCAGAAATACTTGAACTAATTTACATTATGTCATCTTGAAAAGAGCATTTTATAAAGTGTGGTTGACTATTGCAGTTGTTGCAAGATGTCATGAAAAAAATGAATGGTTTTATGTATTCATCTATGTGTACTATGCTTATAGGTGTTTATAAATGAATGGTTTTATGTATTCATTTATGTGTACTATGTTTATAGGTGTTTATAAATGAATGGTATTATGTATTCATCAATGTGTACTATGCTTATAGGTGTTTATAAATGAATGGTTTTATGTATTCATCTATGTGTACTATGCTTATAGGTGTTTATAAATGAATGGTTTTATGTATTCATCTATGTGTACTATGCTTATAGGTGTTTATAAATGAATGGTTTTATGTATTCATCTATGTGTACTATGCTTATAGGTGTTTATAAATGAATGGTTTTATGTATTCATCTATGTGTACTATGCTTATAGGTGTTTATAAATGAATGGTTTTATGTATTCATCTATGTGTACTATGCTTATAGGTGTTTATAAATGAATGGTTTTATGTATTCATCTATGTGTACTATGCTTATAGGTGTTTATAAATGAATGGTTTTATGTATTCATCGATGTGTACTATGCTTATAGGTGTTTATAAATGAATGGTTTTATGTATTCATCGATGTGTACTATGCTTATAGGTGTTTATAAATGAATGGTTTTATGTATTCATATAGGTGTACTGTGTTTATAGGTATATATAAATGAATGGATCTTCAAGACCAGCAACACAAATCCCTTGTATAATCTCTCTTTGAAGCCAGTCAAGAAACAAAATCATCCTGGTCCACTACAGGGTGAAGTTCTTTAATGTCATGCAGTCATAGCTAAAAGAAACAACCCCAATTCTGAGTTCTCCCTTGGCAGTTGGGCCCTAAAAGGCCAAAGGAGGAAGTTTGGAGGCTCTTTTATTACACTCATTGCCGTCAGCAAAGATTGGGAATCACCTTTACTATCTCCAGTTTGATTGGATGAATGGGCCGTTCCTTTTGCTCTTATCAGTAGTGATGAATTATGGGTGTGACAGGATGTCCCGATTCCTTCTGCACTTATCAGTAGTGATGAATTATGGGTGTGACAGGATGTCCCCATCCCTTCTGCTCTTATCAGTAGTGATGAATTATGGGTGTGACAGGATGTCCCCATTCCTTCTGCTCTTATCAGTAGTGATGAATTATGGGTGTGACAGGATATCCCTATTCCTTCTGCTCTTATCAGTAGTGATGAATTATGGGTGTGACAGGATGTCCCCATTCCTTCTGCTCTTATCAGTAGTGATAGATCATTGAAACCTTGGTCATGTACTTTGTTTCTGCCAGGAGGGAGATGAGATAAAATAGTCCTACTAATACCTAGAGAATGAAGAATTTTTTCAGTGCAGACAAGTTCCCAGAATAAACATTCCCACCAAATACTTCTTTCAGTATCTGTTGAGTTTGTATGTTTTATTCTACTCAGTGGGATTAGGCAATGGAAGAGAAAGAGTTGTGGACATTTGATAAGATGATATAGGAGATTTACTAACAATGTCCCTTTATCAATGTCCCCTATAAATGTTCCCACAACAATGCCCCCTATCAATGTCCCCATAACAATGTCCCCATGAAAATGCCCCCTATCAATGTCCCTATATCAATGTCACCATATCAATGTCCCCTATCAATGTCCCCTATCAATGTCCCTATATCAATGTCACCATATCAATGTCCCCTATCAATGTCTCTATAACAATGTCCCCATATCAATGCCCCCTATCACTGTCCCCATATCAATGCCCCATAACAATGTCCCCATATCAATGTCCCATATCAATGCCCCAATGTCAGTGTCCCCCTATCAATCTCCCCATATCAATGTCTCCTATCAATGTCTCCATAACAATGTCCCCATAACAATGTTCCCCTATCAATGTCCCCATATCAATGCCTTCTATCAATGTCCCCATATCAATGTCCCCTATCAATCTCCCAAACGTTTCAGATCATCAGGGGCTAAGATTATCTCCAGTCCTGTGTGACTTTCTTGGGCACAGCCCAACTCAAATCTACGGTTACTTCCTTTAATCATGAGCAAGCTGACTCAAATATTTTCAAAAGACCATGAGGGGGTCAAACAGGAGAAGGGGTTTTCTGTCACCTCTTTTCCTCTTCATCTTTTGTTGTCAGTCAATGGCCATAATGTCCATTCACCAGCTTGACCTCTTAAGCCCCCCCCCCCTTGTATTCAGAGGTCTTCCACATGGATTTTAGCAGCAATTTAATTCTGTCTACACTTTAAAGCTATTGAAAGTTTATAACTAAAGGAACCTTAATACAGCAGTATCAAATACCTCCATCCAGATTTGGTGTTATTGCGCTATATATACAAATCAGCTGTGCAAACATGAATTTGTGTTTAGTACTTTCTTCAAGTATTCTATTTCAGGTTTAAAAATTGTCCTGAAAAACATGGGTCTATTAATAGTTACTTTTTTAATAAGATTAAGGTAATGAAGAACAATATAGAGAACTAATCTGAAATTCAGATCAGCGTGTTGAATGTGCTACATACAGTTGGTGCTTCTATATCAATGGAAGTTGTGCATTCCAGAATGACCTAGGTCAATATACTTTTTGCTACATCATCCTGGAGTTTTGAAGTTTATTTTTAAAGACTAAGGCTTATTGCTTTCTGAATCACTCTTTAAAACTGTATTTCACTTGAACACTATTCTGACAATTGAAATAATCATGCAATTGCGTTTTATCTATGAAGTAAAATCTAACCCCAAAGAAATGTTACCTCTATTCTAAAAACTTGCCAATAATCTTTAGTTCATACAGTTGGCTTAAAAATTCTCATTTAAGTCAATGATGTGTAATAACTTTGGTTCTTTAACATGCATCTTGCATCTCATTGATTTACCTATTAACTCAGAATGAATTGGTTTGTTTGCTTTGATTTACCTATTAACCTGGGATGAATTGGTTTGTTCGCTTTGATTTACCTATTAACTCAGGATGAATTGGTTTGTTCGCTTTGATTTACCTATTAACTCAGGATGAATTGGTTTGTTCGCTTTGATTTGCCTATTAATTCAGAATGAATTGGTTTGTTCACTTTGATTTACCTATTAACTCAGAATGAATTGGTTTGTTCACTTTGATTTACCTATTAACTTAGGATGAATCGGTTTGTTCGCTTTGATTTGCCTATTAACTCAGAATGAATTGGTTTGTTCACTTTGATTTACCTATTAACTCGGGATGAATTGGTTTGTTCGCTTTGATTTACCTATTAACTCAGAATGAATTGGTTTGTTCGCTTTGATTTACCTATTAACTCGGGATGAATTGGTTTGTTCGCTTTGATTTACCTATTAACTCGGGATGAATTGGTTTGTTATCTTTGATTTGCCTATTAACTCAGAATGAATTGTTTTGTTCACTTTGATTTACCTATTAACTCAGGATGAATTGGTTTGTTCGCTTTGATTTGCCTATTAACTCAGAATGAATTGGTTTGTTCGCTTTGATTTACCTATCAACTCAGAATGAATTGGTTTGTTCGCTTTGATTTACCTATTAACTCAGGATGAATTGGTTTGTTCGCTTTGATTTACCTATTAACTCAGGATGAATTGGTTTGTTCACTTTGATTTACCTATTAACTCAGGATAAATTGGTTTGTTCCACTTTGTAAACTTTACCTACCAGTATGTAAGTTACAACACTGGGTTAACCCAAAACATTCTTCAAATGACTTATCACATCGCCCTCGGCTGAATCGATACCGCTCTGTAACTACATAGTATACATATATATCAGGTGTTAAAAGAAAAATTTAGGTATGAAAATCTTGATTATCATTATATGCTTTGTACTTATTGATGATGTTTGCCAAAACCATCTTTCAATTCAAGGTCCTACAATTTCTACCTCATTTAATTAGGTAATGACACAACTAATTGCTATCAGAAATCAGGTTTTTCCTCATGCTTTAGAAATATTATAATATTACATATCTTACATTTATAAGAAGATACATCATTAGTATTAAGATCATAATATAATTTTATATTGTAATAATAAATAATTAATTAATAATAATAAACAAATTGAAATTAACAGTGATTACTGCTTTTATTCATATGATGCACATTGTTATACTATCCTTAAGAGAGCCTGAGATGTGGGAATAATCTTTAACTAAATGAGTCACCCTCTGTAAATAAAATTATTATTATTATTAGTATTATTATTATTATTATTATTATTAGTAGTATTATTATTGTGCACATTTATATTAAATTACTGTCAAAATTTTCATGTGGTCATCGACAACCAACATTTAATTCCTGCTTGATCAGCAGTTTTACATGATGAGACAGGCAAGTCAACGGTGGAATTTTTGACTGTCATTTGCATTCAATGTTTTTAAAATTTTTACCTGCATTTTTAACTGATCAGGATTGCCAAAAAAAAAAAAAAAAAAAAATGTTTTAAATGCAAAGGTTTTTTCACCCCAACATATTCTTTTTTTATTCAGCGAAGCCAGATGATCCTGGACCTGAACAAAGAGCATGGTCATATCCCAATGGTAAAAAGATTATGTTGGTGAAGACTACAACCTGTGATGCTGATGTCATCATTATACCTGGAAATAGTGATAAAGGTAGACATTTGCATGTCATCATTATACCTGGAAATAGTGATAAAGGTAGACATTTGCATGACATCATTATACCTGGAAATAGTGATAAAGGTAAACATTTGCATGACATCATTATACCTGGAAATAATGATAAAGGTAGACATTTGCAAGTCATCATTATACCTTGAAAAAGTGATAAAGGTAGACATTTGCATGTCATCATTATACCTGGAAATAGTGATAAAGGTAGACATTTGCATGTCATCATTATACCTGGAAATAGTGATAAAGGTAGACATTTGCATGACATCATTATACCTGGAAATAGTGATAAAGGTAGACATTTGCATGTCATCATTATACCTAGAAATTGTGATAAAGGTAGACATTTGCATGTCATCATTATACCTGGAAATAGTGATAAAGGTAGAAATTTGCATGACATCATTATACCTGGAAATAGTGATAAAGGTAGACATTTGCATGTCATCATTATACCTGGAAATAGTGATAAAGGTAGACATTTGCACGACATCATTATACCTGGAAATAGTGATAAAGGTAGACATTTGCATGACATCATTATACCTGGAAATAATGATAAAGGTAAACATTTGCATGTCATCATTATACCTGGAAATAGTGATAAAGGTAGACATTTGCATGACATCATTATACCTGGAAATAGTGATAAAGGTAGACATTTGCATGTCATCATTATACCTAGAAATAGTGATAAAGGTAGACATTTGCATGACATCATTATACCTGGAAATAGTGATAAAGGTAGACATGTGCTTGTCATTATTATACCTGGAAATAGTGATAAAGGTAGACATTTGCATGACATCATTATACCTGGAAATAATGATAAAGGTAGACATTTGCATGTCATCATTATACCTAGAAATTGTGATAAAGGTAGACATGTGCTTGTCATCATTATACCTGGAAATAGTGATAAAGGTAGACATTTGCATGACATCATTATACCTGGAAATAATGATAAAGGTAGACATTTGCATGTCATCATTATACCTAGAAATTGTGATAAAGGTAGACATGTGCTTGTCATCATTATACCTGGAAATTAGGGTTGTTAAACGAAAATCGGAAATCCGATTATCGGTTTTGAAAACGATTATCGGTTTTTGTTTTTACAAAACGGTAATCGAATTCAATATTTTTTACCATTTTTGTAGTGAAAATTTAAAAAAATGCCAGAAAAAAATTTCATTTATGCATTTGTTTAGTGTTTACATTTTAATACAATATAGTCAGCAGATAAGGTGTGTTTGTTTAAAATTTGTGAGCGCTCCATGCGGCATGTTTGTAAATGAATACATTTATTGTTGAAGGATGTAAATAGTTAGTCGACCGACCAGTCGCTAAGTTCTTTGATGTCCGAAATTGACAACAATAGACTGTTAATAGCTACAGTCTCTGTTGTTGAGGACTGGTCTCTGCTGGTTGTTTTTCAAGTTTACAAATATGGCTGGTCGCATAAATAAATCTGATGAATGGGAAAACTTTGAAAAATTTCATCAAGCATGGCTCGCTGTAAAATATGTTCACAACAAATAAGTCGGAGCGGTGGTACTACTACTGAATTGCATGCACATTTGCGTAGCAAACATCCCGGAATTGCGGCTCCTTCAAATGTTCAGCCGCGATTAACAACATTTATTGGAACACAAAGAAACTGTCCTGATAGTCATCAAGAAAAAGTTACTGCTGCTGTAGCTAAGTTTGTCGCTGAAAACATGCTACCAATTTCGATTGTTGAATCCAATTCCTTCCTTGATTTGATGGCTTTGGTGGAGCCACAATATCGTCCTCCATGCCGTCGAACGATGCGCGTCTATACGTTATGGTATGTAATGAATATCTTTTATTCGCAAGAGGCATTCACTAACTTGCATTATAAGAATATATTTCTTGTAATTTTCAATGTAGGACAAAAACCGATAATCGGTTTAAAATCGGATTTCTACAAACGATAATCGGTTTTGGAAAAAAAACGATATTAACATCCCTACTGGAAATAGTGATAAAGGTAGATATTTGCATGACATCATTATACCTGGAAATAATAATAAAGGTAGACATGTGCATGTCATCATTATACCTGGAAATAGTGAAAAAGGTAGACATTGCATGACATCATTATACCTGGAAATAGTGATAAAGATTGACATGCACTTCATTTATAGTGATCAGATTAAGTTCTGGATAATAACATAATATATAGTAAATGTAATTTAACATGGTGCATTTATTTCCTCATAGCCCAAGAAAACTCCATTGGATTATTGGTTCAGTAGAGCCCAGAGGAAGCGGCAAAAAAGTTTCATACCAGAATATTCTTAGTTAACTTTATGTATTTTGCTCAGGAATTTTGCAAACTATAAATGCTCTTATACTTGGAATCACAAAATTTGGTCCAAAGAACACTTACCACAAATTCAGACACTGTAACCTATATTTTATGCTTTGCTGACTTTATTTAAACTTTTTATTTTTATTTTTAAGCTCTGCATATGCTAGAATGATCAGAGTAGATGATTGGATGCATTAAAACCACATATTTAATGTGGAAGAATACCAGCATGACTTGCAGTTTGCATTTTGCTGGTTTAGGTTAAGTTTGTAGGGGTAGCTTAAATGAGATAACAATTATTTCGTTTAGTATATACACTGTTTACGAAGAATTTGGGTCATTTTATGTAGCTTGATGACTGTTACACAATTATCACAAAGCTGGTTACTGTGACCCATATCTCATGCCTCACTGACTTGATTTCACTGACTTGATTTCAGTGTTAAATACTATATACCATAATCATGAAATCGAGTGATTTTATGCATCCTTACAAATACTACACTCTTACAAAAAGAGGGCATTGTGGCCTACCTTTAATGGCATAACTCCAGAATATGCTATATTTTTTCATTTTTATTCTGTCCACATTGGTGTTTTATCTACTGTACAATACTGCTATAACTGGAATCATGAATGGATGCATCTTGCTGAGCATTATGGGTATCATGAATATATGCATCTTGCTGAGCATTATGGGTAGGTCACTGTGTCTTTGTTTCACATTTCACTGACTTTGGTTCAACTTGATGTTTTTACTGGTTGTGCTTTGATCATTAAACTGGGTATTTATGTCTCTTAGTACAGGTATCGATATCATATCATTATTTTATAGTATAGTTCTATTTAAGTCATGTGGGTTAAGTGGCCCCTACTCCTGAATAAACGAGTGTGTCCAAAGCACTCACAGTTCTGGATCCCTGCCATCTGTCTGCATGGGTTTGAGTCTCAGGCTCTGCTATCATGAGTATGTGAGAAAGCTTGCCAGTAGCTTCTCGTGGGTGGGTGGTTCTTCTTCCTCCGCATGTTATGCTGGCCAAGTTCATCTCAACAACTAATTTGGTCAAAGTAGACCAGAAAAATAATTAAATGGAGGCCATGTCAACATAACCTGATCCTTGGAGGACATCTGTGTTCTAGAGATGTCTTGAATGTCTTAGTTGTTGATTGGCTCAATACAGTATGTTATGTGAGACCACTTGTCTTGAATACACAGATTTATTAATTATATGGTATTATGACCTGTTATGAGAGACCACCTATCTTGAAAAAACATTTTCTGGGCAGAAGGGATGGTCTTTCAAGACAGTTTCTACTGTAATAATAAATAGTAAAGAGAGTCAATTGCAGGCTGTTTGAAATATTTCTCAATAATTTAAATACATGGAATCATTTCTAGTGATTCCGATGTGTTGATCTGATGTGTGCATAGGTGGCTATATAAGGGAATTAGGTATGTAGCATTCCATTCTAAAGCTATTTTCAGTCTTGTTAGTGTTGCTAGTGGAATTGTGATTTATTTATACTCTTAAAATTAGAGTGGAAAACCATTTATTTTAAACAGTCAGTACCTTGCTGGTTTATTTTCAAAATATTCAAAGATTTGGATATTTAATAATTTCTTTGGATTACATGAAACATTCAAAGATGTTTGTGACATCCAGCTTTCATTGGAATTACTTTGAAGTAAAATGTTTGCATTAAGAAGTGATTTTCTAAGGTGTTCACATGTAAACATCTCTGAACCTTTATTTAGAATACCAGTGGATCATTTACAATACCACTGGATCATTTACAATACCACTGGATCATTTAGAATAATACCAATGGATCATTTAGAATACCAATGGATCATTTAGAATACCAATCGATCATTTACAATACCAGTGGATCATTTAGAATACCAATGGATCACATTTCATGAAATTGAAAGTACATTAAGAAAATTCTAGAAATTCAAATAATGCTGTAAGTTATTTTTAATTCGTTCACTTTATGATTGATTTTACATTTCAGGGAAATAAATTTATATTTTGAAAAATTGGATGCTTGTTGGGTTTTACCTTGTCTTGTTACCTAGTTTTATCCCCTAGAACAAAACAATACCAGTCACTGTGACCTGTTTTAAATTTTACTGGCTATGGCTATTTGTTGCATTTAACTCATTACCATGTAGGTTTTGGTCATGCAATGTACATTCTATCCCATATAGAATCATGAAACCATGGACACTTTTGCGTGAATCTCACTAATGTTTTTTTAGTCACTGTGGTAGGTCATAATTCTATGATTTATTCACCTGGTTTGAATTTTCTTTTAAATGTTCATTTCTCAGGTGCAGTTCATGAACATGATGATAATATGCATCTTTAATTTTAATACTACAATGTTGAAACAAAAGACGGTCATAGTGACCTATTTTCATCATCTAATTTCTTTTTTTCACTTTGCACTCATTTGTGCTTCCGGGACCCCCAAATTTGTAATTTTACCCCAGTTCTGACACTAAGGTCTGTTTTATACTTAATCTGCATTCCAGTTCTGACACCAAGATGATTTTTGTTCCTGAATTTTTGCACCCCTTGGAAAAATACAGACTTTGGTTAAATGTTTAAGAAGCAAGATCACCAATTAAAGAGTCTAAAGGTCAAGGTCTTAAATAAGGAAATTGGTTTCTTCATAATAATATTATATACTTGTTGGCGTGTAATTGGTTAAAGAAGATCCTTATCAGTTTTGGAGTTGAAATGTCAAAAGTCAAGATTACAATGAATGAAAGAAGAAAATGGATTTTGTTCACTTCTGCATTTAAGATTCTGGACCCTTTTCAACCAAGTTCTTGGTACTGAATCTAAACAAAACCTTTGGAATCAAATTCTTGTCTTGTCTGAATGCACTGTATAAAAATCTTAATTTCAAACCTTCTGAACTAGACATCTTCAATTTTATGTTATGATTGGATGGTTGAGGAAAGGGCAATGCAGAGACTATATTTTTGAGATTATTTCTGTCATTGCAGATAGTTTCTCTGACTCAGAGGATACAAATGTTATGAGATTCAGAGTTCCCGATGGGACTGAAATGAAGGAAGTGATTGTTTTTCAACAAAAGATTAAAGACATTTTGGACAGAATATTGGAAAAAACAGTTGGGATCTGCATACAGCCTATGGAAGGATGGAACTTTCATCGTTATCTTAAGTGTTTCCTTTACGGAATATATAAATCCTTCATGAGAAATGAAGGAAAGCCATGTCCAATTGAATGTGTGATCCTGCTTGTTGTAGATACATCAGACTTCAATAATGCAGTGAAAATTATTCAGAAAAGTTTTAGTTTGGAACAGGAAAAGTCTGAAGTTTTTGCAGGTCAGAGGTTGTTACTACAGGAACAAGGTATGTATACTAGTGTACACTGTGCACTATAGATGACCTTTAAAGTCATGTGATCATAACCTTGTCTTTAAGCAAAGACAGGACATGAGTATCACTTTCACTGTTTGGTCATTTATTTTTTTTAGTTGCAGATTGAAATGAAAAGTTGCATGTTTGGAATATTATTACATTATAGTTATGAAACATGAAGGGTTGCATGTTTGGAATAATATTACATTATAGTTATGTAATATGAATACATTCATGATCTTTGACTTAAGCATATTCATAAGAGACTTAACTGAATAACTAGGTAGTGTGGATGTGTATGGCATATACTCCATAATAAGGTCAGCACCACTTTTGAGGATCATGAGGATCAGGGATTCCCCATGAGGATCTATGATCCCCCATGAGTATCAAGGATCCCCCATGAGATAAAAGAATTCCCCTTGATGTACAAGAATTCCCTATGAGGATCAAGGATTTCCCTATGAGGATAATGGATTCGTCATGAGAATCAAGACACTGATTTCTCTTTGACCCTGCTATTAGTAGGGGTGTATTTTGCAAGTTAGATCCTTTTGAAGGGCTGACCTGTCATCAGTGAATCAGAGCTGCATCTTGGGAAAATATAGAAACTGAACTTGGGCTCTGTAAGCGACATTTTCATCAAATAGTCAATGAAATCTATTAAAGGATGCTACATAATAGGTCTGTTTAATAAGGGTTGTTACCTCCCTTGCGTAAGTTATCGTTATTTGTTAAATCTACTTCCGGTGAGCAAAAATTCTGATGAAATGATGTCTATTAAAGGAATCACTGACCCGTACTCTTTTGACAAGCTATCAGTTTGTGAATTAAAGGTTTTTTAAGAGATAGAGGTGCACATATGTCAGGGAGAAAATATTCTGAATAATTTAAATGGCTGACTCATTTGCCATTGTTCTGAACAGATTGTACAATTATCTTGTAATGAACAGTTCAAGAACTTTGGATTGTAAAATGATGAATGTCAAGAAGCAGTTGAAGACTAAAGGTTTATATGAACACAGACATTTCTCCTTTGAATACGTTCCCCAATCACATTACTTTAGGGATATTAGCCTGCTACCTCGCGAATCCAGCCCTACCAAAAGACGAAAATTCGTCTTTCCTGTCTATGTCATATAGACAAAGGGCAATAACTCTTGCCCATTACCTCCCCTTGCCACCCGTTAGGTGTCGCTTCTTTAGTTTTTTAGCTTCGCTTACGCGAAAACACGTACAATTAGACCTCCAATGAATCCAAGCCATCTTAGTGTAAATTCTGACCATCCGAAGTTAAATTTGGAATTACTGTGTTGGATAATCATTCCTCTACAGGTCGTATACATTATTTTACAATATTTTCCAATTTGAGTGACTTTGTCACCTTTTCTAGACTTCGGACCAGGTTGCAACGTGGTCAAAGCATGTAATACATGTAGCACTCAATAATTTCGCTTATTCCGTATGTAACGTTTACGATATTAGCGACTAATAATGTGCTGCATTGATAATGTGTGCTGTATTTATCTTCTTTGACGTTTCAGTAGACTTCAAATAAGTCTTTGAACGACCAATTGCGACTATTTAATGGCGGACTTCGTGTTGTAGTCACGAATTCACGCGACACTTAATCATTTCGCTTCCTCCGTTAGTTACGGTTATGGAATAGCGACTTAATAGCGTACTGAATTGTTAATTTGTGCTTTGTTTATCTTCTTTCCGTTTCAGTAGACTTCATCTCTGAACGACCAGTTGCGACTATTTAATGGCGGAATTTCGTGTTGTAGTCACGAATTCACACGACACTTAATCATTTCGCTTCCTCCGTTAGTTACGGTTATGGTAATAGCGACTTAATAGCGTACTGATTGTTAATTTGTGCTTTGTTTATCTTCTTTCCGTTTCAGTAGACTTCGTCTCTGAACGACCAGTTGCGACTATTTAATGGCGGAATTTCGTGTTGTAGTCATGAATTCACGCGACACTTAATCATTTCGCTTCCTTTGTTAGTTACGGTTATGGAATAGCGACTTAATAGCGTACTGAATTGTTAATTTGTGCTTTGTTTATCATCTTTTCGTTTCAGTAGACTTCGTCTTGAACGACCTATTGCAACATGCTCACGGTGATAACTAGTGTGGTCATTAAGAGTTAACATGGCACGGAATAATTTGACTACTCCGTTAATAACGGTTATAGTATTATCGAATTAATATGCTGAATTTTTTTAATCTGTGCTTTGTTCTCTTCTTTTGTCGTTTCAGTAGCAAAGTCGACAACGAAGGCATGAATGGCAAAATGGGTGTTGGCAATGTGGAAATGGAGGAAATTATGTTGACATGGTTTAGGCTGCCCAGTGGATGTAAATTTCACCGCAGGTCCGTGCATGGCTTTCGGGCCTGTAAGTCCGGACGCATGGAGTCTAGGCTGGATCAATTGGATCCATTTTATTATGCACTTTCGCCGGCCGTCCAGCCGTCCGTCCAGCCGACACCGTCAGTTCAGCCGGCACTTCAGCAGGCACCAACCGGCACTAGCCATACATCCGGCACCGTCCGTTCAGCCCAAATGGCACCGGACGGCCAGCCGACCTTCCAGCTGGCATCAACAGGCACCGGCCGTTCAGCCCAAATGGCACCGGCCGGCCAGCCGACCTTCCAGCCTGCATCAACAGGCACCGGCCGTCCACCCGGCAACGACCCTTCAGCCCAAATGGCACCGGTCGTCCAGCTGACCTTCCAGCCGGCATGAACCGGCACCGGCTGTCCATCCGACAACGACCGTTCAGCCCAAATGGCACCGGTCGTCCAGCCGACCTTCCAGCCTGCATCAACAGGCACCGGCCGTCCACCCGGCAACGACCGTTCAGACCAAATGGTACCGGTCGTCCAGTCGACCTTCCAGCCGGCATCAACCGGCACCGGCCGTCCATCCGGCAACGACCGTTCAGCCCAAATGGCACCGGTCGTCCAGCCGACCTTCCAGCCGGCATCAACCTATGCAGGCCGTCCATCCGGCAACGACCGTTCAGCCCAAATGGCACCGGTCGTCCAGCCGACCTTCCAGCCGGCATCAACCTGCACCGGCCGTCCATCCGGCAACGACCGTTCAGTCCAAATGGTACCGGTCGTGCAACCGACCTTCCAGCCGGCATCAACCTGCACCGGCCGTCCATCCGGCAACGACCGTTCAGCCCAAATGGCACCGGTCTTCCAGCCGACATCAACCTGCACCGGCTGTACATTTGATTTACGGAGATTATAGTGATGTACCCGTCAGTCAATCTGTACTACTGGTTACATATCACTACCATGAGAGAGATGTTATAGATGTATCTCCGTCCAATCAGACCATTCGAGAGGCAGGTGCCGGTCATAGCCGGACCTTCGCCGACATTCCGGCCGACCATATACCAGACAAATCAGTCGGTATCGCCGGTGTACACCTCCCGTCACGTCAAATACGTGTCGGTGTGATTTTAAAACAAGGGAGAATTAGTGACATTATCAGAGATGACGGAATTGAGTTATCTATGCCACTTGGTATGCGCTACCCAGATATGGCAGCTTTACCAGAACAGGACTTTCAGGCCGACCATTCGTCAGTTCAATCAGCCGTTAGTGCCGGCCGTCCATATGTTCACGGCTTCTCCACAAGGGAGATTTAGTGAAAGTGTCAATTATGACAGAATTGCGTCATCTAGGTCACCTGGTATGCTGTACAGATATGCAAGCTATACCAGAACCAACATTCCCTCTGAGCGAATGGTAGATGGGTGCACAGTGCTGGCCGCACTACATAAGCATTATGTAATTATTATTACCTTCTAGCTGGCACCAACCGGCACCGGGCGTCCATCCGGCAATGACCGTTCAGCCATATGGCACTGGTCATCCAGCCGGCACTAACCGGCACCGGGCGTCGATCCAACAATGACCGTTCAACCCAAATGGCACCGGTTGTCCAGCCAAGCTTCCAGCCGACACTTGCCGGCACTGACAGTCCATCCGGCTCTGGCCGTCCAGCCCAACAGGCACCGGTCGTCCAACCGTATGGAGATTTTAGTCATATACCAGTCCGTCCGACTGTACCGCTGTACCAGCACGGGGACTTTTATCATACCGCAATCCGCACAAATCGGATTGACGAAGATTCTAGTGATGTTTCCGTCTGTCAATCCGTACTACCGGTTACATATCACTACCATGACTCTGATGTTGGCGATGAATCTCTCGATCCAACCCGACCATTCGAGCGGTCGGTGCCGGTCATAGCCGGCCCGTCGCAGGCGTTCAGGCCAAACATATACCAATCAATTCATTCGGCATTGCCGGCCGTCCATAGGCTATCAACTCATCCACAAGGGAGAGTGAATGCCTTTTTTAGAGATGACGGAATCGAGTCATCTATGCCACCTGGTATGCATTACCCCGATATGGATGCTTTACCAGAGCAAGATTATGCACATAGTGAGTGCGATGAATCACAGGCAAATCAGCTGTATGCAGATCCAACTATGGAACGGACTGAGTTCAGCTTCAAAGCCGCAGTGGAGGAAATTTTTAGGGTGTTAAGGCCCCTTCAGAATGCCCTCCACCTCCTGCTGCAATTACCGACTATAGGGTTAGTGCGTCGGTCGATCTGGATGAAGGGGAAGAGATTCTATCCTTCTGCCTCCTTCCCCAGTCGACAAAATTAAGGAAAAACATCTGTCAAGTTCTATTCTGCTCAAAGGCAGAAACGATCTTATATCAATTTACGTCATATAGGCTTTCTCGTGAACTGGATAAAGTTTGATCTCTGTCCAATCCGGATTTTGGTCCATCTGGGTGTGGAGTTTCTCCCGATCTGAATCTGGTAAGGCTTCCTCGAGTTTGCGATTATCCAGATAATTGCACTCGTAGAGTCCGTTTCCGACAGGATGCGCATTTTAGCAAGAGAGTTGCAGATCCTCGGATTATTCAATGCGGCAGCAGACTTGATCCCGATCAGCCGTCCTTTTATGCGCCCTTTACAAAGGACGTTGCTAGCGTAATTGCGCTCTTTTCAAGTCCCTTCGATCCCAGAAAACAGTCATGCTCACGCCAGAGATACAATCATTCTTGAGTCAATGGCACAACCCCTGTAGGCTGTCCACAGGGATTACTCTGGAGATACCCCAAGGGGATAACGGTATGTTCCGCCACTAATACCTACGGTTGGGGTGCCCACCTGTTGCCGAACTTCGATACTGTCAGCGGCACGTGGGTGCCAGGGGCGAGCCCTTTCCACATCAACCTTTCAGAAATAATGGCTGTCATCAATGCCTTTCATTTCGGGCAGGATCAACTCTTATTACAAACTGCCCTCATTATGTCAGACAACATTGTGGTGGTGCCTTGCCTCAAAACAAGGGGACACCAATCACCAGACCTGTGCAATCTGAACTGGCAATTTCTACATTGGTTCGACAATCCCCACCTCAATGTACAATTCAGACACATTCTTGGCAGACTCAATGTCTTGGCTGACACTCTATCTAGTCATTCACACAGAATGGTCACTCCATCAATCGGACTTTCTTCCAACTGACACACTTTGGAGACGTCCGATGATTGATCTTTTGCAACAAGATGGAATCGCAAGTTCTCCACCTTTCATCTCACAGGTTCCAGACCCAGAAGCTTGGGTCGTGGATGCTCGATCAATCACCTGGGAAGGGTTGTGGGCATTCTCCTACCCTCCCACGGTCTTGGTACTGGAATTAATCCAGAAGTTAAGGGGTCAGAATTGTCAGATGGTTATGATTACCCCTCTCAGATGGAACAACTCCTGGGTCTCCGATCTACTCAATCTAGGCGATAGATCTACCCAGGAAGATTACAGTCAGCACAAGTATTCACAAGCAACCGCGGCCAGGGGTGTTCCACCCCTGTCCGGACCGTCTTTATGTTCAAGCTTGGCTCTTGTCCAGACAGCCTTGCAAGACAAACAATTTAAATCTTTGATTGCGGAGAGAATCTCGAGAGCAAGAAGGCCCTCTACTCTGAAGGTTTACGAGGGCAAGTGGCATGTTTTCAGAGACTGGTACCATAGCATTCACATTGTTCCTCTGAGTGTCACAATCCCTCAACTGGCCAACTTTTCTCTGGCTTTTCGAGGAGAAACATCTGGCTCCAGTTATTCTCAAATGTTACCGCTCCATGATATCAGACACATTCCGCCATTCTGGTACATGTGCTATCAGCCATGACAAAGATTTGTCAGATCTTTAGACATTTAAAAAAAAAAAAAAAAAAAAAAATTTAATCGACTTATATCCCTCACCCTGTTTTCAAATGGAATCTGTCCTGGGTTTTAACATGACTCAATTCAGACAGTATTGAGTCTTTAACCCACGATTAGTTAAAGCTACTATCATACAAATTGGGTTTCTTGATAGCCTTAGCTTCAGCATGCAGGGTGAGCGAGTTACATGTCCTTTCTAGTGACCCGAACTCTCTTTCATTTTGATCAGAGGGTTTGATGGTTCTCTTGACGCAGCCAGGCTTCGTAGTCCAAAATAGATTACCATACATTGCGATCAAAGAGTCGTCATTAGCTCGCTTTCTTTATAGATAAGTCAGGATCAACAGCCATGTAAGGTCCTGTTTGGGCACTCTAGCACCATTTCAATGCATAGAGGTGAGTCAGGTCACATACTAGCACCTCTTTCTTCTGGTGATAGCTGGGATATGAGATATCACCATTCAAGCCCTTGCTTCATGGCTGTAGTGGGTTATACGCTCGGCGTACTCTGAGAATTCGCAAATCAGTCACCTTATAGAAGCTGTTGCAGAGTCAACCTTCTACAGTTTTATCTTCAAGTTTGTACTCGCAGAGGCAAACATTGATTCTAGTAGGTCTGGTGTTGGGCAGCCCAGACGCCCACCAGACCCATGTGCAACAATCAGCACAGCCTATTAGCTCCGCTGGATTCGCCAGATAAATTTTCGTAGGTAAGAAGATTTCAATAACTATCTTCTTAACCGCATAAAAGGGTCACATATCACGTGACCCTGGGCTGTGTTGCTGATTGAAAATTAGGAGACCGGGTTATCATTCATATGGGGAATCCAACCATCATTCCCTAGAGGATACCCGGGGTGGAGGTCGGATGCTCCGCATTCCCTCCTCCTATTACTTATTCTCCTAAAGTAATGTGATTGGGGAACGTATTCAAAGGAGAAAGCAAATTTTTTAGTAAATTATGTTTCCCCGAGAATACTTACCCAATCACATTACTAAGAAACCCTCCCAACCACCCCGCCATGCGAGCATCCTCGTGTTTTATATATCGCTCAGCTTAAAAACTAAAGAAGCGACACCTAACGGGCGACAAGGGGAGGTAATGGGCAAGAGTTATTGCCCTTTGTCTATATGACATAGACAGGAAAGACGAATTTTCGTCTTTTGGTAGGGCTGGATTCGCGAGGTAGCAGGCTAATATCCCTAAAGTAATGTGATTGGGTAAGTATTCTCGGAGAAACATAATTTACTAAAAAATTTGCTGTCCACTCAGTTCCACAGGAGTACTTGCATTGCTATGTGAAGGCCAAAGTAATTCCATCGTTGCCAAACTATTCTAAGAAGAAAATTGACTTATTGATCATTTTATTTTTGAGCATATTTATTGTGTAATATGCACACTTTTAGTAAATAGGTGCATATAATTTTTCTTTGGTGTCCTTTTGAGGAAAGTCTGGGTTCTTTTGAAATTTTGGAGACCCCCCCCCCCCCAACACTTGACCATATAATAATAAAAATAATAATGAGGACTTTGTATATAATCTTTCAAAGCTCTAAGCGCTTTACACCATCAATAATGATATGACTACAATACAAAACAAATGACAAAAACAATGAAATTGGAAAACATAAAAACATGTTGAAACATATAAGATACAAAACATGATTAGGTCTATAAGTTTGTCCCTGCAGTCGAAACAGGTGAGTTATAAGAGGGACCACTGTGTCTTTATGTCTAATTTCAATGGGCGATTCATTCCACGTCACCGGTCTTGTTGTTACTGAGCTTCTATTCTGCTTCTTAAATAAAAATAAGATTTATCTGCCAGAAAAGAATTTAAATTTCATTATGCTATTGAATTCCACTATCAATAACTAATATGTTTTATAATAAAATTTGGAACATTTTATGAACAAGATAAATGTTTTCCCTCAATCCAAACATATAACGTATCTATCAGACACAAGACAAGAGACTGTTCATTAAATATGTAATCGTTTTCACTCAGTTTTCCCTTTTGATCATGAAAATATGGCAGGAAATTATTACATATATGTTTGCTTAACCATATTAAACACGTACATTCTTCATTGTAGTTATTTATCCTGTATGTGACAGCAGAACATCATTATTCGCATGATTGTTTCTGATATAATCATTATGACTTATTTTATATTTTATAAGAAGATGAAATGAATCACATTTTTATACTTAATTAAGTTCTTTCACGAAACTTAAAAAGAAAAATAACAAGTTTTTAAAAATGTTTTGTAACTTAGAATGGTAACGTATGTGTCGTAGTGTAAAACACCAATATATTTTAAAGTTCAAACAACTTAAATTTACACTTTTATGTGCAATTAAAATGGCCTGAACTTATATACAGTCTCACATATAGAAAACAATATTTTTAATCGATGAAAATGAGGAGTCCGCTCACATGTACTGTTTAGGTAGCATGTGTATCAGACATTTTGAATATTCAACCCATAAATAATCTAATATAGAATACGTCGTCATTTTAGAGAACGTGGCGCTTTATTGCCTTTGTTTCAGATCTAACTGCATTGCATACAAGGAGTTTTCGTCTGACAAGATTCCATCTTTTTGTGTGTGTGTGTGTGTGTGTGTGTCTGAGAGAGAGAGAGAGAGAGAGAGAGAGAGAGAGAGAGAGAGAGAGAGAGAGAGAGCCTCGTACCAGTTAAGTTTATGTTTTATTCATAGTTCCTCCTTTACGCCATACAAATTAGAAAAGAATAAACTGATTAATAATCTTAATTATGATACTCATTGTCTTTGTTCCCTTGTAAGCTACTACATCTGAATGCATCTGTCCATGTGTGCGACTCTCTCTCTCTCTCCTTCAAATGAAAAAGAAAATAATTGCCTGAAAGTGATAAAGTGAAACAAAGCAAAATACATCAGCCCATATACGTACGACTCACCAGCTTGAAGGCACATATATATCTGCACACCTGCACGCACGCACAAACACTTACATACATACATACATACATACATACATACATACATACATACATACATACATACATACATACATACATACATACATACAGATATGTAATAACTTCATGCCATATTTTCATGATCAAAAGGGAAAACTGAGTGAAAGCAATTACATATTTAATGAACAGTCTCTTGTCGTATGTCTCTGATACATACGTTATATGTTTGGATTGACTAAAAAGGCATACACATTGTAAACTTTTGCGCCAATATTTTGAATCGGAAACTGTTATAATTAGAATGGTATTAATTTGACAACTTAAAATGTTTGTGGTGTTTTGAATATTCATTATCAAATTAAATGAAATTTAAAATACAAGAAATTTTGGTAAAGATGCATCTTTCATTGTGCACATTTATCTGTCTTTTTCCTAACATATAACAGTAAAACGAAATAATGTTCTGAATTAAATTTGTTAAATTATTGCAAAATAACTCATTATGCAGTTTTCAACCATTTTATCTGTATAAATTTATTTGTAACAAATACGTTAAAATACAAGAATATCTCGCGTTTTGCTTGAGAATTAAGTTTTTGAGACCAAGCGTACAGATCTACTATACTCCTTTCTTTCTTCGGTTTTTCCTAACCATTATAACTTCGGAAAACATTTATCTTGTTCACAAAATGTTCCAAATTTTATTATAAAACATATAATATAAGAATTGTCAAAATATATGTTACAAAAAAATACTTGTCAGTTGTAGTTTAAAACTGGGCTGATTGTCTTTGGTTGGGCTGAAATGTCTTTCAAGTTGGGCCAAATTGTCTTTAAAGTTGGGCCGAATCATCTTATTTTCGATCCAAGTTGGTCCAAATTGTCTATAAGCCATCAAATGTGTAGTTAATCAAAAGGATAGTCAACTTGAAAGTCAGAACTGTCTTCACAAGTGAAAAGCTTCTTTGGCCCATGTACACTTTTAACTTAACTTAGGAAATATCATATGGGAATTAGATCTGGCTTATTGAAAATATAAATCAAAATAAACATTTATATTGGATCAAATACAAAATTTGCCAGCACAAAGAAGATCACCCGAATGCAGCTACCATTCAAGATGTCTGCCAGCATAATATTTCATGAATCATTGCAGATTGATCCATCAAAAAGTTATAGCAAACAAAGGTCACATTTTTCATCAGGAATTTTGATAATATGCAGATAATTGTTTAACTTATATTTATGTGTACATACAAGCTCATGTTATAATCACATATAAAAAGTGAAATAAATACTTCAGTAGATATATTCAGTAGATGCATATTTAAAGTACATGTATATGATATGATGACATTGTAAAATAAAAATGTTCATGATTCAGTTATCCAGAAAACTGTATAATCATATTATTAAAAGTATTGATGATGTGTAATGCATTGTGTGATTCAGTTATCCAGAAAACTGTATAATCATATTATTAAAAGTATTGATGATGTGTAATGCATTGTGTGATTCAGTTATCCAGAAAACTGTATAATCATATTATTAAAAGTATTGATGATGTGTAATGCATTGTGTGATTCAGTTATCCAGAAAACTGTATAATCATATTATTAAAAGTATTGATGATGTGTAATGCATTGTGTGATTCAGTTATCCAGAAAACTGTATAATCATATTAAAATTATTGATGATGTGTAATGCATTGTGTAATTCAGTTATCCAGAAAACTGTATAATCATATTATTAAAAGTATTGATGATGTGTAATGCATTGTGTAATTCAGTTATCCAGAAAACTGTATAATCATATTATTAAAAGTATTGATGATGTGTAATGCATTGTGTGATTCAGTTATCCAGAAAACTGTATAATCATATTATTAAAAGTATTGATGATGTGTAATGCATTGTGTGATTCAGTTATCCAGAAAACTGTATAATCATATTATTAAAAGTATTGATGATGTGTAATGCATTGTGTGATTCAGTTATCCAGAAAACTGTATAATCATATTATTAAAAGTATTGATGATGTGTAATGCATTGTGTGATTCAGTTATCCAGAAAACTGTATAATCATATTATTAAAAGTATTGATGATGTGTAATGCATTGTGTGATTCAGTTATCCAGAAAACTGTATAATCATATTATTAAAAGTATTGATGATGTGTAATGCATTGTGTGATTCAGTTATCCAGAAAACTGTATAATCATATTAAAATTATTGATGATGTGTAATGCATTGTGTGAGCAAGAAAGACATACTATTCTTTTTTTTAAAATTTATATTTTGGACTTTTTTCAGGCTCAGTCTTCAAAAGGATTCAAGTAAAGGTTCAAAAAGGCCAGCTACATGAAGCACAGGTATCTTAATTGATGAATAAAATATGTAGACTTTAATAACACATCAGCACAATCATAGCCATTCAGTGCCAGGTAAGTTTAGTATCACAAAACAAATATATATACCCCCACCCACCATGAATTTTTTTGCCAACCATGCCTAATATGTATGTCTGTATATATTTTTGTCTCCAATGTGTCTTGGATATTAAGTCATTTCCTTCCATACTGATAGAATTTCAAAGGTCTGAGCTAAAAACATTGCCCATATATGCAACCGGTACTTGACCAGATGCAGGTTTTATAGTATTAACTATATATATAAAGCCTGATTGAAGCTGCTAATTCATACACATGATGGAGTATGTGTTAGAATAGCTAACTGTATAGTTCAAATGGTGTATTTAATGTGAGTAAAAAATTTATTGACATGTCAAGCTAACTTATGTACAGATAAATAAATATTACATTATTAATTTTGCATTTGAAATGAATACCTACACGTACACATGATTTCAAATATATTTGTAAATTTGCTTGTTTGACAAGGCAGTAAACTGAATCTTTAATTGCATTGATTGATAAAATGTGGCTTTGCATTTTAATGATCTTAAACAAGTATACCTGGTAGAACATCTTCTGGGAAGTGCAAGAAGTTTTGACTTCAAAGGTTGTAAATTTCGATTATTTCCTGCTTTTTATGAACCTTCTTGATTAATTCTAAGGTTTTTCTGAAAGAATTTGACATTTTCATGAAGATGACTTTGTTAATGTATTGAACAGCCACTGATAAAGCACAGCCTTCAATATCTGAAAATGAATTATGAACATTTAAATATTGTCATATTTCAAACTTTCAGTATTGTTTTCTAAGTATATGAATAAATCTGCAGAAGAACATATTCTAGCCAAGATTATGTAGCTTTTTTATATTATATTATATGATGCCATGGTTTTATTTTACCAAATGAAATTGAGTACAAAGTATTTCATGCATTCCTTTATCCATTGCATGTTATAAATAGTATTATATTTATGTGTAATTGCTAATGGTTATAATTAATACTGTTATGTATGTTATAAATAGTATTACATTTATGTGTAATTGCTAATGATTATAATTAATACTGTTATGTATGTTATAAATAGTATTATATTTATGAGCAGCAGAGAGGGTGAACCATGCAACTAACTTTTAAGCAAAATATTTTAAGCCTCCTTTTGCCAAAAAGAGCCTTGGATCAGACGGTTATATTCTAAGCAAATTATTTAAAGCCTCCTTTTGCCAAATGGAGCCTTAACAATTTTAAGCCTCCTTTTGCCAAATTAAGGGGAACCCGAGGGTGCAAAAAACCTCTAAAAAAAAATATCTTACAACATCGTCGTCGCCGCCCTCTCTGCTGCTGGAACTTTTAGTTCTGGGTTAACAATTTTTTTACGATGAAAATTATTTACGATGAAAATCACTTATGATTGAAAATCCTTTCAGGATTTCACAAACAGACTAATTTGTAAAACTTCACCTCGCAGATCAATCAAATTATTAGATTGGTCAGTGAGTTTGAAATTAATTCTCGTTAAAGAATTATTATGACATCGCATAAAGACTGGATTAGTTGGGTTTTCAATAATTAGAAATCCTGGAGGAGCCGTTGGTGCAAATGAATATAGAATATATCCCTGCTGAGCTTGATTTGATCGCTCGAGATTTATTTGATAGCTTCCTTCGATAACATCACATACTAAATTCAGCGCAATCACTGAGGATATATCTACATTTTGAGGAGCGATATGTCTCCCACCACCATCTGGGTCGTTATTAAATGTCAGAATATTTGTTTGTTGTCGTGATAATTTCTTCCAATCGTCGTGGATTTTCTTAAACCCGATATCGATGGCATAACTGAGAAGTTTTTTTAATTCGTCGGGGTTATACCCAGGAATTTTAATTTTTGAGATATCTTCTACGCTGTCTCCGGGTTTTCCCCATATTCGCAAAATTTTAACACCTCCTTCTTGAATAATTTGCGTATGAAATGTTTCCATATCGTTGATGATTTTGTTACCTGTTTGTACTACACTAATAAATTCATCTTGGGTGAGAGAGCCGGATTTAAGTGATATTAACAATAATGAAAAATCATTATTCATTGCGCTGAAATTTTCTTCGATTAAACCAGTGTGAATAAATTCACCATCATCGTGGGATTCCATAAACTTAGGGGAATAATTTTGATAACTTTTCACTTCATTGATGGATTTTATCCTGTCGGTGATATAATCGCCCTTTACGGGTTCATCTGGTATAACGATTTCTCGTCTAGGTGGTAATTCAGGCCATCCTAACACTGATCTTATAGAACTCTGATAAATATCCACAGCATACGCAGGGGAATTAATCTCGATCGTAGATGATAACGTCGGCTCGTGAACCGTTATAGCGATTTTTGATTCTTTTCCAGTGATAGATTTTATTCTTCGTTGTAATTCGTTATTGATTTGTTCGATTTGATATGACCCAGTTGGAATTGAAACAACGTTCCAGTCTGGAGTTCCATCTTCACGATTTTTCCACGCGAACACCAAGGAATTATTTGGTTGTTGACCACCAAATGCTACAGATCTGATATTGGGCCAGCTATGATACACTCGTAGTTTTGCTAGCACGATCTCGCTCACTGGAACGGGGTCGGGAAATTCACACTGAATTCAAGACGCGTTGAGGTTATTGATATCATGCTTGTTTTCACCGGTGTTGTATTTTCTACTATTTGTTGAAGTAGTTCTTTTGATGTCATTATTATTATTATTCTGCTCTAATTTTAGTATTGTTGATTTATACAATTGAGCCATTGTTGAGAATTCGCTATCTGATATTGTTGTGTCATCGAGTGACGATGATATCAACGAGGATAATTGCGAGTAAACGGTAGATGCAATGTGAAATTTAATTTCATAGTCGTGTAGCCACCGCGGAAATAGCGATTGGAACTACGATCGGAGCAATCATTGTAACCGAAGATAGTATTATTCCAGCAGCAGTGATTACACCCGATACTGAATACACGGTGATATCAACCGCGGTTATTCTTCGTTTGTATTTTTTTATTTTTATTTGATACTCCTCACAGCGTGAGCTGAGTTTAGTTTGAAATTCTCTGACCTGATCATAGCGATACTGATACACTGAAGGGATTGTCATCTAATTTTAGCAGTGTTAGTGTTTTCAATTAATTTCAAATTGCTAGCGTTTTCAGTTGAAACCACTAGTAAAAATCCATAGGATTTTCAGTTTTATTATTTACTTAAATCCACCACGAATTCTACGTACCACGTTACTGAAACCCTGGCTAGATTTCTATCTGCGGTCGTTATCGTGAACTGTTCAGATACATCCTTGTCGATGATCGTTGATATTGTATTATTGACTCCAGATGAACTACTTGATGATATATTGAATTGAGTCGGTGATACTATTGTTAATCGATAAATACCCTTGACGGCTGCGGTTACGTGTAAAATGTTGGTTGTGGGAGTCCACGCAAATGAACCGTGTTGAATCGTGTATACGATATTGTTGGTGCTCTTATGAGGAATTTTTATTTTTTCAACAACGCTTATCATCCTCGCTGTATCATCCTTCATTGCGTCGTTGAATGTTTTTAGATCATCGATGGCTTTTTTAATATCAGGAAGGGTTATTTAAATTTTATCAAATTGAGTTCCAATAAATTTATCAATGATGTTTTTACGAAACATTGAAAACTGTTTCACGTGTTTTTCATATTCGGATTGAAGAGTTGCTAGTTCCAACATAGAATCTTTTATCAAGGTGAGTTTTGGTGTGGTCACTGGTGGATTTCCAAAAAATTCTAGTATGGGTTTATCAATTTTGTCAATTATATTACTTTGTACTGTAGTAAACTGATCAAATGCAACTATATGATCGTCATTCTTATCATTGAGCGATTTCAATGAATTCACCGTGTTATCGAATGTTACTAATTTATCCGTGATCGTTGAAATAAGTACACCTGGTTTGAGTTTACCCTGATCGGAAAATAACGCGATAGTATCCTCTGCTGCGTCTCGTCGTTTAACTAAAATATTATCGAGGGAGACATTACTAGTTTTCAATTTACCCTGACGATCGCCAAATACAACTATTTCACCAGGATCAACATCTACTAGGTTCAATGTTTCGGCTATTTCATCTTCGATTAGTTTTTTAACCTCTTTGATTTCAACTCCATCAGTATCCGGTTTCTTCAGCGCTGATAAAGGTCGTCCCCAAATATCAATCATTGTTATCATAGAAATCTTTTCTCTGTTTAAGATCTAAAAGATTTCATCAAAGATTTCCAATCAAAGATTTTCAATCCAACGACTGCTAGTATACTCATTTACTACTACATGGGGTGGTTTTGATTGAGGAATCAAAGATTCCTTTGAAATAGCATTAAGTACGTTTAATACTTCATTGCCACATATGGGTGGGTCAATCATCGTTTGTGTTGGTAACGTGGAATATCAAGGGGGTATTTTTAAGCGCGTTGATAAATCAAGGATATAGCGGTTAAATTCCTTCGGAGGCGCTAGTCCATATGAGTCAAAATAAATGATCCCACGTGGATCAATCGCGTATGCAACCCAGTGGGTTCCAGGTCCATCGCTGTTATCTAGATTAATAATACCCATTTCAACATTATTTGGTTGTGCCGGTAACTGATCTTTCATAAAAGCACCTCTGAAGTTTTTAATCGCGAGTTTTTTAGCGGCATCAATTAAATCAAAATTGGACATTGGAAGATTTTTCACTAGTAAACCGTTCCTAGTCTCAGGCCGCTTCCGCTGTACCATGAATACGGGGTTCCTGGTAGTCTTAGACCTTTCCCCTTTTTTTTATACCCCTTTCCCGTTGCTTTCTTTAGTGCCATTCTTGTCGCGGTACCAATAGCTCCTAACGCTGCCGCTTTAGCTACCGCTGGGGCCGCTGCGGCAATCAACCCTGGAATCAACCCTAACAGCGGGAATATACCACCTGTCTTTTCCATGTTTTTAATCGCGCTCGTAGAAAGAGTAACCTGAACTCCTTTTTTTTCTTTAAGCGCGCTATTAAAATGTTTCACTTGAGTTTTCGTCAACGATAGTTTATTCGCTCCGCCATTCATTTGATTAGGTTTCAGCGTTATTGTGGTTCCACATTGCTTAGCTGATTTGGATTGTAATTTTTTTAACTGACCAGGTGTCAACGTGACATTGATATTACTATACGACATTATACAAAACAGATTGATTCTAAATCGCAGAGAGAGAGATGGAAAATCAATCACAGATTTTCCACTGGTGCATCTACCACTCTCATTCGTCCACCAACACCTTCGAGTATCAGTGATTTATCACTGAGAATGACAGCAACCGCTCTATAATTCGGGATAAGGATAGTAGGTACCCCACCAACTATTGGACCAGCAGGACGGGTTACACGAGCTCGGAAATGTATATCAACGACGGACTGTCTCATCAAGTCAAGATGTTCCAACGAAAAGTAATAAATCGGATACATACTTTTAAAATCCAACTGTGATATTTGTAGACCAGTATCTACATTTTGATCGCGTCCCATATACGACAACAGGTTATGATAAACTCGTGCAATATGATTGTTTTCATAGTTAAGTTGTATATCCTCTGATGGTTCTTGCTGTCCGTTTATTTTCAGCGAGACTTCATTACACACAATTTGATCACATTCATATGGGAACGTTCTTGATTATTTAATCGCACAGTATTCTGTAGCGCAACAAATATGTGACGTGGAGCTGAAATACCCTGTTTTGATGCTAGATGCCATGAAATTGTACCATCCATATTATAAATCATGGTATCTGTGGACGTTGACAACCAACTCAACAACGTCTTTCCTCCACGATCCATAAATGATAACAATCGCGGTTCTGTTGACAACGACGGAGTCAACACCGGCATCCACAGTGTTAGTTTTGATAAAACGACTTTACCGGGAGCGCCGCCAGTGCGCCAGATTGCATTATCATCAGTACCCCTTCTCACTAGTGCTACCGTATGCTTTGCTCCATAGATAACTTTTCTGACGTTTCTACAAAATCCAAATTGTGATGCAACGGAATCGCACATGAAAACCGTCGACGCTGTCCTTGTAACGTTGATACTCGTGTTGCAAATCCTAGGTTGTAATTACCCTTAACGCCTCCGAGAATGTCAAAATCAGCGCCTGGTCTGACTCGACGTTCTGGATTAGCCGCTTCTTGTTGATTAGCAACTGAAGTGTCTTGCGGTGTTAACACTTTAATATACTGAAGGTGTTCAGCTTTATCAGTAATATTCTTCGTGAACATCATAGACGGACCTGCTGATCTAGTATAGTCATCAGAATATCTCGCTAACCCGATCACCCCCGTTGCAATATCAACTTCACGTTCAATAGATTCGATTTCTCTTCCATCAATGAGATATCTAGCGCTTTCAAATAACGCCATGATGCCGTTGTTAACAAAACCAACTCGGGTAGTTTGGTTATCAGCATATGGTGTCTCATCCGCTTGTAAAAGTTCACCTTCGACTTCAATAAAGGCTTCACAAGGCAAAAAAGTATTTACTGGTATCATGAACTTGAAGTTCGATTCTCCCCCGAAGATCAGGTTGTGCTGCGTGATAGGCAAAAAATTGATAATCGCGTACAGAATCATCCTTGAGTACTGGGGCGTCCATGTCAAATGCACTATCAGGGTTGTGTTTGAACATTTTTTATTATATACCCGCTGGTCTAAATTGAAGGTGAAATCAACAATGATTTTCAATTATTTTAAAATAATTCCTAACAGCTTTTTCCTATGGGAAATCCCATGCAAATTCGACCACTTGACCCTACGGAATAATTCCTGTCTTTTCTGGATTTTTCATCGTGAAATCACATTTTTTGTGATTTTATTGTTGATTTTTTGATCATTTTTGATCATTTTTGCTTCGAAAACAACAAAACAAATTCCTAACAGCTTTTTCCTATGGGAAATCCCATGCAAATTTGACCACTTTACCCGAAAAATCTCAAAGAGATTTTAACGAATTTCTTCCTAATTCTCACGGAAATCACCCATAAAATCACAAAAATGTGATTTCACAGTAAAAAAAATCATCAAAAATCACCCAAAATTCAGTGAAAACCAGTGAAAATACAGAATTGAAAATCGCAGATTTTTCATTTATTATAATAATTATTTTTTTTATAAACTACAAGCAATTTTCATCGACGTCTTTGACTTTTGTAGAAATTCTTTGAATTTCCAAGACCACTTCCCGCTATCATATTTGCTGTTATGTTATCCTGGGCGGTCATCGATGATGAAATCAACGACTGTAGTTTTTCATCTACTGCGTTATTTATTATTTTACTAACCTGCGCAGGCATAACCGCAGTAGATGGCAACGGTAATGGTTTCTTCGAATTTCCACGTCGAACTAGCGCTGTTAGTTTATCCTTCGCGGCTGAAAACGCCTTCGCGGCCAGATCACCAACAGCGCTACCGTATTTTGGTGTGTATAACGCGCACCGATGTATAACGCGCACACCGATTTTCGACCCAAAATAAGTGGAAAAAAACTTAGTTCTGCCATATAACGCGCATGTGATATAATGCATTTTCAAATTGCGACTACCGGTATTTCGCTCCGTTTTCATAGTGCAACAACAGTTTTTCATTTTAGATAGTGAATGAAAAAGTGGCAATATTGATATTGTATCTTTCCGATTTTATTGTTGGCCCTTAAAAGGGCCCTTTAAATGTTCGTCTAGTTGACGCAATCTATTGCATCAAATCCCTCAAATTCCACTTCGTCGTCATCACTTTCGAAAAGTCGCTGTATGTCCTGAATCAATTAAATACTGCTCACCGAGACAAAGCATTGTAACTATGTTGAGTGCATCAAAGCTTACCTGGCGCCGATTACCGTGAAAAGACCACACCGAGTCAATGAAGCATTGAAGCCATTGATCACTGTATAATCGCAAAGATATCTCAAATACTATGATTTAAGATGAGAAATAAAACTAAGTAACAAGCTTATTTTCCAAAGAGGAAAAAAATGTTTCCCGACTTCATACATTGATTATTTTGTTCCACAACGTATCAGTGTTCCCGTAAGAAAGAACCTGTAGTCGCAAAAAATATGTCCCCCAACAGATGCTCTGATGAGAACATTAACACTAGTTGAATTCTACACACATTATATTTCAATTCAACCAATAATAAATGAAGAAAAATTCGATTAGATCAACAGTTATGGAATACGGTACTGAACATTTACAGAACAAGTACGGTAATCCACACAGTGGTACTTGTTCCGCTCCAATGCGGCACTTTGCACAGCTTTTGAACAAATTGCCAGTCGTTATTTACATGTATTTCCGGCCGAGGCACAGAACAAAACTTGACACAGTGATGTGAAATGAAACCAGTTTATTAACATAAGGAATCAAAGAACAAGACTATTCGTAAGCATTATTTATTTCTTTAATACGGCTAGTACCGGTAAACATTTTAGTTACAATGCAATGTACAATGGATTTAATATTTCACAAGTAGTGAGTGCCTTCATACTCTTCAGATCGACCTGGAAAAAATCTTTTTTTTTAGTTCTTGTATACAACGCGCACCCCCGACCTAAGATAAGAAAATTAGGTAAAAAAAATGCGCGTTATACACAACAAAATACGGTAATACCCTTATCCCTGATAACATCAATGGCTTTCATTGATAGTTGTTTTGCTAGCGGCGCTACTTTTGGAGCCATTCTTGAAAATAATTCCATTATAGTATTACCGAGACCATCTCCATAGTACACTCGGTATTTTGGCAATCGTGAGTTTACCACGTAGACGTTAGTTGGTTTATCATGGTTGTAGTGTATGATCATTCTCTATTCAATTGCTATTTATCTAATCGCTATGATAACCGTGATGAAAATTCGTAGAATTTTTCTCCACTAATTCTTCAATAAAATCTCGATATGTTGCAATATCCATGATACCACCTTGAAATAATCGCCTACAAATATCAGCAGCTTCATTAATTATTTCTGGTGAGTTATTTCCAGCCCGTTTTCCCCTACGAGTACTTCTAATCGTGTTATATCACCAAGAATATTACCAGGACATGTTACACTAGAGTTTCCAACTAAACCACTACCTGATTTTTCAGTGATACCAGTTGCACCTTGAGAAGAGGGTTGTGTTATTTTAAAAAATTTTGATTGTTCTGGTAATCTAAGAAATCCAGGGTCTGATTGCGTTGTTGTAGATGATTCAGCTTTTTTTATTGCTGCCATATAATCCTGAAATGTTTTATTATCATCTCTTGCTTGAGATGAACCTGATAGTATACGATATAACCCCCTATACCAATCTTTTTTAGGGGGGGTTTTATAATCATCGTGGATATAATCTCTTCTCTGATGAAAACTCCTAACAACGAAATCGGCTAATTCTTCCATAGAATTAAAAAAAAAATAATTTTTTAATTCATCTAATTTACCCGGACGGAATTTATCATTGAATGCAACTCTTTCACTAGTAGTATCACCCTCTTCTTCTTCTTCTTCTTCTTGTGGTTGTTGTTCTTGAAATTCTTCTTGAATTTCTTCAAGTGGTTCAGGTGGTGTATCAATATCATCTAATCGTGCAATTTCTTCCTGAAGTTCTCGTTGTTGTTGTTCTTGTTGTTCTTGTCGTCTTGCAGCGGTTATTATATCACCAGGAAGTGATTTTAAACCCTCTTTTGTTTGTCTAGTTTCGATTGCTATTTTTTCAAGTTCACCAAGAAGAGGTCTCTCTACTCGTTCCCCCGCCTTAGGGATATCTCCGTATATAGCTCGTTCAGTAGCTGTTTTCACATCTGTAGTTGCAGCAACAATCGGCTTAAAGAGTTGTTCAGAACCCTCTGTAAAATCAGTCTGATTTAACTGCCACTGCTGAAGTTTTTCGCGTATACGATCACGAAGGGGTAATAGTTTATTAATATCAATTAGTCGTTGTTTTGTGTTACGTGTGGTCAGTGATTGTCCTACCATATTGAAAGAGTATCACTATTGTCAAATTGCTTTGCAATTTCAATTGCAATTAAAAATCCTTTGGATTCACCGAGTAAAAAAAAAAGAAATCACTAGATTATACTTCCCTGTTGTACGGGGTTAATTCACATACACACAATTTTACTTCCTCGTTACATGATACACGTCATACAATTACCCGTACCGGTTAGGCTCTCTACGCGTGGGGCTCAGCTTGCTCCATTAACGTTTTTAATTGTCTCACCTTACAATTAATAAGTTTTCTGCTTTCATACTCAGAACTTAATTGCTTACGTATATGTTCGACGATGTTACATAGTGGTACAAACACATTAACGTCTTCATGATAAACTAAACTCTCACGGATAAGTTTTTGTACGCGCTTAATTAAAAAATATTTCTTAGCGAGTACATATTTTCCATTCTGCTCTGCAAATTGTATATCCTCGAAATCGGTCATGATTTGATCACAATCTAACCCTGAACATAATTTTACATTTTGATCTTTAAGTTTGTTGATTTCAACAATAACACATTTGAGATTTCCAGAATTCATATATATGAAAGAGTATATTTATTTAATTGTTTGAACGAAAATCCAAAGGATTTTTAAATCCACAAAATGAATTCTGGACACGCTAAGGTGTTGGTCATCTTAGCATATCCAGAAGCTTAATGCGATTATAAGTGATTATGATTATATATAATAGATGACGACGGTACTTACAACCCCTGATCTAGTGTATAGGCGGTTGTATTATACACATAGGACGGTACTTACAACCCCTGATCTAGTGTATAGGCGGTTGTATTATACATATAGGACGGTACAACAATAGATTATAATGCCAATGGTATTTACAATGAATTGATTCAATGACAATGGTTATGAATGACGACGGCACAACAATAGATTATAATGACAATGGATGACGCGGGCTATTCTACATTCAAGTGCAAAAACCAAATCACAAAAATCCAACTTGGTTTGAATGTCAATAATAACAATCACACCACATGAGACGGTGTGGTTTGGCTTTTGCACTTGAACTTCGGCTAAAGCTCAAATATATAACAGACCAGGTTGTATATAACCACTCATTACAGCGAAGTTAGATAGAACGGTGTCTACTTGTAATTGTTTGTTGTGTTTAAAAGCGATCACTGACAACGTTGAAATAACACATAATACTTAAAAAACACACTAAAAAAAAGAATATGATTATTTGTAAACGCTATGATGATTTTGTTTCGAGGTCTGAAAAGATTTCAGAAACGGATAATTGATTATTCATGATAATTATAACAACCAATCAAAAACCACCAAAACAACAACAGTGTTTCAACGATAACTCTGTCATTGGTAATTTGTCACACGCGCGTTACCAGTGAGTTATCTCCGTTAATTCACATAAACAAATCGATTTTTTTTTACAAAAACGTTTTGAAAACGCAGTTTTGGTTATATTCTTTGCAACGCATTGAATAGAAGACGGATAAATATCGAAATACACTCCAGCGCTATTTATTGACGGAAATATTTCCTCGTTGTCAGTGCTAATTGATTTTACTGGTCTAGCATTTTTCGAGTATTTTACAGTCCAACCTCGTTTTGTGTTTTCACGTTGTGAAATAGCTTGAAGATTCGATAAAGAATTATTAGTCTTAATTCGATCAATATGATCAATAACAAAGTCATCATTGATCAATCCGTTAAATACTTCATAGACGAAACGGTGATTATAATAATTTTTCTTTCCAGTGTTAAAACTCAAATATCCTTGATTATTCAAAACACCAATTGGATTCTTGAGTCTATAGTGTCTAACAACACCATCACGAGAGGCTTCGTAATTTTCAATAACAGGATGTCTTTGAAAATCTTGGTTCATTTGTATACAATAATATGTTATTTGTCTAATTCATTATTTGGTTGAGATATAACACTAGGAAATCTTTCTATGTGGTCTTGGGCATTTTTTATGATTTTGCCGTTGACGTTGTCGTTGACAGTGTCGGGATTTCTGATTCTTCGCTTGTCATAATAACGCTTCAACTCTCTATAACGCCTACCTCCGCAATTGATGCATAATTGTGAATTGCCTCTAACACCTACCCCACAATGGAAGCATGGGAGAGAACTTTTTGAACCGTTTCTCACGCTTTGCATATGATACCCACAGAATTCATTTCTGCATGATTTGTTACACGGAGTCTTTGATCCAATCATAAGCCGTTTGCAATGATTCATTATATAAAAAGTTTTTTATTTAAATACTTGTTTTAATTATTATAATATGAAAGAATTCAAGAGATTATTGAAAATTAAGCCTTGGAAAAATGCTACATTTAATCTCGATAGAATCTCTAATATACCAAAAAGTCTAATAGATGACAAAACCCTGTTGAGTAAAATGAGAGACTGTTTTAATGAATTTAAGCACGATGGAGCATCTCATACGTGGTCGACATTTCGAATTATCAACAACATCGAAGATGTCGCTGTCAATGTACCTAACATTGATGCTACCATGAATGATACAAGAGCAGCTGAGATAATCTCACATCTTCGAAAATGGTATTTTTTCAGAATAAAATTCATTATCGAAGTCGAAGGTGAATGGGTTATCAGAGATAAATTCGAACCAATCCTCAAGGATAAAAAATTTGTCATTGTGAGTAGAGATTCCAAACCAGGAATTCTAACTGGAATTGACAAACCATACTACGAGAAATCTTACCCTGTAACAGCAGTTGTTTACGGAATATATCAGCTAAATGATAAGCCGAGTATTGCAAAACTAGCTCCTATGAAAACGTCATCACTCAATTGTGTAGCAACACGTGTAATGGAACACTTCACAAATGCATCCCGAGGAAATAAACTAACTGATCTGCGACGTAGGAAAATAACCGAATGGGAACTGACAGTGAAACAGCACGGTGCAAAGATTTCCGATATAGCTAAATTAGAAGCATTATTAAGATTCCCAATATCAGTAACGACAATAACCGGAGAAGTATTATACGAACTGAAATATAAATCACAAGGAGCTCCAATTGAAATTATTGATCATAACAAACACGCGTGGACACCTGCAGTAAATGTATTTCCACGAGAACGAATCGTGAAATATATCCCGGGGAATTTTCCGGGGATGTTTTCTAGAGAAATTATTCGATGTTATTGTTGCGTTGTGTAAAGATGATCCCGTGTCAGTGTGGTTACTTAGAAGTAATGAAGATCCCGAAATAGGATTTGATCAATTTGTAAGACCAAATGGTGAATTATATCGCGTTGAAGAATTAGATAACAGAATGAGAAAAATTGCTAATGATTTTGCTTTGCAATTTCCATTTTCAAAATAGATTTCATTCAATGAAAAACTACTCGCGGATAGCTTCACAATTCCATCAGTGTTAGCTCACTTCGCAAGAGAAAAAAACTCATGGCGTCCAACACGAAATGATTTTCTCGAGGACGTTAAATTGAGTTGAGTCGAATTTGGTCATGGAGGATTGTGGAATACAAAATACTCACGTGATGGTATGATTTCAATTGATATATCCGCGTGTTATCCTGGAAGTTTTCTCGGGTATGGAGAATGCTCTGAGTATTTTAAACGATTTGGACACCCCACGCATGAAATGACTCGTGTTGCGATTAATGGGCCATTGCCCGATTTTGATTTAACGGGATTCGCTCGTGTGATATCATTCAAATTCACTGCAGGGTTGCATCCGTGTAGTTATCTTTGGCTTGGTAGACACCTATCTGAAAAGGCGTGGATGCCAATGGTGTTATTGCGGTATATGATTGATTGTGAGATGTTACAATCGTTGATTGTCGGCGAAGCTATTATATGCTATCGCGCGCAGAAGGATGTTTGGTTACCACAACCCAATTTAGATCATATAATACGCGAACAGCGAAAGAATTTTCCAGATGGAAAATCGAAGATTTTAAATGAAGAACAAATCATGAAATGGTCTAAGGAGTTATTTGAAATTAAAAACAAAGAAGCCAAAGATTTCGGACGAAAAATCATTGGTAAATTTACTGAAGGTGGAAGATATGACAATACAAAATACTCTTCGAGGTTGATCATAGACAACGCAGAATACGATTTTATCATAGCGGATTTAACGAAACATGGAAAACTTGTATCCCATAGGGATGCTTTTCTATCCAATGCTGAGAAATTAGGTACGGTTGTTACCTACTGTGATGGATATAGCCCCCAGTATACACATTTGAGAAGTTCTATGCTAGCCTATGCTTGTATTAATCTATTTTCGATGATAAATAGATTTCCAGATACCGCGGTTAGAGTAGCTACTGATTCGATGTATATCCACGAGAAATACAGATCGGATGTAGCGGCATTCACAGATCCCGAGGAAGCGTGGGGATGTTGGCGATTTAAAAAGGAAAAACTACACGAGTATTGTGAATCTGCAGACGTTACCAACGACGATAAATATCTTTGTTGTAACCGTATTGAAATTCAATCTGAATTTTCTAATGCACCACCGGTATCTGACCCCGTATGTAGATACAAGACAGTTTATTTAAACGGTTGTGGTGGATCAGGAAAGACAACTCGTGCAATTGAATTATTCCGTGGGAAAAATCTTACGGATTTCACAACCATGATTGTGTTAACACCAACTCACAGACTCGCCAGAGAGATGATAGCGCGGGGAGTAAAAGCCTGTACTTATCACAGCTTCTTTCGATGGAAAGGCGATACATGGACTCCTGATCGAATGGGCGATAAATTCATTAATGAAATCATAATATGGGATGAAATATGCACTGTATCGTTGAGTGTATTACAGACATTTCTTGAATGGTTGTTATTGAAAACTACAAAAGTCATGTGCGGGGATCACGGCCAACCACCACCATTTGTCGGTGCATCCCCACATGAATGGCTAAAGGGTTTTGTAGATTATTATGAAGAAATTACCACTGATTATAGATCACTTGATGAACAATTATGAGAGTTTAAAGCGCTAATTAGATTACAACCGGATAGAATCCAATGTGAAATAGCGCGTGAAATAATTTCAGAAACTCCAATGAATGATTTTTGGGAAACATGGAGACCAAACGATTTGATAATTGCAAGTAGAAAGATAGTCAGAGACGCACTTCAGATAAAGTTATTTGAATTGCATAAGTGTAAATTTGCAACACTTCCAGTACCGTTGTGTTATAGACCCTCGGATACACGGCGACAGAATATTGAAGTTGATATTCCTGGACAACAACAAAAGCAGAATTTAGTGTTAAATAATATTGTGCTGGTTGATATCAGCGTCGTCGTAGATGCATTGGGGAACTCAAAGAGTTCTGCTGATAAATCCCCGTGGACGTTAGGTTATGCAGCAACAATACACTCTTCACAGGGATTAATTATCACAGATACAATTGTTTGGATGGTAGATAATCGCATTGAGTGGTCGAATTTAGTTTATCTCGCAGTATCCAGAGTACAAAGAATAAATCAACTTCGAAGAATTGTTGTTGACGAAGTCAATGATGACGATAATGACACTATTTTCAGCGACGACAACGTCAAGGACATAATCAGAAAAAAACTCTCTGGTTATAAACAACAGGATAAAAAAAATAATAGAAAATTTGACATTGATGCTGAATTGATAATTTCTCTAAAGCAACAACAGAATAATCACTGCGCGAGTTGTAATTGTATAATGCGTTGGCAGTTTTCGGATAAAGATCCTCGCCAATTTACCGTAGACAGAAAGAAAAGCAGCATTGGTCATACCAACGATAACGTTATGCTGACTTGTCTTGAGTGCAACAGACGCCAGGGTGCTAGTTAAGACCACGCGGTGGTAATTGAGTATCCTCGGGAATTACCTGTAGTTGTTGTCGAGTAAATCCTCGCTGAGGAGCAGTTGAATCTAGTTTATAGACTGCTGGTCTAGAAACGCTAGCGTTTCTACTCGTAGATCATGTTATACCGGATATTTTATGTACGGTGACACTCCAAATAGGATCGGTAGCTCTTTTTTTACCACCCTCAAGCTCTCCTGGTTCATAAAAATACCGAACAGTGACATTACTACCAAGAATTTGTTCCTTGAAATCTTTTTGTGGTTGTACGGGTATAAACTCCCTTTTAATAGCGTTGTTAGGTTTCATGTTGATTGTTCTAGTAATCTGATTATTGATTGCGGTAACTACACCTGGTAATCTCTTAACCCATTCACGAGATCGCTTTTCTTGGATGAATTCTTTCGCGTATTGATATCCTAATAACCGCTCAGCAAGTGTCCGATTAAATCGTTCAACAATTGCCTGATCGCGATGTAGCGCAGTGTGTCCTCGTCGTAACGTGGTATTATGATGTTTCGTCGTTGTTAAAACAGCGCCTTGAAATTCCTTGCCAGGATCAACTTGTAACAGATTTGGCCAGCGCAAAGGACCTCGTCGATAAATCCTTTCAAATGCAGAAGCTACTTCAGTAGATGATTTTGTCTTCAGCAGTTCTGCTTGTTTGTATCGACTAGCAATATCAACTACGGTTAACGCGTATTTGTAACCGTTGTCATGTGGTAAAAATAGTATATCAGCTTGATGAACTTCATTAGGTGTTGTAACATCAAAATGCGAGTAGTTAATTCGTTTAGGCGGTGGTAGATAAATTTGCCATATAGCCTGTTTAGATAACCAGTTCGCTGCAGTAGTATTTTTTACTTTTGCAGCACTAGCGAGTTTACTGATTGCTGCCTTGCCTCTCCAGTATCCTCTCGGAGAATAATAAATAGATTCCATATTTTTAATTACCAGCACCTAACATCAATTTGCCTTTCATGGCGGATTTTATCAACCACGAAGCCAATTTTTCTTTGAATGATTTATCAGAAATAGCATTCAACGCATGAATTAATTTCACATCCGCGAGATGTCTATGTTGAAGATTGCTGCTTTTATAAGCAACATCATGAATATGACACGCCTTATCAATAGCGTTTATTGGATATTCACCGGGTTTGGGTTGGTTTTGGTCATCGAGTCTGATATCGAGTCTTGTTCCCGGTCCACAATAACTATACCCTGGAAGGTGCTTTTCTCCTGAGTATTTTGCCCACGGGGTTCCTGGGAGTTTCATTAACTTGGCTGCAATATCACCTCCTATTTTTTTTTTTAAAGGTTTCGTGGAAGTAAATCTAAATTTCTTTGTACTACACTGTACGCATTTACCAGAAAGCGCTGATCGATTATTTTTTGTTGTAATCGTCGTCAAGTCATTTGTGCCAGTATGTGCCCTACATTTCACACAATATAGATCCATAATTTATATATAACAGCATGAATGTAATTGATTATTCAGCTATGAGACAACGGGAACCTATTAAACACCATGCAATGTTACCAAATTCTATTCGCGCGATTATCATCGGACCATCTGGAAGTGGTAAAACACAATTGCTACTTAATTTAATAACGAGATGGATGAAGTGGGATAAGTTGTATTTGATTGCTCCGAGTGTAGATGATCAACGATGTTATGAAGTGTTAAAGGATTTTAACGAAGCCGCGGTAGAAATCAACGGTGATGATATTATTGAGTTTATAACCGATATCGAAGAGGCGCCTAACATTGACTCCATCGACGGAAGTATTAACAATTTAGTCGTATACAACGATGTTATGTTAGATAATCAAAAGAATCCTGCTAGAATATTTTCACGAGGACGTCATAAAAACACAGATGTGATATATGTCACTCAACGTTACACTCAAATACCAAAAGTGATCAGAGATAATTGTAATTTATTATGCGTGTTTAACGGTGTTGATACTCACACGCTAAGAAATATTTGGCAAACTTGGTGCAGTGGCGATATGGATCATAATCAATTTAGAAATTTCTTTAGCCGCGCTCAGTCAATCCCACATGGATTTGTGATGATAAATTTATCAGATCCTCGGACAAGATATCGTGTCAGACTTGATCAGATATTTAGTTAACCCAGAACTAAAAGTTCCAGCAGCAGAGAGGGCGGCGACGACGATGTTGTAAGATATTTTTTTTTAGAGGTTTTTTGCACCCTCGGGTTCCCCTTAATTTGGCAAAAGGAGGCTTAAAATCGTTAAGGCTCCATTTGGCAAAAGGAGGCTTTAAATAATTTGCTTAGAATATAACCGTCTGATCCAAGGCTCTATTTGGCAAAAGGAGGCTTAAAATATTTTGCTTAAAAGTTAGTTGTATGGTTCACCCTCTCTGCTGCTTTATGTGTAGTTGCTAATGGTTATAATTAATACTGTTATTTATGTTATAAATAGTATAACATTTATGTGTAATTGCTAATGATTATAATTAATACTGTTATGTATGTTATAAATAGTATATATTTATGTGTAATTGCTACTGGTTATAATTAATAGTGTTATGTATGTATAATTTATATGTTTGACTTTTGTCCAAAAATGAGGATAGAGTTTTGGCCTACTTGACTTTGTCATTCATTTAAAGATGTTTTACTTGAATTTGAGTTCAAGCCCTAGCCTTGATAAAGCCATAGAATGTTCTTGAATCAAACTTGTTGAGAATAGTTTGGAATTTTCTGCTAGTGTTTCAGAAAATGCTGTTGTGACTTAGGTTAAGTGGAGATGCACACAGAGAGGGTTTTGTAATAAAGTGTTCATTTCTGTTTAATATAAATCTTTTATGAACAGAGTTTATTGTTGTATTTAGATATAATTTGAGAGAATTTATTGAAATGATTGATTAGAATTAAAAAGTGTTCATCGACTTTTCAGACTAAAGCACTATTTTGGAGTTATTTGTGAATTCATTCAAAGACAATATTGATTATAAAAGTGTGATACATCAAGACTATTGGTATATGAACATATGAAAGATGATTGGTACATCAGCACATTTAGCATTGGACTTATTCAGAATATTGTTTACTTTTGGACCTTTGATAGAGCCATAGGATTTTGAGAATTCAGTTCACAATTACTCTAGGTTCATCTAAAAGTTTGTTTTGGTGTTGTTCTTGTAGTTGTAGGGTTTAATGCCATTTTTCATGCTTCTCATGGGTTGATGGTTCTTTCTAGGCTTTTCCAAGTTTCTTCCTCCACAATTTATACTGGCCACCATGTATAGCCTTTATTGTTCTGAAAAATGGTATTAAATCCTAGAACAACAACCAATTTTATGTTCTGTCCCTTAGCCTGGCATTTCTGCAGCGACATAAACACTGCTAATCTTGTAAAAATACATGTGCCTGCTCTGTTATTTGTGTTTACAAATAGCTTTTGTAACCTATTGTAGCAAAAATGCTAACTCTAAAGGTGTACAGACTTTGGATTATGGCTCTAGAAACTTCAAAATGTTGAATAAGCATGTTCCCAAACATTTAGATAATTTAATGTTTTAACACAATAAATATAAACTTAAATATTCAAATATTTTGATTTTTCAAAACCTAAAACCTCAAAAATTTTAGCAAAAAGTCTTTTAGATATGCAGCCACTCTGACTTTTTAATTGCTTTACTTGCTCAGGACGAGTCACACATAAAGTGTTTTCAGATTTGTATTTTCTTTTTAATATTAATCTTCATCTTCCTCTCCTTTAATCTATTCCTGTCACTCAAGCTTCATTTATTCAGTAGGTATTTCAAAGTTTCAACCAAAACCAGTTTAGAAATTGCTCCATCAGAATATGACAAGATATTTTTATTTCTAATGCCTAATTCTCCACATTTTCTGTATTATTTTCTTGGTGTTTTCTGAATAAAATAGGTGGTCAGGATAAAATGTAACTATCATTGAATCCTTCAGATACATGTACATATATATCATTGATATTTTTATGTTATAAGAAAAAATTAGCTCTGTTGAAAGACTGAAGGATAAACTCAAGAATAAATCAGGCACATTTGATTGTCTGAACACCTTTGAAGATAGAATGAGAGAGTTATATATATATATATACTTGATATATATCAGACAAATAACTGTTTACCCCATGATACAGTTTCTACCATCATTATCAAAATAATGATTTTTTTTACTACTTACATGCATCATCTGTTTGCAGGTACAAGTTCTTGTCAACACAGTAGATAGGAGTCTAGACTTGAGAAAAGGTGTAATCTCATCTTCACTCTTGGAAAAAGCTGGTAATGGAATTCAAACGGAACTTCAGCAATATCAAGGAAACATGTTTGGTGAGATTTTGAAAACTGGAGTAGGCACTTTGCCAAAACCATGCATGGCCATCTTCCATGGAGTATTGTATGTTTATGAGGAACATTCTGATTGTATTAAGGTGAGAAAGCAATGAACCGAAAGTACAATAATTTTTACTCTTGTAATTTTTTTGGATGCCAAATCAATATTGATATTTGTTGATGGGCAAAGATTTTGGGGCAAAGAAAATGATTCTTACCAAAATACATGTATATAAAAAAAAATTAATTAAGATATTCTGAAACATGGTATTCAGTTAAAACTAAATTGAATAACTTTTGAATGTCAGCTATTCATAGTACTTTAATTGTCAGAACGTCATTATGGTTTTCTTTTTTGAAATACATGTATGTATTAACATTTCTTAGTTTTCTAAATCTTTATGCAGATTCAAGCATGTGACAGAATTAGGACATCAAACCAGTAGATTGACAAATTTTTAGACAAATTTTGATCAGTAGATTAACTTCTAAACCAGTAGATTGACAAATTTTTAGACAAATTTTTATCAGCAGATTAACTTCTAAACCAGTAGATTCTTATCAGTATTTTAAATGTTGCAAGAGGATTGAAAATAAAACAAGTAAATTTTCTTTTGCAAGTAATCTTGAAATTCCAGCTTGTGCAAACCTTAGAGTGCCAATTAAGGAATCCTAACTTTGGTTTCATAGCATAAATTAACCATTATTTGTTGCATTTCAGCTAAATTTGGTATTCAGCTTTATTCTGATGGTACCCTGTGTGTATTATATTTCCAGAAATTGCCTGATATAAGTTTTAGAATTTATATTATCTTATTCCATGGTCTCCTGACTTTTGAATTTCAACTGAATTTGGCATTCAATATGAGTTATGTCCCTTGATTGTCCTTTCTACTGTCTTTGGTTGATATGGCATTACAATACACAGGAATGTCGTATTTCAATCAAATTTTGTGATAACTTTTTACTGAATCAGTTTATTGTCATCATTAAGAAACTTTTGATAACATTTACATAATATTTTCCAAAAACATAGACTGCACCAAAATGTAGGGTGCAAGTTAAAGAGGGACCTAAAAAAACAAGCAAGACATGATGCCATGCCTGCTGGACAATGAGAAAACTGGGGGAGGGAAGGGGCATACTGGACTATTTAATGGCTGAGTACTTGTTTTACAATCTTGTTCAGAATATTTGTCAGTTAAGCCATTTTTTTTAATGAAGTTGTTCATTTTTCTGTATAAATTATCTTCATTTTCAAGAGATTGTTAACATTATTGCAACTGGTTTTACATTGGCATTTTACAGTATAAAAAACATTTTGGAATGTCAATATGTTGGCATTATATATCTAAAAAATGTGGGCTGTCATTATATTGGCATTATATTTTATACAATTGGATTGTCAATTATTGGCATTGTACTGTATAACACAAACTTTGGATTGTCAATATATTGGCAAAAATATCTGTGTTTTGATTATATAACAGAAATTTTCATTTCATCAGTCCCTAACCCTCCGCTTCTATTTGCTACTAAGAGAAACCTCCATATGATAAATAGGGTACGCAGGAATTGACCACAGGTGCTTTGACCATAGGTGGTTTGACCATAGGTGGTTTGTCCACAGCAGGGGTTTGATCATAGGTGGTTTGTCCACAGGGGGTTTGACCATAAAGTTGCGTAAAGCATATCTTCAGGGATTATAAGTTGCGGCATTTTATTCACTAAAATTTGTATTGTTGAAGGATTATAAGTTACGTAATGTATATCGTAACTTTATCAAGGGATTATAGAGTTAGTTGCGTAATTATATCTTAAGTTGCGGCACTTAATCCATACATTATTTTTTTAACTAAATGACAGATGTGCAATAGCATGCAAATATGTCAGTACATCTGTTTGACCATATGTCTGAACATATGGTAATAGAGGTAGCAACAATCTCTGTTTACGTTGGTACTTTACATGTATTTATGTATAAATACAAGTCATCTAGCCCACCCAAGTCAAAATCATGGAGAATCTTGGAGAGTATAGTACGTCAAAAAGAGGTAATAGAACTTTATTGTATCGCGGACATGAATTTTGGATTCATAGAGAACTGAAAAATGGGTCACGTGTTTGGCACTGTACGAAGAATCGCATTTGTAAGTGCAAAGCTACAATTGTGGCATGTGATTTTGTAATTGTTGGAAACAAGATTCCTCAACACTCACATGAAGCAAACATCAGCTACTGTTTGGCAAGACGAGCTGTCGAAGAAATGAAACGAAGACTCGAGGATTCTCTTGCTACGACAGCTGCAACACAAATTTCAGTCACTTCAACTCTCACCGATCATGTTTTACACACATTACCAAAGAAAACTACTTTATCAAGTGCATTGAGGAAACACAGACAGAAAACGAATGCCCACGGAGACAGAGCAATGCCGTCTATTCCACTCGATCTCGATTTTGAGATGCCTGAACGTTTTAGTCACTTCGTACAGTTTGATTTGGGTCCTGGTGATGATCGTATTATCATACTTGGATGTCACGAGGTGATCAATGGCTTGGCATGTGCATCCGTGTGGCTAGCAGATAGTACATTCAAGATGGTGCCAGACTTATTTTTCCAGATTTACACTGTTCATTTTCAATTTGTCAACGGCATCAACCCAGCTGCATTATACTGTCTTTTACCAATAAAACACGTGCGACGTATGACCGATTACTCCAGGAAGTAGTGCGTCTCATTCCGTTGGCAGCACCAAGATTTATTCTCACCCATTTTGAAATGGCAGCAATGGGAGCATTTCAAGAAAAATTTCCTGATGCTCGTAATACAGGCTGCTACTTACATCTTGCCCAAAGAGTAATACGAAAGGTACATGAGGTTGGACTGAAAGTGGAATATGAAACTAGTAACGATGTATGTATCGCTGTTCGTTGTCTTGCCACCCTATCTCATGTACCAGTCCAAGATGTTACAGAAGCGTTCGAACTGTTATCAGACTCTATGCCAGCAATGAACCACATCAACGAGGTGCTGACATACTTTGAGCACACTTACATCCGAGGATGTCGCATCCGTGATCATGGAGAAAACTACAGACCTGCCATATTTCCAATTGAAACTTGGAATCAAATGTAGACGATAGGCAATGTTGTAGCTCGAATGAACAACATTTGCGAAGGATGGCATCACAGTCTACAGTCTCTCCTACAATGTAATCACCCAACAATGTGGCGTTTCCTTGACGGTCTGCATATGGACTGCACAAAGCAGAAGACAACTTTCCTGCAAGGTGTCGCAAGAGCAAACCATCCAGCCGAAAAGCGATACAGGATCGTGCATGAAAAAGTACAACATGCTGTTGAGACATATGGTCAAACAGATATACTGACATATTTGCGTGCTATTGCACATCTGTCATTTAGTTAACCATAAAACTGTTATTCCATTAACAATAATATTTGCATGACATTAATATTTTGATTTGTTTTTATCATTTATATGCGGTATGTATTTTGTAGGACCGAGTGTAATTTTCTAGTAGATCTACAGCCTTAATTTGTGAAACGTTGGACTTGTTGCCTAATTTGTGTTCATTTTCTGTTTAATAATAAATCGAGTAGGCCTGGTACCAGCCTTGATGTGGACCGAAAACAAGCTGTTATTGACTTTTATTTATTACATGTTAATTACTAATTAACATTCACTTATTGGCAACTCAAAGGAAACTTGTCACATAAAAAATTTCATTAATTGAACCATAATTTTAAACTCTAAATAACAGTTTATTATTATTATAAAAACCACATGTGGACAAACCACCTATAGACAAACCACCTATGATCAAACCCCCGTTGTAGACAAACCACCTATGGTCAAACCACCTATGGTCAAAGCACCTGTGGTCAAAGCACCTAGAACCATAAATAGAACCAAATTCATGCATGACATCCAAGAAAACCTAACATCTTTCTTAATCCAACAGTGGAACAACTTGATAACTGCCTGCATTCATTGCTTAAAAAACATGCCCCAGCCACCAAATGCGGAGTATCAATAAAAAAGTGTTCTCCATGGTATAGCAGTGTTAGGGACCAGCTTCGCACTGCTAAAAGACAGAGAGGCTTTGGCTTTCCACCAGACTCACAATTCATAAACAAATCTATGAAGCCGCTAAGAAGAATGTCACAAACATAGTCCATTTAGCCAAATTATCCCACTACAGTACTAAGATCACGGAGAGTTCCAGCTTGCAAAGAGCTCTTCGAGATTACTAATAAACTAAACCTTCTCTCCACTAGACCTTCCTGACCAAATTGCAAATTTCATCCATGACAATGTACAAACCATTAGAGATTCGCTTGACAGCACAATTTCAACTGACTCGTCACCATACAGTTATGATGCAGAATTTCAGCGACAACCATTAGGAGCATTTGAACCTGTTTCTATTGATTTAGTATGGACAATTGTGATGAAAAGTGCACCAAAGTCTTGTGAACTTGATCCAATTCTGACATCACTGCTGCTTGAGTGCTTAGACCCAATATTGCCTTCACTAACTGATGTTATTAATATCTCTGTCTCATCGGCAGCATTCCGATCATTTTTCAAAACTGCCATCGTAAAGCCACTGCAGAAGAAACAAACACTTGACCATAATGATTTAAAGAACTACCGCCCAGTTTCAAATCTCCTTTTCATATAAAAAATCTTAGAAAAGGTTGTTCTAACCCAACTTGTATTTCATTTGAATTCAAACAGTCTTTTTTAGCAATGTACAGTCTGCATATCACCCTTGCCACAGTACGGAAACTACTCTTCTGAAAGTATTTAATGACATTCTCTCTGCTTTGGATAGTGGAAAGATTACAGTCCTCACTCTCCTGGATTTATCTGCAGCATTTGACACAATAGACCATGATATATTACTTCACCATCTTCAGCATGTATTTGGCATTCAGAATATAGCCTTTCAGTGGTTCAAGTCCTACTTAGTCAACAGGACACAAATTATATTTGCAAATGGAATACACTCCAGCCCAGTTGACATATGTTGTGGTGTTCCACAAGGATGTGTTCTTGCACCTGTTTTCTTACCGTAATTCTGTACACTCAGCCACTCTCAAGTGTCATAGAACATCACACAGTGTCGCACCAATTGTATGCTGATGACACCCAAATATACAAGTCTAGCCACCCAACTGAAGTTGATGCTACCATCCATGGAGTAGAGAAGTGCATTTCTGATGTGAAATCATGGATGACATATAACAAACTGCAGATGAATGATGATAAAACTGGTGCTATTCTGATCACAACACTAAGACTTTCTCATTCACATCCTTTACCTCAGACAATAAATATCAGCAACACCAACATTAAATTTTCACAGTCAGTACGAAACCTAGGCGTTACTCATGACAGTACTCTCACATTGCACCATGTCATGAACATATTCAAGGCTGCATATTTTGAATTGAGACACATCAGTTCCATTTGTAAATATCTTTCAGTTGATGCAACTAAAACACTTGTATGTTAATTAGTACTTTCAAGACTGGATTATAATAACTCAATTCTGTCTGGTTCATCACAATATTTACTCCAGAAACTTCAAAAAGTTAAAAACACAGCTGCACAAATCATCTTTAGAGTACCTCGATCAGAGCACACCTCACCACTGCTTTGTACCCTACACTAGCTATTGATTCAATACAGAATCAAACACAAAATTTGTTCTCTGTGCTATGTTTCAATGACAGACTCCAGTCCAACATACCTATCCAGCCTCACCCATGTGTATACACCAGCTAGATACTTACGCTCTTCTTCTGATAATCGTATACTCATTGTTCCAACAGTGAAAACAAAGTCATAAGGACAACATTCGTTTGCATACCAGGGCCCGACGATGTGGAACGAATTGCCCATTGAAATTAGACACAAAAACATAGTGATCCCTTTTAAGAGTGCTCTTAAAACTCACCTGTTTCAATTGCAGGGACAAACTTAGCGACCTAATCATGTTTTGTATCTTATATGTTTTCAGCATGTTTTTATGTTTTCCAATTTCACTGTTTTTGTCATTTGTTTTTCTGTAGTGTCGTCATATCATTATTAATGGTGTAAAGCACTTAGAGCTTCATAAGATTAGGCGCTATACAAAGTCCTCATTATTAATTATTATTATTATTATTATTATTATTATTATTATTAAATTTCAAGGGAATGATTTGACATTTATATTTGAATAAGTTATACAATTGTTACTGTGACCAGTTTTAGAAACAGGTATGTTTGATACTTTTTCAAGATTACTGCAGTAAATATGATACAGTAGTGTGATTGAGTGACTTATAATTCTAGTGTGTATCTTAACTACTTGGTTTAATCTGTTAACCAATTTAATTAAACCTGCACGTTGAATAAATCTTGATTAAAATACTATAATATAAAAATTTCTTTTCTTTCTTTTTAGTATATTTTCATCAATGCTTTTAAAATTTTATTTGTATTCACTTTCAGCTCTAGGGTTTTGATAATAAGAAAATCAAGTTAGGAATGAGTTTTACACACACACACACACACACACACACAGAGCTTTGTCAATATTGTCTCTCTTACTCTCACACACACATCTTTGTCAATCTCTCTCACTCACTCACACACACACACACATCTTTGTCAGTCTCTCTCTCTCACTCACACACACACAAACACACAGAGCTTTGTCAACATCAGATGGACATTAACATGCATAATCGAATGCATAATAATAAGAATTTCAATTTAAATCCAAGAATGATGATTATCATATTAATTTATTTGCATGTTAAAGAATTCACAAATTAACATGATCGAACCACATTTAGAGTTGCAGTTTGAACATTCGTTCTTGTGGTAGACTTAAAGTGTGGTTCCCCAATATGTTCTTTCTTATCACACACTGCCCTATGATATCAGTGAGAATATTTGATCTCACTTGTCACACACTGCCCTATGATATCAGTGAGAATCTTTGATCTCTCTATCACACACTGCCCTATGGTATCAGTGAGAATCTTGATCTCTCTTATCACACACTGCCCTATGATATCAGTGAGAATCTTTGATCTCTCTTATCACACACTGCCCTATGATATCAGTGAGAATCTTTGATAATCTCTTATCACACACTGCCCTATGATATCAGTGAGAATCTTTGATCTCTCATCACACACTGCCCTATGATATCAGTGAGAATCTTTGATCTCTCTATCACACACTACCCTATGATATCAGTGAGAATCTTTGATCTCTCTTATCACACACTGCCCTATGATATCAGTGAGAATCTTTGATCTCTCTATCACACACCGCCCTGTGATATCAGTGAGAATCTTTGATCTCACAAGCAGATGCCAATCACCATGATATATGTCCATGCTTTAAGAAAATCTTCTTTTCCAGGTGTTTCAAGATTTCCTTGCCAGGTGTCTTGAAGACGCAAACAAGAAATACAGATCAATTGCCTTCCCACCAATTGGAACAGGAAAACTACGCTATCCAAAAGACTTGGTGGCTTCATTAATGTTTCAAAGTGTGTCAAACTTTGAAAAAGCACATCCCAAATCTAAATTGGAAGAAGTTATATTTGTGATTTATGAAAAAGATCAAGAAACATTGAAGGCAAGTAGTTATAACTGCCAAATTAATTTCTTTGATTGAAATCAGCTTTTATCATTATTATTTTGGTTATTAAGTTTGTGGATTTGGGAAGGCTTCTATATAACTAGTCTTGGAAACTTTAAATTTATTGTTTTTTGCAACCATATCCACCAAAATTAATTTTGCATTTCATCAGGTGATAATTACTGATGATAAGCTGAGACTTTTAAAAGTTTAGCTTATTCCGATGTCAAGATGCTTCATCCAATGAGAAGACCATTTCCAACTTTTGCACAATTTTTGGTCCACTTGGCTTATCATGTGAGAAATATTGTATATCTCAAAAATTGTGAATTCACAGTAATTTCTTACTGGCCAAACTCATATTTTGTTGCTTAGTAATGATTGGTCATATTTTTTTTTAATGAAATTTAGTTATGTAAATGTCTTTTTAGAAAGAAGCAGCTCTGTACAAGCATTGCTTTCAGAAAGTTGTTTTATACTTAGTTTGTAATAGCAGATATTCTTGCCAAGTTAGATGATCCAAAATTAATAAATTTTGGAAAACTACATTTCACTAGTCATCAGCTACCTAACTCATATAACGAATATCATCTGTTTGAAACTAAATTACCTACCTGTTGATACTGTAGCTACAAAAGTCTTGTATGAGGAATATCATCTGTTTGAAACTAAATTACCTACCTGTTGATACTGTAGCTACAAAAGTCTTGTATGAGGAATATCATCTGTTTGAAACTAAATTACATACCTGTTGATACTGTGGCTACAAAAGTCTTGTATGAGGAATATCATCTGTTTGAAACTAAATTACCTACCTGTTGATACTGTAGCTACAAAAGTCTTGTATGAGGAATATCATCTGTTTTAAACTAAATTACCTACCTGTTGATACTGTAGCTACAAAAGTCTTGTATGAGGAATATCATCAGTTTTAAACTAAATTACCTACCTGTTGATACTGTAGCTACAAAAGTCTTGTATGAGGAATATCATCTGTTTGAAACTAAATTACATACCTGTTGATACTGTGGCTACAAAAGTCTTGTATGAGGAATATCACCTGGTTAAAACTAATTTACATACCTGTTGATAATGTAGCTAAAAAAGTCTCCTATATCAAATATCATCTGTTTAAAACTAAATTACCTACCTGTTGATAATGTGGCTACAAAAGTCTTATATGAGGAATATCATCTGTTTAAAACTAAATTACCTACCTGTTGATAATGTGGCTACAAAAGTCTTGTATGAGGAATATCATCTGTTTAAAACTAAATTACCTACCTGTTGATAATGTGGCTACAAAAGTCTTGTATGAGGAATATCATCAGTTTAAAACTAAATTACCCACCTGTTGATAATGTGGCTACAAAAGTCTTGTATGAGGAATATCATCTGTTTAAAACTAAATTACCCACCTGTTGATACTGTGGCTGCAAAAGTCTCATATAATGAATATTGTAACGTGCCAAGGGGTCAAGGTCAAATAAAATGGAATAGATTGACAACTCATGCCTTTTTCAGATACTAGATCTCTCCAGTGAATTGTTGTGTCAATAAATGGTGTGTTCACCACAATGGTCCTATTTAGATAATAAACATACAAAAGAAAACAAATATAAATAGTCAACACAGTTTATTATATGACTTCCAGGATTGTATGTGTTTGCTCACAAACTTAAGGGCTCAAACATGCCGAAATATAATATTTATTAATTTTCAGAACATTTGTTTTGATAAAGGTTATTAAAACATTAGTTTTAGTGGAATATTGCATGTAAAATTCAGCATCAATGTTCCCTTTGTCCCAAATTAATCTTACACACACACAACAACAACAGAAATAAGTTAGTATGTCTCAAAATGTGTTCTTATGACCTACCGAAGTGGTAAGGGTATTTGTGCATCCAATCAATGTTTGGAACCAGACCCGGGTTTGTGTTTATAGTACAATGGTAAATATGGTAGAGGCACAGTCTGGAACCGGATGTTAAGTGTGTCGCATTCTCGACTGAGACACAGTTTGTTGTTTTTAGCGACACAGTCTTGTGCAACTGAATGTCAATAGTGTGCACTTGAATTGAATGGGACAATGTGTGTCATTTTGTTTTGCTTAAGACATTGACAAAGATTTATTTCATGAACAGGGACCTTATATTTATTTTGAAACTGTTCAATGTTAGGACTTTGATTGTTCTGATCAGAAATAAGTAGAATTTTTCCCATCCAGATCAAGGTTTTTTGACACTTCTTTAAAACTAGAAATTCTAGATGTCTATTTCTTTATGATGTTGGATTTTAGGTTTTTCTGCCTCAGTGATGGCAGCGCATTATATTGGGAGTCATGTATACTGGTATGTTCCTGCTGTCATTTTTTATTGCTGTATGTGTGCCACCATGCTCATATTGCATGTGACTCTTTTCTAGAAACTTTTGTTCAGCTGAAGTAAGGTTGAATGTTTGTAAGGCATCCTTCACCACTGATACTGATGAAGTATTTTTTTTTTGGCCGTGACAGTTGTCTGAATAAAAATGCAACACTCCCTCCCTCCTTTTCTCAACAAACATTCAAAAAGTATTAAATGCATGGCATAATTTTCACTAGATGTACTGTTAGAATATTTACAAATTATTCAACTTGCACAAAACAAGAGCTTGATAATGATAATGCTGAAAACATTCCAAATGAAATGATTGATTTCATAATGTTAACAGTAAGTGAATGGATGTTTTGGAGAAAGTCTAGGCTAATGCATACAATTTTAACAATATATGGCCCCATTATATCTCAATGAACCATTTTGTGCTAGAAAACAAGACAACACTCCCCATTTAAGATCAATTTTAGCTAACCTATCTTTCCCTCCCAAAACCAAAAAACGAACGCTTTAAGAAAAGTTTTCAATATTCAGAATCATTAATTTGGAACAAAATATTAGAGAAAGTACAAAAATTAAATGCATTTAATTTTAATCTACTGGTAATTCAATGGATGAAGAATGGAACCTGTTTCATTTGCCAAATGCACTAACCTTGCACTTTGTTGTCTCACAAACTTTGTACTTTGTATATGCAATGTATCTAGCATGTTAATTTACATTTTTCTGTTTATCATGTACATACATGCATTTAGTTTATTATCAATATTTGTGTGTGTGTGTGTGTGTGTGTGTGTGTGTGTGTGTGTGTGTGACATCTATACCAATAACTTTCTCTGTTATATGTCTGTACCAATCACTTTCTCTGTTATATATATGTACCAATCACTTTCTCTGTTATATATCTGTACCAATCACTTTATCCATTATATATCTGTACCAATCAATTTATGTTATATATCTGTACCAATCACTTTCTCTGTTGTATATATGTACCAATCATTTTCTCTGTTATATATCTATACCTTTCACTTTCTGTGTTATATATCTGTACCAAGCACTTTCTCTGTTATATATATGTACCAATCATTTTCTCTATTGTATATATGTACCAATCATTTTCTCTGTCATGTATCTGTACCAAGCACTTTCTCTGTTACATATCTGTACCAAGCACATTTTCTGTTATATATCAGTACAAATGACTTTCTCTGTTAAATATTGGTACTAATTACTTTCTGTTATACAGTATATCTGTACCAATAACTTTATCTGTGATACATTTCAGGTATTTGAAGATCTGTATAGAAGATGTTTAGGTAAGTGCTGAAATGTAAAACTGTCAACTTTAATTATTGATTTTGATTCAATAAAATACACTTTGATTATCATTGTGTGTGACAGGTACATTTTCTTTCTCATTGTGTGACAGGTACATTTTCTCTTCCATTGTGTGTGACAGGTACATTTTCTCTCTCATTGTGTGTGACAGGTACATTTATTATTATTGCAATGACTGTCAGATTTTTTTTGTTTGTATATCACATTACATAGATCGATATTTGCCAGGAAACCATCCCAGAATCTGTGTTACTAACAGTAAACTTCAATAACTTAGACTTCATTCACTCAGCAAGCTTGTATCATTTGAAATATCAGTTAGTAAAGTCTTAATCACATCATGGGGTTTAACCTGGTATTTGGAAATAACGGCTCATGAACATTTACTATGTTTATGCATAGAAATTTCTATAAATGAGAGATAATAAGTGACAGCATAATTTTTCATTGAACAATAAAATAAAGTGCTGGTTTTTGTTATATCCCTAGGTTTCTTTACCTTTAATTCCTCAAAAGTAAATTGAAGAAAATGTTCATACAGTTCTGACCCATTAGGAATGGTTGGTCAGACCTGTTGGGTCGTTCTGTTGACTTCAGGGTGAGGAGAGGACCAGGGATGTACTAATTAAAGCACTAAGTCATATTGTAATCTACTGTTTATATCCGATATACACAGTAAAGTTCAGTCCCTATCTTGTATAACTCTCATTTATAAATCTGATATGTGTTATCCAGATATCAGATACTTGATTTTGATAATAATAATAATAATAATAATAATGATGATGATGATGATGATGATAATAATGATGAAATAATAATAAAAATAATAATAATAATAAAGTATATTTGTGATTTAGATTGTTAATGTAACTTCATTTTTTTTCTTCTTCATATCACTACAATATCTGCAGTGTGTCAGTTTATAATGCGTTGTCTAGCACTGGGGCATCATGCCACATACATGTAGCATCCTGTCACACCCAGACACCAGACTGCCCAGTCCTAACACTAATGTCTTGATGCTGAGTGCCTAGCAAGGCAGTTGTTAGTACCATTTGCTCCATTTCTGACAATCATGCACTCATTATTCCTACTATGAAAATGAAGTCATATGGACTACATTTTTTTACAGGGCCCAGCAATGTGGAATGAATTGCCCATTGAAATTAGACACAAAGACACAGCACTCAAAAGATTAGATGCTATACAAAGTCCTCATTATTCTTATTATTATTATTATCGACAAATCTTGCTCTCACTACTTCTTCTAAATTGTGCGGTCACACTAACATGTTTTAATATATCATTGTCAGTGCTCCTGTAGAACAGATGATCATATTGGTGTGAAGTTGTCAGTTAAAGATGTCTTGTGCAGTTCTGCTGGTCTTAGTAAAAATACTATTAATTTGATAATATGTGTGATAGAAAAGACCAATCAGGTCAGGACAGACCAGGAGATTTCCAAAAATTTGGTCTGGAGTTTTTATCTTAAAAAAAAGATGATTTTTCATCCACCAAATGGTAGTTAGCATGCAAAATGGACATTAATTACAATCAAACAAATTTACATTTTTTTAATGATATAGTATGCACAAAGACTTACACAAATGGTGCTAACAGCTGCCTCGCTTGGCACTCAGCATAAAGGGGTTAGTGTTAGGACTGGTTGAGCAGCAGAGAGGGTGAGCCGGACAACATTTTTAGACAAGTATTCACTGAAATCACGCTTAAAATCAATGAAACCAATGACATCAGACCCCAAAGTCAATGACATCAGGTCCCAAATATGTGTGTGTTTCATGGATGAGGTCCAAAAAAAAATTATGAAAAAATCAATGAAATTAATGAAATCCTCCATCGATTTTTTGGGAAAAAGGGACTACAACGTCGTTGTCACTACCTTCTCTGCTGCTAGAACTTTCAGTTGGGGTTAACCGAATATTTGATCCAGTCCGATACGATATCGTGTTCCAGACTTGGGGGGACGAAAATCATTTATGATTTCACAAATAGACTAATTTGTAAAACCTCCTCTTGTAAATCAATCAGATTATTTGACTGGTCAGTGAGTTTGAAATTAATTCTGGTTAATGAATTATTATGACATCGCATATAGACTGGATTCACCGGGGACTCAATTATTAAAAACCCTGGAGGAGCTGTTGGTGCAAATGAATACAAAATATATCCTTGCTGAGCTTGATTTGATCGTTCTAAATTTATTTGATAGCTTCCTTCGATCACATCACATACTAAATTGAGCGCAATCACCGTTGAAATATTCACATTGAACGGAGCAATATGCCTGCCACCACCGTCTGGGTCATTATTATGTTTGAGGATTTTTATTTCCGGTGATGCTGTTTTCTTCCACGTATCATGAATTATTTTGAAACCGACATCGATGGCATCACTGAGAAGTTTTTTTAGTTCTGGTACGTTATATCCTGGTAGTTTGAATGTTGGAATATCCTTGACGGGGATTTTATAGTCTATTGCAAATGTTGTTCTCGATATGTGATTATTATCATCTAATATATCCTGAATAATTTTCAAATTAAATGTTTCCATATCGTCGATAATTTTATTGCATGTTTCTACGACGCTGATAAATTCATCTCGGGTGAGAGAGCCGGATTTAAGGGATATTAACAACAGTGAAAAATCATTATTCATTGCTGTGAAATTGTCAACGATTTTAGGTTTGTCAATAAAATGATATTCTTCTATTTCCTCCTTCCCTTCCTTCTCTCTCCCAGTTAGTTGGTATCCGATACCAAAAAACTCTATAGTAAATCTATGATCTTTATAACTCTTTATTGGATTATCAGGTTTTATTCTGTCGGTGATATAATCAGATTTTTGTGGTTTTGGTAAATCAACGGTTTTTCCCCCGGGTGGGATTTCAGGCCATCCCAGTACGGTTCTAATAGAACTTTGATAGATATCTACGACATAACCCTCTGTGCTTATTTCAATGGCAGATGATAGTGTTGGCTCATGAACTGTTATAGCGATTTTTGACTCTACTCCAGTAATCGATTTTATTCTACGCGCGAATTCATCATTGATTTGTTCAATTTGATATGATCCGGTTGGTATGGAAACAACGTTCCAGTCTGGGGTACCGTCGGGTTTATTCTTATTTGCAAATACCAGGGAATTATTGGGTTGTTGACCACCAAATGATTTTGACCTAATATTTGGCCAACTGTGGTATACTCGTAATTTTGCTAGCGCTATCTCCTTCACTGGGACCGGAGAGGGGAAATTCACACTGAATTCTGGATTCGTTGAGGTTATTGAGATCATGCTTGTTTGTACTGGGTTTGTGTTCTCCACTATTTGTTGAAGTAATTCCATCGGTGTTGTCATTGTTATTATACTCATGTTTTTGTACTTCTAATTTTGACATCGCAGAATCATATATATCTACCATCGCTGAAAACTCACTCTCTGATATAATTGTATCATCGAGCGATGACGATATCAATGAGGATAATTGCGAGTATGCAGTGGACACAACATGAAATTGAATTATGTAGTCTTGTAGTTTCCGTTGGCTGCATGAGGATATTTTTTTTGTGATTATTGAAATAATTCCAGCGATTGTTGTTGCCGCAGAAATGCAAATTGGAACAGCTATCGGGGCCATCATTGTCACTGAAGACAGTATAATACCAGCTCCGGTGATTACACCACTCACAGCGTACACAGTAACATCAATTGCGGTAATTCTCCTGCGATATTTTTTAATTTTCAATTCATACTCCTCAGACAGGGTTTTGAGTCTAGTTTGATACTCTCTGACCTGATCATAGCGATATTGCGATGATGAAATCATTTTTATTTTAAATATGCTAGTGTTTTCAATTACGATTTACTTAAATCCGCTACGAATTCCACATACCACGTTGTTGAGACCCTAACCAAATGTTTTTCAGTAGATTTGATTGTGAACTTTTCAGTTGTATTCTTGTCGATGATCGTTGAAATCGTATTATTGACCCCGGATGAGCTGGACGATGAAATCTCAAATTGAGACAATGGTGTTACTAGTGTTAATCGATAAATACCCTTAACGGTTGCAGTGATATCTAATTTGTTGTTTGTAGGTGTCCACTCAAATGATCCGTGTTGGATCGTGTATACTAAGTTGTTGGTTTTCTCATGAGGAATTTTTGTTTTTTCAATGACTGTTATCATCCTCGTTGCATCTCCTTTGATGTCTTCGATGAAAGTTTTCGTCTCATCAATGGATTTTTTAATATCAGGGAGTTTTAGTTCAATTTTATCTAACGGGGTTCCAATAAATTTATCAATGATATTTCTACGAAATGATATAAACTGTTTTATGTGTTCTTCAATTCTAGATTCAAGTGTTGCTAGTACAACCACAGAATTGTTTAACTCGTCGTTGAGAGTTTTTAATCGATCTGTAATCGTCGAAACGAGTACACCTGGTTTGAGTTTACCCTGATCGGAAAATAGCGCAACGGTGTTCTCGATTGCATTTTGTTGTTTAACCAAAATATCATCCAGAGAAATATTACTGGATTTCAATTTACCCTGTTTGTCTTGAAATACAACTATTTCATTCGGGTCAACACTTGTTAAGTTCAACGTCTCAGCGATTTCATCTTTAATTTTTTTTTGTATATCCTTGATAGAATCAGAGGTTGCAGTGTCATCGGGTTTGGGTTTCAGAGGTCTTCCCCAAATATCAATCATGATATTTTATATATCTCTCTCTAAAAAGCGATTACTAGTGTAGTCATTTACGACAATGTGTGGTGGTTTTCCCCTTGGGTTACCCAAGGAGTTAGAAATAGCGTCAAGGACATTTAATACTTCACTGCCGCATATTGGCGGGTCATTGATTTGTTGTGTTGGTAGCGTAGAATACCAAGTCTTCATTGGAAGGGTTTTTATATACCGCATAAACTCTTTTGGTGGGGCTAATCCATATGAATCAAAATAGACAATCCCACGTGGATCAATAGCGTATGCAACCCAGTGAGTTCCAGGTCCGGTGCTGTTATCGAGATTAATAATACCTGTTTCAGTTTTGTTTGGTTGATGTGGTAATTGATCTTTCATAAAAACACCTCTGAAATTTTTAATCACTAGTTGTTTAGCCGCATCCATTAAATCAAAATTGGACATGGGAACCATAGGTTCGGAAATTGAAGATTTCTGAATTAATAAACCGTTCCTGGTAGTCTTAGACCCTTTCCGCTGTACCACGAATACGGGGTTCCTGGTAGTCTTAGACCCAATCCTTGAACGGATCGTCTCTTTTTTTTATATCCTTGTCCAGCTGCCTTTTTTAGTGCCATTCCTGCTGCAGTACCAACGGCTCCTAACGCCGCTGCTTTAGCCACCGCTGGGGCTGCTGCTGCAATCAATGCTGGTAACGCAGCAAACAATGGAAATATACCGCCTGTTTTCATCATATTTTTAATAGCAGCCGCAGAGAGAGTAATCTGAACTCCCTTTTTATCCTTGAAAGCATCATTGAAATGTTTCACCTGACGAGTTGTCAGCGATAATTTATTTTCACCACCAGTCATTTGATTAGGTTTCAACGTGATTGTGGTTCCACATTTTTTAGCCGATTCTGATTGCAATTTTTTGATTTGACCAGGAGTTAACGCAACACTAATAACACTATATGACATTATACATAATAGATTGATTCTAATTCAATGAAAAATCGTTCAAAGATTTTCTACTGGGGCATCTACCACTCTCATTCTTCCACCAACACCTTCGAGTAGCATTGATTTATCACTGAGAATGACAGCAACCGCTCTATAATCAGCAATAGCAGGAGGACCGCCAGGAGCACCAACAGGACGAGTCACATTAGCTCTAAAGTGTATATCAACAACTGACTGTCTTGTCAAATCGAGATGTTCCAGTGAGAAGTAGTAGATCGGATACAGATTTTTAAAATCAAATTGTGATATTTGCAAACCAGTATCCACATTTTGATCGCGTGCCATAAATGACAACAGACGATGATAAACTCGTGCAATATGATTTTCTGTGTAATTAAGTTGTATATCCTCAGATGGTTCCTGCTGGCCGTTTATTCTCAGTGAGACGTCTTTCACACCTAATTGATCAAATATCATATGACTGGAGAGTTGATTGCCAACTCGTGTGTTATCTTGGAACGCAATAAATATATGACGTGGCGCAGAAACGCCTTGTTTTGATGCTAGGTTCCAAGTGAATAACCCGTTGATATTTGATTGCTTCACATCTGTACTCACGGTTAGCCAACTCAACAACGACTTTCCTCCTTGGTCCATAAATGATAGTAGTCGTTGTTCTGCGGTGATTGCTGGAGTCAACACTGGCATCCACAATGATATTTTTGTTAAATTGACTTTACCGGCATCAGCATTGGCGGCTGCAGCATTTGCTGGAATCCTCCAAATTGCGTCGTTATCATCACTTTTTCGTACAAGCGATACTGTATGCTTCGCCCCGTAGATAACTTTTCTGACGTTTCTACAGAATCCAAAAATATGATGCAGTGGAATCGCACATGAAAATGGTTTACGCCCTACTCCCAACATTGCGTTTCGTGTTGCGGCTCCTAGATTGAAATTAGGATCGTTGTTTATAATCATATCCTCGATACCAGCAGGAGCAGGAGGAGCAGCACGATCATTTGGTCGTCTTATAATAAATGGATTTCCACCAGCGGTATTCTTACCATCTTTTGCAAACATCATAGAGGGTCCTGCTGATCTTGTATAATCATCAGAATATCTCGCTAACCCTATGATTGTTGTAGCCACATCAACATCACGATCTATGGACTCAATTTCTTTTCCATCAATGAGATATCTAACACTCTCAAATAGCGCCATAATACCATTATTGACAAAACCGACTTGAGTACCAGCTGGATACGGTGCTGGTACAGCAGTAGTATCAGCAGCTGTTACAATTTCTCCTTCTACTTCAATAAATGCTTCACAGGGCAAAAAGTATTTACTGGTATCATGGACTTGAAGATCAATTCTTGCTCGACTATTTGAGTCTATGGCATGATAGGCGTAATATTGATAATCGCGTACAGAATCATCCTTGCCAACTGGGGCGTCTATATCAAACGCTGGATCAGATGATTTTTTGAACATTTTATTCTATTTATCAGAGTCTAAATAGTGAAATCGTAAACGATTTTTCCATTTTCATCGACGTAGTTTTTTAAGGCCACTTCCCGCTATCATGTTTGCAATATTACTTTGGTCCCCTTGATTTACCATCGACGCTAGTTTTTCATCTACTGCGTTATTTATTATTTTACTAACACTTGCAGGCATTTCTTCTGTAGACGGTAACGGTTTCTTTTTTCGACTCACTAATGATGTTATTTTATCCTTCGCAGTTGAAAACGCTTTCCCGGCAAGATCTCCAACAGTACCAATACCCTTATCACGAATAACATCAATGGCTTTCATTGATAACTGTTTAGCTAACGGCATCACTTTGGGAGCCATTCTTGAAAAGAATCCTAAAATGGTATTGCCGAGGCCATCTCCGTAGTATGCTTTATAAACTGGAAACCGTGAATTAACTACATAGACTGGGGTTGGTTTATCATGATTGTAATGGATGATCATTATTATAAAAACAATAGTGTTTTCAATTGTTATTTAATCGCTATGATACCCATTTGCTAACTCGTCAATGAAATCTCGATAGGTTTTGATATCCATGATACCGCCGGCAAATAACCGTCTACAGATATCAGCTGCTTCATTAATTATTTCTGGAGAGTTATTTCCAGCTCGTTTTCCTCCGATGAGAACATCTAATCGTGATATATCATTGATAACACTATCAGGACAAATGTTTCCAATCCTTGGATTTCCTAATCCACTTCCGCTATAACCAGCTGCTTCATCTAGTTTTTCTAAATCCGTAGTTTGTAAATAATCATCATCATCATCATCATCAGGTGGTAGTTGTTGTTTTTTTTGTCTTCTTGTTTGTCTACGTGTTGGTGTTTGACGTTTTAGTTCTTGCCGTTCTTCTATTTCTTGTTGTCGTTCTTCTATTTGTTCTCTTTTATAATTACTAATCCCCCTTTGAAATTCCTTGTATCCTATCTCATCCTTATTCAAATGACCAATCCCTTTATTTAGTTTATACAAATTATCGAACCAATCATTACTTGATATTCTATCATTTTTATACTCGTCCTTTAAAAAATCTTTTTTTGAATTATAGCTTTGAGCAGCAAAATTACCAAAGGCTTGATAATCCTTTGATTTCAATAAACTAGGTTTTTTTATTACTATTTTAGCATGATCAGTAAATTTATTCAACAGAGAAACAGTCGTTTTTTTCGGATCAGTTTGTTCAGTTTGTTCAGTTTTCGCTGCTAGTTTTTCAAGCTCACCAATAACAGATTTTCCCGTCTCGGGACCATCTCCCAGTAAAGCACGCTCTACCCCCTTCGTTGCTGTGGTTACTGGTTTAAACAACTCTTCAGACCCCAGAGCAAAATCAGTTTGTAAACTCTGTCGTTGTTGCAGTTTATTTCTTACAGAGTCGCGAATTGGTACAAATCTCCTGATTGCATCCAGTCGTTCACGAGCCAGTCGGGTTGTTAATGCTTCATTGACCATTATTTGAAATCAGAAACCATTTTTCAATTGTAAAACACTTTCCTCCACTTTTTTGACATGTCAGATGATTTTTGATACGGTCATGGAAGTGTTATTTCATCGTGAGACACCTTCTATCAATGATGTTGAAAGTATCATAATTGTATATAAAATAAATAATACTGATAGTTTCAACATTCGATTTTTTGACATGTCGGATGATTTTTAACACGGTCATGGAAGTGTTATTTCATTCTATAACAGCTTCTATCATTGATGAGGAAAGTGTGGAAATTGTATATAAAATAATTAATACCACAGTTTCCTCACTTTTGTTACATGTCGGATGATTTTTGATACGGTCATGGAAGTGCTATTTGATTGTTTTGACAGCTCTATCAGTGATGTTGAAAGTATCAAAATTGTATATAAATAAAATAATACTGATAGTTTCAACATTCTAGTTTTGACCAATCTGACACATCCTCCATCGATTTTTGACATCTCCCTTGAGGGTCGGCTAAAAAAAATGAGAGTCGGAATGATAATGGTCGGGCAATCAAAAAATGATACGGGTCGGGCAATCAAAATTGTTCATTTTCTTGAATTAATGCCCGTAGGTTTCTAATTTTAGAGTTGACTTCTTTTTTCAATTCGTATTCGTTACCTAATTCTTTTCGTATTCCCTCTACGATAGTATACAACGGGACGAACACACTGATGTCACTGGAAAATGAAAGAGAGTCTTTAATAGAATTCTGAATTTTTTTGATGAGTGCATATTTCTTGGGTAGCATATATTTGTTAGTGTTAACCCCGTATTCTATATCCTGAAAATCAGACACAATTTGGTCAGGATTTAATCCATCTGATAGTTTGATATCCTGATTTTTCAATTTTGCTATTTCAACTATGATGCTATTCATGTTTTCAGAATTCATTATTCTATAAGTATGACATATCTCTAATTGGAAATTATGACGCATTAGACATAACTAAATTGAACTTTTTGTCCCGTCTTTTTTTGAAATAGCCGATCGATAAATCCCCTCTGCAACGAATCGTACAGAAGTCGGACAGATATTGAAATATTTTCCGGCTTCATTCATAGATGAAAATATTTTTTCTTCATTAGTTATTGTATTCAAAGATGTCACAGGTCTCTTCCCAACCGTTTTGCAAGTGCCAGTCTTTCCTTGTTTGGAATTCTCACTCAGTGTGATAGCCTGCAGATTGGATACAGAATTATTCTTTGGATTAGAATCCTTGTGATAAATAACAAAACCATCTTTGATCAATCCATTAAAACATTCAAATACGAAACGATGAATGAGATAATTTTTCGTTTTTTTTTCTCCGCCAACAGTAAACCTCAAATACCCTTGATTAGTCACAAAACCAACTGATTTTTTCAGTCTACGGTTTCTGACAGTACCATCACTGGATGCTTCATATTTTGTAATCACTGGATGTGGTCTGAATTCTTGGTCCATATATACTATTCTATTGTTTGTCTAATTCAGTGTTTGGTTCAATAATTACATCACTGGAAAATCTTTCGATATAGTCTTGCGGGGTTCTTATGATTTTATCCTTGATGTTGTCAGGGTCAAGGGCCTTTTCAGGGTCATAATTTCTGATAGATTGTCCATTTTTTATTCTTTTATCATAATAACGCTTCAATTCCCTATATCGCTTACCACCACAATCACTACACAATTGTGATCTTCCCTTAACCCCAACCCCACATCGAATACAGGGTAACGGACCAAGACTTCCACGTCGAAAACTTTGCATATGATACCTACAGTACTCATTTTTTCTGCATGATTTGTTACACGGGGTTACATTTCCCATCATGAGCCATTTGCAGTGATTCATTATACATAAAACTTTCATTTAAATGTTTGTTTTGTATATAGCATGAAGGAGATCAAGAGATTGACTTCGACAAATGCTAAATTCAATGCTGATAGAGAGTTCAAGAGATTATTGAAAATCAATCCTAGATTTAATCTCGATAGACCAAAAAAACGTCAAAAACGTCCAAGAGACGGAAACATGAAAGAGTTTAAGAGATTATTAAAAATCAATCCTAGATTTAATCTCGATAGACCCAAAAAACGTCCAATAGACGGAAACAAACGTAACAAACGTCCAAGAGACGGAAACATGAAAGAGTTTAAGAGATTATTAAAAATCAATCCTAGATTTAATCTCGATAGACCCAAAAAGCGTAACAAACGCACAATAGACGGAAACATGAAAGAGTTTAAGAGATTATTAAAAATCAATCCTAGATTTAATCGCGATAGACCCAAAAAACGTCAAAAACGTCCAAGAGACGGAAACATGAGATCATCATGGAAGGATGCTCAATTCAATCTTGATATAGTTTCTAATACACCCAAGAATAAAATTCTTGATAAACCCATCAGAGACTGTTTTAATGAATTCAAGCGTGATGGAGCATCCTATTGCTGGTCCACATTTCGAATTGATGGTGTTGTTGACGCTACCATGAATGATGAAAAGGCAGCAGCGATCATTTCACATGTTGGGGAAAAAAGTCATTTTTTCCGAATTAAATTCATTATCCGTGAAAATGGCAAATGGATTATTAAGGATAAATTTGAACCCATTCTCAAGGGTAAAAAAACTATCACCGTGAATCAGGATTCCAAACCGGGAATTTTGACTGGAATTGATAAACCCTACTACGAAAGATCTTATCCTGTCACAGCAGTTGTTTACGGGATCTATCCGCTCAATGAAAAACCTGATATTTCAAAACTAGCACCCATGAAATATTCGACAGGGCTCAATTGTGTAGCAACACGAATAATAGAACACTTCACAAATGCATCCCGGGGGAATAAACTCACTGATCTAAGACGAAAAAAAATAACCGAGTGGGAGTTCACGGTAAAAGAGCATGGGGCAACAATTCAGGATATAACTAAATTAGAAACATCATTAAGATTTCCAATATCGGTAAGAACAATCACCGGTGAAGTATTAAAAGAACCGAAATATCAATCAAAAAAAGGAACCCCCATTGAAATTATTGATCATAACGCGCACGCGTGGTCATCTGCAGTAACAATATTTCCACGGGATAGAACCGTAAAATATCTATCCCAAACCGAAGAGTTTTTTTCAGAGCAGAAATTATTTGATGCTATTTACCATTTGAGTAAAAACGATCCTGTGTCAGCGTGGCTATTTCATAGTAATTCAGACGAGGAATGCAGATTTGATCAGTTTGTAAGGCCCAACGGAGAATTATACCGTACTGAAGAACTGCAGAATCAAATGAAACAACTAGCTAGTGAGTTTTCTGAGGACGGAGAAGAAGACGATCAATTATTAGCAAACTGTTTTACAGTACCATCCATTGCAGCACATTTTGCTAGAAAGAAAAACGCGTGGAAACCAACACGAAGTGAGTTTTTATCAGATGTCAAATTGTCCTGTCTTGAATACAGCCACGGCGGATTATGGAACACAAAATACACCTCTGATTCCGTTATTTCAGTTGATATGATAGCGTGTTATCCAGGAAGTTTTCTTGGGTATGGAGAATGCGAGAAATATTTCAAACGATTTGGTCACCCTACACACGAAATGACCCGTGTTGCTATTAATGGACCACTTCCTGATTTTGATTTAACCGGATTCGCTTGTGTGGTATCATTTGAAATGGCTGCAGGACTTCATCCGTGTAGTTATCTTTGGATTGGTAAACACATGTCTGAAAAACACTGGATGCCAATAGTGCTATTGAGATATATGCTTGATTGTAAAATGTTAAAATCATTAATTGTCAGTGAAGCAATTATATCCTATCGGGCACAGAAATCAGTCTGGTTACCACAACCTGATCTAGAAAAAATAATTAGCGAAGAGCGAAAACTGTTTCCTGATTTTAATGAACAACAAATCATGGATTGGTCCAGACAGTTATTTGAAATCAGAAACAATGAAGCAAAAAATCTTGGACGAAGAATAATCGGTAAATTTACCCAAGGTGGCAAAGATGATAATACGAAATATTCTTCACGATTGATTATAGACAACGCTGAATACGATTTTGTAATGGCGGATTTAACGAATAAGGGCTTATATGTCAATCGTAAGGACGCATTTATGTCCGATGGAACCAAATTGGGTACAATTGTTACCTACAATGATGGATACCATCCGCAGTACACACATTTGAGAGCTTCTATGCTCGGTTATGCTTCTATTAATCTGTTTTCGATGATCAATAAATTTCCTACCACCGCAGTTAGAGTTGCCACTGATTCATTTTACATAAATAGCAAAATGGCTGATTTTAAGGCTACTGGCAACGAGAAATGGGGATCATGGAGAATTAAAAAAGAAATGATTCATGATTATATTCCATCAGCAGATGTTACCATTGAAAATAATTACTTAGAAAGCAATCAGTGTTCAGAATTTTCTAGTGCACCACCGATTTCTGATCCAATCTGTAGATATAAAACAGTTTATTTAAACGGCTGTGGTGGGTCAGGAAAAACAACCCGGGTAATTGAGTTATTCCGTAGAAACGCTAGTGTTTCTAACATGATTGTGCTAACACCAACTCATAGACTTGCAAGAGAAATGATACAGAGAGGGGTAAATGCTTGCACTTATCACAGCTTTTTCCGATGGAAGGGAGATAAATGGACTCCTGAGCGCATGGGAGAGAAATTTATTCCTGAATTCATCATGTGGGATGAAATAGACACAGTGTCAGAAGATGTCTTAAAAATATTTCTTGAGTGGTTGTTATTGAAGAATACAAAAGTCGTTATGTGCGGTGATCACGGCCAACCTCCACCATTTGTCGGTGCATCTCCCCATGAATGGCTAAAGGGTTTTGTAGACTATTATGAAGAAATTGATACTGATCATAGATCACTTGATCATGAATTAAAAGAATTGAAGAAACTAATTAGATTGCAACCGGATAGAATCCAGTGTGAAATAACCCGTGAAATAATTTCGGAAACTCCCATGAATGATTTCTGGGAAATGTGGAGACCAAATGATTTAATCATTGCAAGTAGAAAAATAGTCAGGGACACACTTCAGATGAAGTTATTTGAATTGCATAAACAAAAATTTGCAACACTTCCAGTACCGTTATGTTATAGGCCATCGGATACGCGAAAACAGAATATTGAAGTTGATATTCCAGGACAAAGTCAAAAACAGAATTTAGTATTAAATGATATTGTGCTGGTTGATATCAATGTTGTTGAAGATGCATTGCGTGCTAATAAATCCCCGTGGATGCTAGGTTATGCAGCAACAATACACTCTTCACAGGGATTGACTATATCGGATACAACTCTTTGGATGGTAGATAATCGCATAGAATGGTCGAATTTAGTCTATCTCGCAGTGTCTAGAGTACGAAAAATAAATCAACTTCGAAGAATTGTCTTCGATGATGAAATCATTGGTGGCGATGATGAAATCATTGGCGATGATGAAATCATTGGTGATGATAATGATATTATTGATAAAAAACTCTCCGGTTACAAACAACAGGACAAAAAAAAACAACGAGAATTTGATATTGATGCTGAATTAATAATCACTTTGAAGAAACAACAGAATAATCACTGCGCAAGTTGCAATTGTATAATGCGTTGGCAGTATTCGGATAAGGATCCTCGCCAATTCACCGTAGACAGAAAAAATAACAATCTCGGTCATGTCAGAAATAATGTGATGTTGACTTGTCTTGAGTGCAATAGACGCAAGGGTGCTAGTTAAGCCCATGGGGTGGCAATTGAGTATCCTCGGGTATCACTTGTAATTGTTGTCTAGTAAAACCCCGTTGAGGGGCAGTTGAATCCAGTTTATAGATTGGAGGTCTACCCGTAGATCGTGTTATACTAGATATCTTATGCGTAGTGACGCTCCAAATAGGATCAGTAGCCCTCTTTGTACCACCCTCAAGCTCTCCTGGTTCGTATAAGTACCTCACAATGACATTACTACCAAGAATTGGTTGGGAAACGCTAGCGTTTCTAGGGAAATCTTTTTGTGGTTTTTCAGGTATCGACTTCTTTTTAATCGCGTTGATTGGTTTCATGTTGATGGTTCTAGTAATCTCGTTATTCAGTGCAGTAATCACAGCTGGTAATCTCTTCACCCATTCACGGGATCTTTTTTCTTGGATGAATTCTTTTGCATATTGATATCCAAATAACCGCTCAGCAAGGGTTTTATTAAACCGTTCTACAATGGCCTGATCACGATGCAGTGCAGTATGCCCTCGTCTGATAGCGACATTGTGATATTTCATTGTAGATAACACTGCACCCTGAAATTCCTTGCCCGGATCAACTTGTAACAGATTTGGCCAGTGCAGAGGACTCCTTCGATAAATCCTTTCAAATGCAGAAGCGACTTCAGTGGCCGATTTTGTTTTTAACGGTTCTGCTTCTTTGTATCGACTTGCAATATCAACTACAGTTAACGCATATTTGTAACCACGATCATGTGGCAGAAATAATAGATCAGCCTGATGAACTTCATTGAGTCCGGTTACATCAAAATGCGAGAATTGAATTTGTTTAGGCGGTGGTAGATAAATTTGCCATAGTGCCTGTTTGGATAACCAATGAGCCGCAGTGGTTTTTTTCACTTTTGCGGCGCTAGCGAGTTTACTGATTGCAGCGTTACCCTTCCAGTATCCTCTTGGGGAATAGTAAATAGATTCCATGTTGCTATTAATTACCAGCACCTAACATCAATTTACTTTTCATAGCCGATTTTATCAAAAATGAAGCCAATTTTTCTTTGAAAGATTTATCAGTGATAGCATTCAACGCATGAATTAATTTTACATCTGCTAGATGCCTGTGTTGCAAATTGCTGCTTTTATAAGCAACATCATGAAGGTGACAGGCCTTATCAATAGCGTTTATTGGTTCCTCACCGGGTCGGGGCTGATTTTGATCATTGAGTCTGATATCAAGTCTTGTTCCCGGTCCACAATAACTATACCCTGGAAGGTGTTTTTCTCCGGGGTATTTTGCCCATGGGGTTCCAGGGAGTTTTGCTAATTTGGCAGCGATATCACCTCCTCGTTTTTTTTTAAAGGTTCCTTGGGTTCCTTGGGTTTAGAAACAAATCTAAATTTCTTTGTACTACACTGTACGCATTTACCAGAAAGCGCTGATCGGTTATTTTTAGTTGTAATCGTCGTCAAGTCATCTGTGCCAGTACGCGCCTTACACTTCACGCAATATAGATCCATAATTTATGTATAGAGATATGAATATAATTGATTTTTCAGCGACTAAAACAAGAGAACCAGTGAAGCATCATGCAGCGCTACCAAACTCTATCCGCGCAATTATAATCGGGCCATCTGGATCCGGTAAAACGCAATTGTTGCTCAATTTAATAATGAGATGGATGAAGTGGGATAAGTTGTATTTAATTGCCCCTAGCGTAGATGACCAACGATGCTATGAAGTGCTAAAAGATTTTAATGAAAACGCTTCAGAGATTGCCGGCGAGGATGTTATTGAATTTATAACCGATATTGACGAGGCGCCATCCGTGAATGACCTCGATGGAAGTATCAACAATTTAGTTGTATACGACGATGTCATGTTAGATAATCAAAAAAATCCTGCTAGAATATTTTCCCGAGGCAGGCATAAAAACACGGATGTGATTTATGTCACTCAACGCTACACTCAGATTCCAAAAGTGATTAGAGATAACTGTAATATGCTTGCTGTATTCAACGGCGTTGATACACATACGCTACGAAATATTTGGCAGACATGGTGTTCTGATATGGATTTCAATCAATTTAGAAATTTCTTTAGTCATGCTCAGTCTACCCCACACGGATTTGTAACAATAAATTTACATGACCCTCGAACACGATATCGTATCGGACTGGATCAAATATTCGGTTAACCCCAACTGAAAGTTCTAGCAGCAGAGAGGGTAGTGACAACGATGTTGTAGTCCCTTTTCCCAAAAAAATGTAATAGTTGAAAAGTTTTTGATTTCATTAATTTCATTGATTTTTTCATAATTTTTTTTTGGACCTCATTCATGATTCACACACATATTTGGGACCAGATGTCATTGACTTTGAGGTCTGATGTCATTGGTTTCATTGATTTTAAGCGTGATTTCAGTGAATACTTGTCTAAAAATGTTGTCCGGCTCACCCTCTCTGCTGCTGGTTGGCCTGGTGTCAGGATAATGCGACTGGGTTCCGGAAACATGCTACATGTCTGTGGCATGATGCCACAGGGCTAGACGTCACTCTAAAAACTGCCTTACTGCAGACATTATAGCGATATGACTGAAAAATTGTTAAAGCTACATTTAAAATCTTAATCACACAAACACTTTTCTTAAACGTATATGTAACATTTTTAGCAGTTCTTAGGAGGTCATTGCCTGGATTTTATATATAACAGTCCCCTTCACTGTTCTCTTAACACTTAGTGGTTGATGTACAAGCTATTACTAGATCCCAATTTCCATTTTTTTTATATACATAACATTCCTCATTATCAGGTTATGATGTAGAAAAAATATGAAATTCTAGAAAATATTTTATGTATGTTTTGTTTCTCAATTCATTACATTTAAAAATATGAAAAAATAAAACAGCAACTATATACAATATATATTTAGTGTTGACCTAATCAATTGGGAAAAAAAACAGCATGTCTTCTTGCAGAGACCCCAGTAGCATATCAAAAGACAGTCCCTGCAGTCAGTGTTCTTAGCAAGATGTTAAAGTATGGACAGGTTGAAGTACAGGCAAAGCTTGGTACCTTCGAAAATGAGTCACATGATTGTCTGCTGGTGTTTTGGGAAACACAATGTCTGTATAAAATTTCTGACAAAAGTAAGTACTATCTATTTTTACTTGAGGCAATTCAATTTCTTACTGAATATGGTGACCATTGCTAAAGTTGAAAAACAACCTGAAATTTTTTTTTCTTCAGAAATTTGACACCATGTACTTTTTGCATAAAGGTTTTTCCTCTTTTAACAAATGGTGCTAATCCATTGAATACTGAAAATATATTTCTTTTGATAAAAACTAAAATTGACAGAGAATAAAAAGATCTATTATGTTTGTACAGATGATCCAGAAGCCATCATGAAATATGTATAAATAAACAGTGTCTTCTCATAATCCTTGGAACAGAATTTGATCAAATTTGAGAAAAAGTAATTTTTGCATGAAGGTCTTTAAATTTTTTAAAGATTGATATCTTGCTGGTATTAAGAAATCCTTGAAAAAATGTAATGACCAAATTAGATAGAAAAAATGTAATGACCAAATTTCACAGAATGCATCTTGGTATAGTTAGTCCTTTTAACCTTGTAATAAGGATACTAAACGATTAATCAAAAGATTTATTTATTTTAAATCAACATAATGATCCTTCGAGCTCGGACATCTATTTTCTTTGATTTTTAAATAGCTGTCAGCTGGTGACTGTTCTTAGCCTACTTTGGTCCAGAGTTGTGCCCCTTGTTGGTGATAGATATTATATTATATCTAATGATTGTGTGTATATAAATCTAACATTGCCCTGAAGCTTGACAGAAGTTAGTGACATGAAACCAACATATCATTCTGTCATTTGACTTTTGTTCCAGAGTTATGCCCCTTGTTGGTGATAGATGCTATATTATATTTAATGTTTGTGTTTGCAATAAATCTAACATTGCCCTGAAGCTTGACAGAAGTTATTGACATAAAACCAACATATTCTGTCATTTGAATTTTTTTAGTTGTTCTAGTTTGGTGTTAAATGTGTGTAATATACTGTGTGTGATAATTCTTGTATGTGTGAATAGTTTCAAACCTTTTCATAAATTGACCTGAAACATTGCAGACTTGACTGACATTGAGTGAACCTGTGCGTGCTGTTCTATATTCATTAATAAGCTTCTTTTTCAAAGTTGATCCCCATTACTGTTATTGGAATACTTGCATGAACAAATAGCTTTTTGTGAACTTTACATGGCAGTTATTATTAGCATCAGATAGAAATGTTTTGTTGTCTTACTTCAGTAATTTTACGTCTACTGCTCAGAGACTTCAAGATCTTATGTAATGGTCTTTATATGTTGTCCATCATATGTCTAATGGCACAAGTTTGTCATCATTTATCCTCTTGAACTAATATTAGGATTGCCATGAATTGTTCCAAACACGTTTATCCCAAGGACTGGTTGGTTCGAAATTAAACAGTACCACTTGGATTAACTTTATGGTCACCACAGTGATTATCTAGTCAACATTGTTACTACACCTCCAGAAGGAATAGTCATATCAACATAGGAGTTTCATTTCAAGATTTCTCATAAACTCTTGTTGGTAATAATTGAATATTGTGGGGATTTTGCTAACAATATGGTTGCCATGTGACCATTTTTATAGTCTTATTTATGCTAATCCTGCTGGATGGATGGACCTATCATCATAAAACTTTCTCAAAAGACATTTATGATGTTGAGTTGGTCCTAAATGAAAATTTTGCTGATCTGATACGTTCATCATGGCTAACATTTTAAAAGTTACTCCTCATAAATGGAAAGTGCTATCAACATTTGGGTTCTCATTAGAAGACTATTTATGGAGTTTTTATGCCAAATTCGCAGCTAAAATGTCTACAATGGTGGTCATCTTTGAAATATTGTTATTGCAGCACGTGATCAAATAATTGTCATATTAACTAAGGTTTTCCATGTGATACCTTAACCCATTTCATACCTTAACCCATTTCATACCTTGATCCATTTCATACCTTAACCAATTTCATAACTTAACCCATGTGATACCTTAACCCATTTCATACCTTAACCCATTTTATAACTTAACCCATTTCATACCTTAACCCATTTCATACCTTAACCCATTTCATAACTTAACCCATTTCATACCTTAACCCATTTCATAACTTAACCCATTTCATACCTTAACCCATTTCATACCTTTACCAATTTTATAACTTAACCCATTTCATACCTTAACCCATGTGATACTTTAACCCATTTCATAACTTAATCCATGTGATATCTTAACCCATTTTATAACTTAATCCATTTCTTACCTTAGCCCATTTCATACCTTAACCCATTTCATAACTTAACCAATGTGGTACCTTAACCCATGTGATACTTTAACCCATTTCATAACTTAATGTGATATCTTAACCCATTTCATACCTTAACCCATTTCATACCTTAACCCATTTCATACCTTGACCCATTTCATACCTTAACCAATTTCATAACTTAACCCATGTGATACCTTAACCCATTTCATACCTTAACCCATTTCATAACTTAACCCATTTCATACCTTAACCCATGTGATACTTTAACCCATTTCATAACTTAATCCAATTCTTACCTTAACCCATTTCATAACTTAATCCATGTGATACCTTAACCCATTTCATACCTTAGCCCATTTTATACCTTAACCTATTTCATACCTTAACCCATTTATACCTTAACCCATTTCATACCTTAATCCATTTCATACCTTAACCCATGTGATAGTTTAACCCATATCATACCTTAACCCATGTGATACCTTAAACCATGTGATATGTTAACCCATGAGATACCTTAAAGCACTTAAAATGATCAAAATATTTTATTTCTTTTCCTTGAACTTCACACATTTAAACACATCACTGAGCATTTTATAATTTAAGTCATTTAATATTTATACGGTCAATCATATCCTATTTTTTTTACATTTGACTGTCACTATATTGCCTTTAATGTAATTAATGATAAATCTGACACAGAAATGTTTTTCATCTTGTATAATTAAAAAAAAGAACTTGATAGTTTAATAAACTTTTTTCTAGATCATATATTGCATTCAGCTGGAATCACAGTCACACAAAGATGGAGAGATCATAGTAAGTATGGACTATTCAGTCTACAGCATTATTTTGCATTATTATTACTTATGAATCAGTCATGAACTTTTATCTATATAGAAAATCTTGTTTAGGATTTTTAATATTTTACTTGTTTGTCATAGTTATCCATTTTCCTGCTGTATTCATTTCCATCTTTTACATTTTGTACCCAGTTTTTTAAGTATTATCTTGAAAAAAGCATTACATGTATTACTAATTGTTATTACTATGTGGTCTTAAACTAAATAACCTTAAAAAGTGAAAAACAACTAGTTTACAAATTTGTTGTTTTTGTCCAAGAATATTTGTGATGAGCGCTTCAAGTGAATTATATTTTGAATAAATAATTGTGCTGAAATGAAAATAGTGAACATAACAATAAGACTGATTCTTCTAAAGATACTAATGCAGGAATGCATAATTTCTCCAGTAAACAACATTATATAGAAAACTAAGACATTAAACAAAAGAAAAACAAATGAGGGTCAATTGTTCATTTCAAGAACATTCTAAGTTGTCAACAAAACAAGGGTCTGTTACTAAAATTATAATAAAGAGTATAGCAAACATCAGGTACATCAAGTTTTTCCATGGGAAATTACAGAGTCCTAGAAATAGATTATGATAAACATGTTTACTTCCATTTATAACATACTAATATTTAATCTATTCTCACCTAAAAATATTAGTCATTCATTATGTTGTGTAAAAAGGCAATAGTCAGGTACACAGTAAACTTGATTTTAGACAATGTCAAGTACAAAATATAAATGTATAGAAAATCTTTATTGTTTCTATTGTTTTACATATTCATACTAGAGTTGCTTGTACTCTCACTATTACGCTATTTATTTATTTCCAATGTTGTGTATTCATTCTGGAAACAAAATACAAAAGAGTAATCAAAATGGGCTGCAGATATGTCGTTGATGACAGTCATATTTTGAAATTTAATAATGTTTGAAAAATAAACTAAAATTCATAGGTCGTTGCTGAAAAAGCTGGATAATTGTTTTATCTTTATATGATTTGGATCCGGGCTCATATTAGAATTAATGAAATTAGCCAGAGAATGAGACTAACTATACAGCAGCACCCTAGATGCTTTAAATTTGCACCCATTTGTTCATGCAAAGTATCTGCATGATTGAACTGTTGAATATAGATTTTTAAAAAGATATTGCATCTTAAAATCAATGCATGTTTAAGATGAAAGGGAAAATAAGCTTCTAGAAAAATGTTAACAATCAACACAGAATAATTAAAAAGAGTATTCAGATTCTTGTGAATAAGAGCTTGAAGGACACAATTACGTTTATTGGACATCATATGCCAATTTGAGTTTGTCTTATGGTGGGACATATGATTGCTGTCGTCATGTGAAAAGGAACATGATTTTTAAGAATTACATCAAGTTGAAAGATAGCAACAAGCCATTGAGCTGTATAGGGTTTGGTACTAACATTTGTGCAACTGCACTAGTGGTAAATAAAATCTACACATACTTTACAAATTTTTCAGTTGAACATAAAGCTTATCATCACAGCATCAAACTTTCAATTACCTTTTTTTTTTTTACACCTTACTGAAAGCTGGTCAATCTAACGTTTAAAAAATCCACTGCCTTACTGAGATGGACTAATCAGGTTTGGCAGGTCTGTTGAAGTTGATTGTCAACTTGAAAACTTGAAAACAAGTGAGTGCAGCCTTTACAAGGTATGCATTTATTGGGTCACATGCACTGACAGAAAACATTGGAAATATCACTTGGGAATTAAAAATCTTATTAAGAAAAGGTAAATACAACTTAAATCTAAACTTTGGAAATATCACTTGGGAATTAAAAATCTAGTTAAGAAAAGGTAAATACAACTTAAATCAAAAATATTATTTTAATTTTATCAAACACAATGTTGATGCAGCAAAGAATAAATACAGGTTGTTATGACTTGCATGAAAATGAAGTAAATATACTTGCTAGTAAATACCCATGGTAAAAACAAACTGCCATGTATTTTGTACTATACATTAATATGTTAAATGCACAAGTTTCTTTCTAAGTTAAATTATTTCTATTGATTAAATATTGAAGTTGTATGAAGGCTAGTTATCATTTGATATCTGATGCTGAATCACTCTAATGTTTGAGGGCCATCATGCATTGGTTATTCAGCTGTCAATCACTATGTTGTCTTCATTTAAACCTTTCAGCAGTTCTCACCCCCACCCCAGAACTTAATCGTGGAGCACCTGTGCGTGGGGGTGGGGAGTAAATTCCCCACCATATTGGATGCAGAAATGAACATTTTGACTGTATATGGTGTTCTAGAATTCATGGTTTGCTTATTTAGAATGATACATGTCAAGATGGATTCAAAATCAAAAGCCTGGGTTAGTAGTAGTACCCAAAGAGTACATACTCCATCATTAACTCTGGAGTCATTTGGGAGCAGCCCCTCATGTTTGCATATACGATGACGTAGGATATGATACTGCATGTATATTGTAGAGTAATATATGTTACCTTATTAAACGTGACAAGTACTGTTGATTTTTTTATGTACAAGTATATTTTAATAATTTTAATAACAATTTGTAGGAAATTTAAGACAGTTTCACCAAGATGTTGTCCTGGTAACTCCAGGTGGCAATCTAAGGTACACAGAGATCATTCATGTTGCATGCGACATCAACACCATCAATAATGCTGCTAAAAGTGGGCTGATGAAAGCAGATAGTGAGAAGATGAAGACTGTTCTTGTTCCTGTTACTCATGATGGTAATTATGCATAAAACAATTATCCCTGATGGCAATTATGCATAAAACAATTATTCCTGATGGTAATTATGAATAAAACAATTATTCCTGATGGTAGTTATAAATGAAACAATTGTTCATGATGGCAATTATGTATAAAACAATTATTCATGTTGATAATTATGTATAATACAATTACTCATGATGGTAATTATGAATAAAACAATTACTCATAATGGTAATTATGTATAAAACAATTACTCATGATGGTAATTATGTATAAAACAATTACTCATGATGGTAATTATGTAATAAACTATTATTCATGATGGTTATTATGTATAAAACAATGTATCATGTACATTTGTAAGATAAATGCATTTCAATTAACTGAGAAAAGTATAAATAGCTTTTATGTTGATATTTCAGACCGAAATAGAAAGTTTTGTCAGAATGATTTATATTTTTTTCATATTTTTTGCATTTCTGTATAAAAAAATTATCATAAAGAAAACGTTTGATATAAATTTGATGATCTTCAGATTTTTTAGCATATTTTAGTGCGAGTAATAGCACTTTTTCCTCTTCTGGTCAGAAATTAATTGAACATGTGCAATTGCCTGAAATTTGTCATCCAGCATTTTCCATTAGTACAAGTCTATTGTTACAGAAAGACTTATTATCATGTCAGGGGCCCCGAGTGGCTTAGTAGTCTAAAGTACTCTCGGTTACAGATCACTGCCATCTCACCTCTGTCTGCATGGGTTCGAGGTAGGTATGTGAGAAAGCTTGCCAGTAGCTTCTTGTGGGTTGGTGGTTGTTTCTGGGAATTGTCCTGGTTTCTTCCTCCTCCATTAATACTGGTTGCCATGTATAGCATATCATGTGTTGAAAAATGGCATTAAACCCTACAACAACAACAACAACAAACAGTTAGCTACTTAAAATAACAACATATTATCATGTCTAGTTGGCCTTAAATACAAAATTGTGCTGATTAGACCTCCAACAGTATGGACAGCGTGGTAGAGTTTAAATTTTGGTTATCATCCACTTTGAGGAAAGGATAACATCAACAGGGTTTTAGCCAGAACAAAAAATTGATTTTAAGATCAACATGGTTTTAGTCAGAACAATGAAATTGATTTTAAGATGTTGTTACTGAGTTTGATAAAATGGAGTGTCTTAATAAATAACAGGGATATTTCAGTAAACTGCAATTAAATAAAAAAAGAGACAGATGTACTTAAATTCTGAAAAATTCTTTTTATCAACTAGGTGGGTTCTTGTCTTTTTCTTCTTCCAGATTCATTCCAAAGAGAACAACAGGGTTTTAGCCAGAACAATGAATTTTACTTTAAGATCAACACGGTTTTTGTCAGAATGAAGAAATTTATTTTAAGATCAACAGGTTTTTAGTCAGAAGTATGAAACTGATTTTAAGATCAACACGGTTTTAGTCAGAACTAAGAAATTGATTTTAAGATTAACAGGTTTTAGTCAGAACTATGATATTTATTTTAAGATCAACAGGGTTTTAGTCAGAACTTTGAAATTGATTTTAAGATTAACATGGTTTTAACTCAACTAGCAATTTAAAAAAAAAAAGACAGATGTAATGTACTTAAATTCTGAACAATTCTTTTTACCCACTAGGTAGACTGTTGTTCTTTTTCTTCCAGATTTATTCCAAAGAGATGCCACTAAATTTTGTATAGAGATACTCACGGCAGTAAAAGAACTGGGCACAAAGTTAAAGTTTGTTAAGTCAGTTTCACTTGTCATTCAAGGAAAGCATAATTTCCCATTCTTCAATGAAGTATTTGAGCAGCAGAGAAGAATGTATGGAAGTGGGAAGAAAACAGGTTGGTCTAATCACCCACTAAAAGTATTATTTCATATGTTACAACATATAGTAAAAATTATTATTATATTGATGATATTTCTTTTACCAAGAGTTTAAACTTTCTGTCATATAATATTCATGCAATATGGGTTAGAGTATCATTCTTTACCATCTTTGATTTCCATATGCTAATTTTGATTCTTTGACTACATTCCTTGACCTTGACCTTATTTCTGCAACTCGTCATGTCTAAATGGATGATGTATTGACATGGGGTTTTCACTAAAGGATTTCTTAGGATGACTGGTTGGTCATAATGGCGCACATCTGACCGACAACATAGTTGCCATGGTGACCATCTTAAACTCCTATCACTACGTCTAAACTGAACACAAGATTTGGTTTTCACTGAACTACTTCTCTTGATCGTAAAACATAAATAATGCCAATTAGAATCAAGGTCAACATCCCAGCCATCTTGAAAGTCATGTTATCACTTTTTCTCATGATCTAATGATCATATTCACATTAGGTTCTTGCCAGAAGACTTCTTATCATTTTTTCTTCTGATGCATAATGATAATGCCTTAAGAGAACTACTACCTTGCAATGATAATGCCTCATGAGAACTACTACCTTGCAATGATAATGCCTCATGAGAACTACTACCTTGCAATGATAATGCCTCATGAGAACTACTACCTTGCAATGATAATGCCTCATGAGAACTACTACCTTGCAATGATAATGCCTCATGAGAACTACTACCTTGCAATGATAATGCCTCATGAGAACTACTACCTTGCAATGATAATGCCTCATGAGAACTACTACCTTGCAATGATAATGCCTTAAGAGAACTACTACCTTGCAATGATAATGCCTCATGAGAACTACTACCTTGCAATGATAATGCCTCATGAGAACTACTACCTTGCAATGATAATGCCTTAAGAGAACTACTACCTTGCAATGATAATGCCTTAAGAGAACTATTACCTTGCAATGATAATGCCTTAAGAGAACTACTACCTTGCAATGATAATGCCTCATGAGAACTACTACCTTGCAATGATAATGCCTCATGAGAACTACTACCTTGCAATGATAATGCCTTAAGAGAACTACTACCTTGCAATGATAATGCCTCATGAGAACTACTACCTTGCAATGATAATGCCTCATGAGAACTACTACCTTGCAATGATAATGCCTCATGAGAACTACTACCTTGCAATGATAATGCTTTAAGAGAACTACTACCTTGCAATGATAATGCCTCATGAGAACTACTACCTTGCAATGATAATGCCTCATGAGAACTACTACCTTGCAATGATAATGCCTTAAGAGAACTACTACCTTGCAATGATAATGCCTTAAGAGAACTACTACCTTGCAATGATAATGCCTCATGAGAACTACTACCTTGCAATGATAATGCCTCATGAGAACTACTACCTTGCAATGATAATGCCTTAAGAGAACTACTACCTTGCAATGATAATGCCTTAAGAGAACTACTACCTTGATATATATTGATATAACTGTATACTATAAATGCAGGTCTGGTGCATAAAGATAACTAATTTAATATTGTTTTATAATTTCTGTTCAAGTTATATATATATATATATATATATATATATATATATATATATATATATATATATATGGATGTCTAGTAAGTGATTATCTGCTATAATGGTTACTCAGTGCTTCATTATGAGCAGATTTCGCAGTTGAGGCAGTAGTACATATACATATCAGTGATAAGAAACGTTTTAATACACTTTTTAAAAATGTCATTGATTGCGATTATTGCCAGAGTTTTAGATCAAACTTTGTAAGCCGATATTGCAATTTAAGAGCAGCGTCATTGCTTGTTTATTTTGTTCAAATTTACAATTCATTTTTTTATAACATTTTGTTTGTAACCTGACAAAATTTTTTTAAAGATTTTGAGGACAGCTTAGACTAACATTGCAAAAGATTTTTCCTAAAGAAATATAAACATTTTTGCAAACAGATATTTGAAAAAAAACACTGAACATTTTAAAACAATTTCTGAAGTAAAAAAAAACTCAGCAGCAGAGGGGGCGAACAGACCAACCCCTTAGGCGTTTTTCTAGACTTCCTTCTCATTAATATTCTATGGAAAGGTCGAATCGACAAACTAAGGCTTCCTAGTAAATGCTTAATAGAAGGGTCTATTTGGCAAACTAAGGCTTTCTCGAAATCATAAAAAAGCGTCGACGAGGCTAACCAAAGCTTGTTCGAAGACGCCCTGTTAGTTGGAATTCGCCCCCTCTGCTGCTATTGGTTAACCGAATATTTGATCAAGTCCGACACGATATCTTGATTTCGGGTCGTGTAAATTTATCGTTACAAATCCTTGTGGGTTTGACTGAACATGACTAAAGAAATTTCGAAATATATTATAATCCATTATCACTGCTGCACCAAGTCTGGTGAATATTTCGTATGTGTATCAACTCCGTTAAATACTGCAAGAATATTGCAGTTATCTCTGATCACTTTTGGTATTTGTGTGTATCATTGAGTGACATATATCACGTCCGTGCTTTTATGCCTACCCCTGGAAAATATCCTAGCGGGATTCTTTTGATTGTCTATCTAACATGATATCATCATATATGACTAAATTGTTAATACCTCCATCAATATCATCAATGCCCGGTGCTTCATCGATATCAGTTATAAACTCAATAACATCCTCGCCGGATTCTTCTACTGCTTTGTCGTTAAAATCTTTTAACACATTGTAACATTGTTGATCATCTAGACTTGGAGCTACTAAATACAACCTGTCCCATTTCATCCATCTCGTTATTAAATTAAGTAACAATTGTGTCTTGCCACTTCCAGATGGTCCGATTATAATCGTGCGAATAGAATTCGGCAACATCGCATGGTGTTTAATAGGTTCCCGTCGTCGGGTAGCTGAATAATCAATTACATTCATGTTATTATATATAAATTATTCATGTTATTATATATAAATTATGGATCTATATTGTGTGAAGTGTAAGGCGCGTACTGGCACAGATGACTTGACGACGATTACAACTAAAAATAACCGATCGGCACTTTCTGGTAAGTGTGTACAATGCAGTACAAAGAAATTTAGATTTGTTTCCCTTGATAAATCAAAGGGATTTAAAAAAAATGAGGAGGTGATATTGCAGCCAAGCTAACTAAACTACCGGGAACACTGTGGGCGAAGTATCTAGGAGAAAAACACCTTCCAGGGTATAGTTATTGTGGACCCGGGACTAGACTCGATATTCGACTTGATGATCAAAACCAACCCCAACCGGGTGAATATCGAATAAACGCTATTGATAAGGCGTGTCATGCTCATGATGCTGCTTATAAAAGCAGTAATCTGCAACATAGACATCTCACAGATGTGAAATTAGTTCACGCGTTGAATTCTATCACTGATAAATCTTTTAAAGAAAAATTGGCTTCATGGTTAGTAAAATCAGCGATGAAAGGTAAATTGATGTTAGGTGCTGGTAATTAATAACAACATGGAATCTATTTATTATTCTCCAAAAGGATACTGGCGGGGTAAAGCAGCAATTGGTAAACTCGCTAGCACCGCGAAGGTGAAATATACCACTGCGGCTAATTGGTTATCCAAACAAGCGATATGGCAAATTTATCTACCACCGCCTAAACAAATTAACTACTCGCATTTTGATGTGACCGTTCCTAATGAAGTTCATCAGGCTGATATATTATTTCTGCCACATGATGGTGGTTACAAATACTCGTTAACTGTAGTTGATGTTGCGAGTTGATACAAACAAGCAGAGCCGCTAAAAACAAAATCATTAACTGAAGTAGCTTCTACGTTTGAAAGGATTTATCGAAGGGGTCCTCTGCGCTGGCCAAATCTATTACAAGTTGATCCTGGCAAGGAATTTCAGGGTGTAGTGTTATCAACAATGAAGCATCATAATGTCACTATCAGACGAGGGCATACTGCACTACATCGCGATCAGGCAATTGTTGAACGATTTAATCGTACACTTGCTGAGTGGTTATTTGGATATCAATACGCAAAGGAATTCATCCAGGATAAACGATCTCGTGAATGGGTCAAGAGGTTACCAGCTGTGATTACCGCGCTGAATAACGAGATTACTCGAACAATCAACATGAAACCTAACAACGCAATTAAAAAGAAGTATATACCAGTAAAACCGCAAAAAGATTTTTCAAAACAACCAATACTCGGTAATGTCACTGTTAGGTATTTATACGAACCAGGAGAGCTTGAAGGTGGTAAAAAAGGGCTACTGATCCTATTTGGTGTGTTACTGTACATAAAATATCTAGCATAACACGATCTACGGGTAGACCAGCAATCTATAGATTGGATTTGACCGCTCCTCAGCGTGGGTTTACTCGACAACAACTACAAGTGATACCCGAGGATACTCAATTACCGCCGCGTGGTCTTGACTAGCACCTCTGCGTCTGTTGCATTCAAGACAAGTCAGCATCACATTATCCCTGGTATGACCAATACTGCTATTCTTTCTGTCTACGGTAAATTGGCGAGGAGCTTTATCCGACCAACACCAACGCATTATACAATTGTAACTCGCGCAGTGATTATTCTGTTGTTGCTTCAGCGTAATTATTAATTCGGCATCAATGTCAAATTCTCTGTTATTTTTCTTATCCTGCTGTTCATAACCAGCGAGTTTTTTTCTGATTATATCATCGCGTATATCACTTATTGTAGTGTCGTTATCATCTCCTGACTCTGTCAGGACAATTCTTCGAAGTTGATTTATTATTCGTACTCTGGATACTGCGAGATAAACTAAATTCGACCACTCGATGTGATTATCCACCATCCAAACAATTGTATCTGATATAGTCAATCCCTGTGAAGAATGTGTCGTCGCTGCGTATCCTAGCGTCCATGGGGATTTATCAGCACGCAATGCGTCCTCAACGACGCTGATATCAACCAGTACAATATCATTTAACACTAAATTCTGCTTCTCTGTCAAGCCTAGAATATCAGCTTCAATATTCTGTTTTCGTGTATCCGAAGGCCTATAACATAGCGGTACTGGAAGTGTTGTAAATTTTTCTTTGTGTGTTTCAAATAACTTCATCTGAAGTGTGTCCCTGACTATCTTTCTACTTGCGATTATCAAATCGTTTGGTCTCCACGCTTCCCAAAAATCATTCATGGGAGTTTCCGAAATTATTTCACGCGCTATATCACATTGGATTCTATCCGGTTGTAATCTAATTAGTTTCTTGAACTCTCGCATACATGCCAACCATTACGCTTTTGGCGTAATCATTACGCTTTTTCCCACTAAATTCCGCGTTACGCGTTAACATTTATAGATTACGCTTTTTCGATATATCCATCTTGCGAAAAAAAAAAAAAAATTTTCGTTTTTATTAGCATTACTTTATTTTTTACATACTGTTTTATTTTTAATTAAAAAATACCCCGCTTCTACATAACTACGATATACGAGTATACTTGTCCGTGGACTTTCCAAATATTCATGTTCTATTTATAGCAACTATCATGTTACTAAGATACTTTCAAACTTTCGACCTCATATTCTATTTATAGTGGCTTAGTGAGGAGAGAACAGACTGGTTTCTATTTTGTTTAAATCATTATGCACATACTCTTTGTTCTAATTTTGTATAGTGCAGAACCAGTCTAAAAGTTTTTTTTGCGCTAAAAAGTATTAAAAAATTCTCAATGCGTTTATGAGTGCAAAAAATATCTCTTAAATAATTTCACAGATGGGTTAGAAAAAGTCAATAATAAACAAAGCAAAATGTAATCAATCCTCCAAACACGACGAGGGCATCATCACGTGACGTCTAATCGTTGGCGCTAAATGGCTTCAGATGTTAAGATGGATTCTAGTCTTTGTGTATGTTAGAGCACATTTTTTCCCCCAAAAATTTCGCAGATGGATCAGAAAAAAAGCAAAACAACGAGTCCTCCAAAGATTCAAAGATAAATATATGAATGGCATAATACAGCGTTCCATTCTAGGACAGCATCATGCTCATTGCAGACTGCGGAAACGATTTTAGCATTGGTCATGGTGGTAAATTTGATGTGGAAAAACACGTGAAAACAAGGAAACACATCGAATTAGCTCGCCTTACGAACTCTAATACTAAGGTAACTTCTTATTTACCGAGGTTTTAATAGAACACAGACTACACTTGGCGGTAGCAGACCACGTTGGTCCCTTGTTCAAGCGGATGTTTCCTGATTCGAAAATTGCGGAAAAATATGCTTGTGCAAGAACAAAATCATCTCACATTGTTCGGTGCCTAGCAGAAGATACTTCACTTAAAATTGCAGAAGCAATGAAAATTGGGCCGTTTAGTATTGCCACAGACGGGAGTTGTAATTATGATGTTAAAAAGTTGTACCCAGTATGTGTTAGATACTTTGACAGTGAAAAAGGCAAAGTCATGAGTGTTCTTTCTTTACCAGAATTAACAGTAGATTCCACTGGACAAAACATTTTTGATTTGCTTGACAATATTTTGAAGAAACATGACATAAGTTGGCAGAACTGTATGGGGTTTGCAGCTGATAATGCATCAGTGATGACTGGAATTCATAAAGGAGTTGCATCCTATATTTTGAAAATGTCTCCATCAGTGTTCATAACAGGTTGCCCCTGTCATTTGATGCACCTTGCTGCTGGTAAGGCTGCTGATAAATTAGAAGTAGATATTGGCCATTTATTAATAGATATCTACTATTATTTGGAGAAAAATAGTAAAAGGAAACAGGCTCTAAAGTTGTTACAAGATCAGTTTGATCTTGAAGACTATAAAGTTATAAAGCATGTGTGTACAAGATGGTTATCCCTTGGCAAATGTGTTAGCCGTTTACTTGAGCTTTGGGATGCATTACAAGCATTCTTTCAAACTGAAAGTGAATCTGCACAGAGAAAACATGGTGGAAAAGTGAAGAAGAGTGGTACAAAAGCAGAATCTGTTATTGCAAGTCAGAAGAGAACAAGAGATGAAAGTATAGACAGACATACTAACAATAAAGAGATTGGTGTAGCAGAAAGAAAGAAATTTAAATCCATGGAATTTTTATTTGAGAGGCCTCTATCTATCCAGCTAGAGGGCCTCCAGGCTCAGACCATGACTGTGAAAGATAAATCTTTTGACATAAAATTTCATCAGCCATCTGGATCAGGTTCTTCAGAGTATGAATCTGTTAAAAAGCATACTGGATCTTCTCATACTTCAAAGGGCAAAACTAGCATGTGAGATGGTTTACAAAAAGTTTAATGATCCAGTTACAAAACTGTACCGCTTGTTTATGAAGAGTGCCATTCCATTGTTTGATGCAGCAAATGTCTTGCAGAAAGAAGAACCATGCATTCATATTATGCACAAGATTCTGTCAAACCAGTTGTCAGATTTGCTAATAAGGTTTATTAAGCCAGAAATCATCGCATCAGCCAAACTTTTAACTGATATTGACTTTCATGACCATGCAAACCAGAAAGATAATGAAGATCTAGCTATTGGTGCAGAAGCAAGAGAATTCATAGAACACAATTCTACCCTTCCTGTGAAGATGTTCTATGATAATGTTAGAGATTATTATGCTACAGCCTGTGATTACATGCTCCATAAATTCCCATACGGAGATGAACTGCTTTTAAATGCTTCAGTTGCTTATGTAAATGAGAGACAGTCAAAAAGCTTCAAAAGTGTTAGATTCTTTGTCAAGAGATATCCCTTTCTATTGCCACCCTTGTCTAACTTGGATCATCTGGAAGAAGAATTCCTGAAGTATCAAGTTGGGATTCTACCTGACAATATACTTAATGCAGATAGAGTTGATGTGCAATGGCACCTTATTTCCCAGCTAAAAGACTCCATCACTGGAAGAAATAAATTTCCTCTTCTCTGTCAGGTTATGAAAGGAATATTGGTTCTTTACCATTCTAATGCTGACTGTGAGAGATTGTTCAGTGTTGTTAACAAAAATAAAACTGAATTCAGGTCCAGGCTAAGTAACCCAGTAACGAGTGCTCTACTGGTATGCAAAACATTCATGGCCTCAGCTGGTACAAAATTTTTTGAAATGCAACATGACAATCTCTTGCTTTCTAAAGCTAAAAGTGCTACATATGAACACTTGAACCATTAATGAATGATAAAAGACGAGAAAAGCAAATAAATCATTGTTAATTGTAATTGTAGTATGTTATATGTGGATTACTCTTTTTCTGCTTGGATTCCTCTTTTTGACCACTTGGATTACACTTTTTCCTCGTCAGGGGTTGGCATGTATGCTCTAGTAATTGTTCATCAAGTGCTCTATGATCGGTGTTAATTTCTTCATAATAGTCTACGAAATTCTTTAGCCAATCATGTGGGGATAAACCGACAAATGGTGGTGGTTGGCCATGATTGCCGCACATTATTACTTTTGTGTTCGCGTGCAATAACCAATCAAGAAATTTTTGTAATACATCTAACGATACCATGCATATCTCATCCCAAATTACGACTTCAGGAATAAATTTCTCGCCCATTCGATCAGGAATCTATACGTCACCTTTCCATCGAAAGAAACTATGATAATTGCAAGCATTCACCTCTCATTGTTTCATCTCTCTGGCGAGTCTGTGTGTCGGTGTTAGCACAATCATATTTGATTTCCCACGAAATAATTCAATTGCACGAGTCGTCTTTCCTGACCCGCCACAACCGTTTAAATAAACTGTTTTATATCTACATATTGGATCAGATATCTGCGGTGCGTTAGATAGTTCTGAACACTGATTGCTTTTCCAATGTTTATCCTCAATCGTAACATCTGCTGATCCGGAATAATCACACGGTATTTCCCGCTTAATTCTCCATGATCCCCAATTCTCGTCACAAGTAGTGAATTTAGCTACTGCGTTGCTGTGTTTCATGTCTATGTAAAACGAATCAGTGGTGACTCTAACTGCGGTGTCAGGAAATCTATTTATCATCGAAAATAAATTGATAGAAGCATAAGCCAGCATAGATGCCCTCAAATGTGTATACTGAAGACTGTGTCCATCATTGTAAGTAACAATTGTACCCAATTTGGTTCCATCAGACAAAAAAGCGTCTTTACGATTGACATATATACCCTTAGATGTTATATCCGCGATTATAAATTCGTATTCGACGTTATCTATAATCAACCGTGAAGAATATCTTTTATTGTCGTATTTGCCACCCTGAGTGAATTTACCGATTATTCTTCTACCGAGATCTTTTGCATCTTTGTTTCTGATTTCATATAACAGTTTGGACCAATTCATGATATATTCTTTGTCGAGATCCGGGAATTGTTTTTGTTGTTCGCTGATTATACTATCTAGATCAGGTTGTGGTGGTAACCAGACTTCAGTCTGAGCTCGATATGATATAATTGCTTCACTGACAATCAGCGATATCAGCATGTTACAATCGATCATATACTGTAATAGCACTATTGGCATCCAATGTTTCACAGACATGTGTCTACCAATCCAGACATAACAGCATGGATGAAGTCCTTTAGCCAATTCAAATGATACCACACGAGCAAATCCGGTTTAATCAAAATTGAGCAATGGTCCATTAATTGCAAACCGGGCCATCTCATGGGTGGGATGTCCAAATCGCTTGAAGTATTCAGCGCATTCTCCGTACCCTAGAAAACTCCCTGGGTAACACGCGACTATATCAACTGAAATAATAGTTTCAGGGTCATATTTTGTATTCCATAATCAACCGTGGCTATATTCGATGCAGCTTGATTTGATGTCTGTGAGAAATTCAGCTCGCGTTGGTTTCCACGAGTTTCTCTTTCTCGCAAAATGAGCCGCAACCGACGGAATTGTAAAGCAATTTGTTAATAATTGTTCGTCGTCGAAACTCTTCGAGAAACTACCAGCTAGTTTTTTCATCTTGTCATGGAGGGCTTCGGTACGGTATAATTCTCCATTGGGTCTTACAAACCGATCGAATCCACCCTCGGGGTTTTCAGCGCTGTGAAGTAACCACACTGACACAGGATCGTTTTTACTCAACTGGTGAATAAAATCAAATAGTTTCTCTTCAGAGAATTCCACGGGTATATATTGTATGGTTCTATCCCGCGGAAATATTGTTACTGCAGATGTCCATGCATGTTCGTTATGATCAATAATTTTGATTGGAGCTCCTCTCGATTTATATTTCGGTTCGTATAATATCTCACCTGTTATTGTCGTTAATGATATTGGGAATTTTAGTATTCGTTCTAACTCTGCCACATTTTGAATTGTTGCCCCGTGCTCCTTTACTGTTAGTCCCCACTCGGTTATTCTCTTGCGTCTTAGATCAGTCAATTTGTTTCCCCGGGATGCATTTGTGAAGTGTTCTATTATTCGTTCTGCTACACAATTCATTCTCGTTGATAAAATCAGCGACGACAGTTTCATGGGTTTTAGTTTTTCAATACTCGGTTTATCATTTAACGGATATATCCCATAAACAAGTGCTGTTACAGGATAAGATCTTTCTTAATACGGTTTGTCAATTCCAGTCATAATTCCTGGTTTGGAATCTTGACTCACAGTGACAGTTCTTTTATCCTTCAAGATGGGTTCGAATTTATCCCTGATAATCCAATCTCCTGTGTCTGAACGGATAATGAATTTCACTCTAAAAAAAATACCTTTTCTGCGTAAGCTGTGAGATTATCACTGCTGTGTTTTTATCGTTCATGGTAGCATCAACTTCACCATTGATTCGAAATGTCGACCAGCAGTGAGATGCTCTATCACGCTTGAATTCATTAAAACAATCGCTGATTTTACCCAACATGGTTCTATCACGACTTTTACCCTTTGGTGTATCAGAGACTCTGTCGAGATTGAATTTAGCATTTTTCCTAGGCGTAATTTTCGATAATCTCTCGAATTCCTTCATGCTATGATTAAAACAAGTATTTAAATAGAGAATATATTATATAATGAATCATTGCAAATGGCTTATGATTGGATTAGTAACCCTGTGTAACAAATCATGCAGAAACGAGTTCTGTGGATATCATATGCAAAGTTTTCGACGTGGAAGCCTTGGCCCGATCCCTTGTATACGATGTGGGGTAGGGGTGCGTGGTAAATCACAGTTGTGTCTCGGTTGTGGTGGTAAGCGATATAGGGAGTTGAAGCGTTATTATGATAATAGAGTTAAAAACTCCATCAAAGATTCCACTAAAAACTCCATCAATAACTCTGATACAGTCAGGGTCAACGACAAAGTCATAAGAACTCCTCAAAACTACATCGGAAGATTTCCAAATGTAATCATTAGACCTAACAATGAATTAGACAAATAGTATAGTATATACAAATGAACCAAGAATTCCGACCGCATCCCGTGATCAGCAACTATGAGGCATCCAGTGATGATATTGTCAGACATTGTAAACTGAAGAAACCAGTTGGTGTTGTGAATAATCAAGGGTATTTGAATTTTAACGCTGGAGGGAAAATGTATTTTAATCATAGAATAATATATGAATGTTTCCATGGATTGATCAAGGATGGTTTTGTTATCGATCACATTGATTCCAATCCTAAGAACAATTCTTTATCAAATCTGCAGGCTGTTACACAAAGCGAAAATTTAAAACGAGGAAAGACTGGACAATACTTGAAAAAAGCGAGACCTGTAAGATCTTTTAATACAACAAATAACGAGGAAATAGTATTTCAACCAATAGCTAAGGCCGGTAGGTATTTCAATATTTGTCCACCTTCTGTTCAACGCGTTGCAGAGGGAATTTATCGATCTGCGATTTCAAAAAAGACTGGACAAAAAATTCAATTCGTTTATGCATAGACATCCATCTCTGGAAATATATTTTTCATATTAGAAGTATATAATTATCAATAATATGAATTCTCAAAATATCAATGAGGTTATGACTGAAATTTTAAATTTGAAATCTCAGGGTATTTACATATCAGATGGTTTAAACTGCGATCAAATTATGTCCGACTTCCAGGACATTGAATACGGCGCTAACAATAGCAAATATGTACTACCCAAACAATATGCACTAATAAAACAAATTCAGAATTCAATTCGCGATTTCCTTCTATGTTGTGACGACGTCAGTAAGTTTGTCCCGTTATTTACTATCGTGGAAAAAATAAGAAAGGAATTAGGGAAGGAGTATGAAGTAAAAAGTGTAATTAATTCAAAAAAGCAGAAATATAAGATTGTTAATTGAACAAAACGAAAAAAAAACCTTTGGATGGTCTGTTTTAGTCAACAATAGCGGTGAAATTATCAATGAGTGTTTTACTACAAGGAAGTTGTAAAATTTCATAGTAAAATATTTTTTTATTACTGAAATTTTCATAGTAAATACTTTTTTTGTCGTTGATTTTAGTGCTTTTTTTGTCTGATTTTGGTATATTTTTGGTGGTTTTTGTCTGATTTGGGGAATTTTTTGTCTGATTTTCAGTGGTTTCAATCGGGTCAAAACGTCGATGCTGCATGGAATTTCCCGTAGACGTTTTCACTTAAGAATGACTTTGAGTAAAAAGTCATAAAAAACCCACCAAAATCGGACAAAAAGCACCAAAAATATACCAAAATCAGTCAAAAATACACTAAAAACTTTGCTGGTTTCAATCGGGTTAAAACGTCGATGCTGCATGGGATTTCCCGTAGACTTTTTCACCTAAAATTATTTTCGGGTGACAATTTCACTGCATTTAGATTGAAATCTCTTTGTACATTAATTGGAAAATTGTTTACGATTTAAATAATGGTAAATGAAGCATTAACGACCCGATTGGCTCATGAGAGACTGGTCGCGATCAAAAAATTTATACCAATTCGCGACTCTGTCAGGAATAAACTGCAAGCTAGACAGAGTTTACAAACGGATTTTGCTGCGGGATCTGAAGAGTTGTTTAAACTAATAACCACAGCAACGAAGGGGGTAGAGCTTACTATATGGGGAGATGTTCCCGAGACGGGGGAAAAAAGAAAAGAAAAACCTCTTATTGGTGAACTTGAAAAAATAGCAACGGAAACTGAAAAAATAGCAAGAAGATCTAAACAAACCAAAAAATTTTTAAAAACACTTCCTGGTGATATAGTACCTGCTGCAAGATGACAAGAACAACAAGAACGAGAACAACAAAAACGAGAACAACAAGAACGAGAATTTGAAGAAGAAGAACTTGCTAGTAGATCACCACTTATCACACCACCTGAACAACCAGGTGCTACTGAAGTAGATGAATATCCACCTGAAAAGATATTAACGGATGATGCGATAAATAGAATCAGAGGAATTAAAACAGAATCTGAATTAATTAAATTTACTAAAGATAGTTTTTAAAAAAAATATAAGAGATAATTATTTAAAAGACGACGAGTCTAAAGATTTTATAAAAAGTATAAACACCTGTGCGAATAAAGTGTTTTTAGCAAACCGCGATAAAACTAAAATAATAAAAGAAATAAGTCCTGATTTTAATAGTTTTCTAGTTGCAGTAAAGGGTGGCCCACAACCACCAGGGTATACAGCAGACCCAATCCCGGATGAAATATGAATAATGGCAGAAGCTGATTCTGAAAAAGGTGCAACTGGTATAACTAAAAAATCAGCCGGGAAGGGATATTCCAGTAACCCAAGAGGGATATCAGGTAGTGGTCTAATTCAATGTCCTGGTAATATTCTCAGCGATATATCACGATTAGAAGTTCTCATCGGAGGGAAACGAGCTGGAAATAACTCACCGGAAATAACCAATGAAGCAGCTGATATCTTCAGGCGATTATTTCAAGGTGGTATCATGGATATTGGTCTATATCGAGATTTCATTGATGAGTTAGTGGAAAATCCTACAGATTATCACAGTGATTAAGTCGAAAATTCTTCGGATTTTTCATTAGATAAATATCATTTAAATAAGATGATCATACACTACAACCATGATAAGCCAACCAGCATCTATGTAGTAAACTCGCGGTTTCCAGTTTATAGAACATACTATGGTGATGGTCTCGGTGATACAATTGCAGGGTTATTTGCAAGAATGGCTCCAAAAGTGGCGCCGCTAGCAAAACAGTTATCGATGAAAGCTATTGATGTTATTCGTGATAAGGGTATTAGCACTGTTGGAGATGCTGCCGGAAAAGCGTTTTCAGCCGCTCGGGATAAACTAACAGCACTAGTTCGACAGAGAAAGAAACCAGGACCACTACCATCTACAGCGGATATGCCTGCGAGTGTTAGCAAAATTATAAATAACGCAGTAGATCAAAAACCAGCGTTGCTGATGACTCCGTCATACACCAACGACCAAAGCAACATCACAAATATGATAGCGGGAAATGGCTTAAAAAAACCACGACGATGAAAATCCTACCTATTTTACGATTTAGATCTACGAGTATATAATAAAATGTTCAAACGGTCACCTGATCCAGCGTTTGATATGGACGCCTCAGTTCGCAAGGATGATTCTGTACGTGATTATCAATATTACGCCTATCATGCAATAGACTCAAATAGTCGATCAAGAATTGAACTTCAAGTTGATGATACCAGTAAATACTTTTTGCCTTGTGAAGCTTTTATCGAAACAGAAGGAGAACTTGTAACAGCTGCTGATACTACTGTTGTACCAGCAGCGTATCCAGCTAATATTCAAGTCGGGTTTGTTAATAATGGGATCATGGCGCTATTCGATAGTGCAAAATACCTCATCGATGGAAAAGAGATTGAGTCGATAGATCGTGATGTTGATGTGGCCACAACAATAATAGGGTTAGCGAGATATTCCGATGATTATACAAGATCAGCAGGTCCTTCTATGATGTTTGCAAAGGATGGTAAAAATACTGCTGTAAAAAATCAATTTATTATAAGACGACCAAAAAATAATGCTGGTGCTGTGCTGATGTTGATGTTGAGAATATAAACAACGATCCCAATTACAATCTAGGAGCTGCAACACGCATGCCAATGTTGGAAGGAGCGCGTAGATCATTTTCATGCGCGATTCCACTACATCATATATTTGGATTCTGTAGAAATGTTCGAAAAGTTATCTATGGAGCAAAGCATACAGTAGCACTCGTGCGAAAGGGTGATGATAATCACGCAATTTGGAGGATTCCAGCACATGCTGCACATCCAGATGCTGATCCTGGTAAAGTCAATTTAACAAAACTATCATTGTGGATGCCAGTGTTAATTCCATCAATCACTGCAGAAGAACGATTACTATCATTTATGGACCAAGGAAAAAAATCATTACTAAGTTGGCTAACGGTAAGTACAGATGTTAAACAATCAAATATTATTGGGTTATTTACATGGAACCTAGCATCAAAACAAGGCGTTGCTGCACCACGTCATATATTTATTGCGTTACAGGATAACACACAACTTGGTAATCAACTCTTCAGCCATATGATATTTGATCAATTAGGTGTTAAAGACGTCTCACTGAGAATAAATGGCCAGCAGGAACCATCCGAAGATGTAGAACTTAATTACGGTCAAAACCATATTTACCGCGTGTATCATAGATTGTTGTCATTTATGGCACGCGATCAAAATGTCAATACTGGTCTGCAAATATCACAATATGACTTTAGGAATTTATAGCCAATCTATTATTTTTCATTGGAACATCTTGATTTAACAAGACAATCCGTCGTTGATATATATTTTAGAGCTAATGTGCTTCGTGGTGCTATTGCTAATTATAGAGCGGTTGCTGTTATTCTCAGCGATAAATCAATGCTACTCGAAGGTGTTGGCGGAAGAATGAGAGTGATAGATGCACCAGTGGAAAATATGTAATGTAAAGGATTTTTCCATTCGAATCAATCTGTTATTGTATAATGTCATATAGTCATATTAGTGTTACGTTAACTCCAGGTCAACTTAAGAAATTGCAATCAGAATCAACTAAAAAATGTGGAACTTCAATAACACTGAAACCCAATCAGATGACTGGCGGGGCAAATAAATTATCGTTGACGACTCGTCAAGTAAAACACTTCAATGACGCGCTCAAAAATAAAAAAGGCGTTCAGGTTACTCTCTCTGTGGCTGCGATAAAAAATATGATTAAAACCGGCGGTATATTCCCGCTGTTAGTTGCGATTCCGGCTTTGATTGGGGCAGCGGCCCCAGCGGTGGCTAAAGCGGCGGCGTTAGGAGCCGTTGGTATCGCGGCAGGATTGGCACTAAAGAAAGCAACTGGGAAGGTATATTAAAAAAAGGGAAAGGGTCTAAGACTACCATGAACCCCGTATTCATGGTACAGCGGAAAGGGTCAAAGACTAGGACCGGTTTATTAACTCGGGAATCTTCGATTGAGGAATCTTTGACTGAGGAGCCTATGGCTATGGAATCTTTGATTCCTATGTCCAATTTTGATTTACTCGATGCTGCTAAAAAATTGGCGATAAAAAACTTCAGAGGTGTCTTTATGAAAGATCAGTTGCCGGCACAACCAAACAGCGTTGAAACCGGTATTGTTAATCTCGATAACAGCATCGGACCTGGTACTCACTGGGTTGCATATGCGATTGATCCACGCGCAATCGTCTACTTCGACTCATATGGATTAGCGCCGCCAAAGGAATTTCACCGTTATATAAACCGCTTAAAAACTTTTCATGAAATGAAGACTTGGTATTCTACGCTACCAACACAACAAATGAATGACCCACCAATATGTGGCAGCGAAGTATTAAATGTATTCAACGCTATTTCAACATCTGAAAACCACCACAAGTTGTCGTAAATGAATACACTAGCAGTCGCTGGTGGCATCCATGATGTTTCAACGAAAAGATTTTAGAGAGAGATTATATAGAATAACATGATTGATATTTGGGGACGACCTCTATTACCGTCAAAGAAACCCGATGACACTGCAACCGGTGATATAAAAAAAATAATCGAAGATGAAATAGCTGAGATGTTGAACTTAGCAAGTGTTGATCCCAATGAAATAGTTGTATTTCAAGATCGTCAGGGTAAATTGAAATCTAGTAATGTTTCCGTGGATGATATTTTAGTTAAACAAAGTGGCGTAACCGAAGGCACTTTCGCGTTATTTTCCAATCAGGGTAAAATCAAACCGGGTGTACTCGTATCAACTTTCTGGGAACGAATTAACAATATTGACAAGCCGTTATTAAATTTCCTTGGAAATCCACCGGTGACCACACCGAATCTCACAACGATAAAAGATTCTATGTTGGAACTAGCAACACTTCAAAGCAAATATGCAGATCACGTTGAAAAGTTTACATCATTTCGTTAAACCTCATCGAGAAATTTTTTACAACCGCGTTGGATAAACTCGACATGAAACTTCCTGATATTAAAAAATCCATCGATGAGATAAGAAACACCATCGAGGCAATCAAGGAGGATGCAATGAGGATGATAACAATCATTGAAAAAACAAAAATCCCTCATGCGAAAACCAACAACGTAGTATACACGATCCAACATGGATCATTTGCGTGGACACCTACAAACAACAAATTAGATATCACTGCAACCGTCAAAGGTATTTATCGATTAACACTAGTGACGCCAACTCAATTTAATATATCATCGTCGAGTTCATCTGGGGTTAACAATATGATATCAATGATCATCGACAAGGATACAACTGAACAGTTCACGATAGCATCCACTGATAAAAATTTGGTTAGGGCTTCGGTATCATGGTATGTGGAATTCGTAGCGGATTTGAATAGACAATTAAACCGCTAACGGTTTCAATTGAAATTGTAAACTGATTTGGAAATAAAATGTCGTCATCAACGGTACCTTCGGTATCTCAATATCCCTATGATCAGACCAGCGAGTTTCAGACTAAACTCAAACACTTGCCTAGGAGTATCAAACAAAAATAAAAAAAAATACCGACGAAGAATCACCACAATTGATGTTACCGTGTACTCGGTGAGTGGTGTAATCACTGGAGCTGGTATAATACTATCTTCGGTGACAATGATTGCTCCGATAGCTGTTCCAATTTGCATATCCGTGGCGACAACAATTGCGGGAATAATTTCAATAAAAAATATTATCATGCAGCCAGCGTAAACTGCAAGACTGCATAATTAAATTTCAAGTTGTATCAACCGCGTACTCGCAATTATCCTCGATGATATCGTCGTAACTCGATGATACATTAATATCCAATAGTAAGTTCTCAGCGATGGTAAATATTTATGATTCCGCGATGTCAAAATTAGAAATACAACATGAAAATAATAACAATGACAACACCGCAAGAACTACTTCAACAAATAGTGGAGAACACAAACCCAGTACAAACCAGCATGATCCCAATAACCTCAATGATATCAGATAGTGAGTTCTCAGTGATGGTAAGTATTTATGATTCCGCGATGTCAAAATTAGAAATACAACATGAATATAATAACAATGACAACACCGCAAGAACTACTTCAACGATTAGTAAAAAATACCGAATCAATTCAACAAATACCGGAGAATACCACACCGATGAAGACCAGCATGATATCAATAGCCTCAACCAATCCTGAATTCAGTGTGAATTTCCCCATTCCGATTCCCGTGAAGGAGATCGCGTTAGCGAAACTACGAATGTATCACAGTTGGCCTAATATTAGGTCGGTAGCATTTGGCGGTCAACAACCGAATAATTCCTTGGTATTTGCAAATAAGAATAAACCCAATGGGACTCCAGACTGGAACGTTGTTTCGATACCATCAGGATCCTACCAAATTGAACAAATCAATGCTGAATTTCAGCGCAGAATAAAATCAATTACTGGAGCAGAATCGAAAATCGCTATAAAAGTTCACGAGCCGACGTTATCATCCGCGATCGAAATAACCTCACCCGAGTATTCCGTAGATATCTATCAGAGTTCTATAAGAACCGTACTAGGATGGCCTGAAATCCCACCTCGGCAAGTTAACATACCACCTGAACCACAAAAATCTGATTATATCACCGACAGGATAAAACCCGATAATCCAATAAAAAGCTATAGAGATTACAATAAGCCGTATTTTTTCATTACAGTAATAGAAGAGAGCAACCAAAGATACTACTTAGCTGAACAGGAAAAATCACTGAAAATTTCACATCGTTCAATGACGATATTTCGATATTGTTAATATCTCGTAAATCTGGTACTCTCACCCGAGATGAATTTATCAGCGTCATACAAACATGTAACAAAATCATCAATGACATGGAAATATTTCATTTGCAAATTATTCAAGAGATATTAGGTGATGATAATCCTAAAACGAGAACGTTGTTTGCGATAGAAAACAATATACGCGTAAAAGATATTCCCACATTCAAACTACACGGATATAATATCTCAGAACTACAAAAATCTCTCAATGATGCCATCGATGAAGGTTTTCAAAAAATCCATGACGCATGGAAGAAAACAGCACCACAACCACAAACAACTATCCTGACACATAATAATGACCCAGACGGCGGTGGCAGACATATCGCTCCGTCCAACTTGAATATAACCTCAGTGATAGCATTGAATTTAGTATGTGATGTTATCGAAGGCAGCTATCAAATAAATCTCGAGCAATCTAATCAAGCTCAACAGGGATATATTTTATACCCTTTTGCACCAACAGCTCCTCCAGGATTTCTAATTGTTGAGGATCCATTTAATCCAGTTTATATGCGATGTCATAATGATTCACTGACGAGATTTAATTTTAAACTAACTGACCAATCCAATAATCTGATTGATTTACAAGGCCAGGTCCTACAAATTAGTCTGTTTGTGAAATCGTAGCGATTTTCATCGTAAAGAAGTGTTAACCCATAGCAGCAGAGAGGGCAAATTCCAACTACCAGGGCGTCTTCGAACAAACGTTGGTTAGCCTCATCGACGCTTTTTTTATGATTTCGAGAAAGCTTTAGTTTGCCAAATAGACCCTTCTATTAAGCATTTACTAGGAAGCCTTAGTTTGTCGATTCAACCTTTCCATAGAATATTAATGAGAAGGAAGTCTAGAAAAACGCCTAAGGGGTTGGTCTGTTCGCCCCCTCTGCTGCTACCTCTCTGTACAGGGGTGAGGTTGATGTGTAATTTGTTGACTGATTGATTGAAAATTGCTTGTTGTTAATTTTGGGAATTTTTTAGATGCTGTTGCCAGTCATTATTTCAGGTAGAACTCTATCATGTGCCATAGATACTATGATTTTTAAGTCAAGTCTTACAGGTATTTTTTTTTCTTCAAATTATTGAATGGTTCTTAATGGATGAAACCTGTATTGCTACAAACACATACATCCATGTAACAGATCAAATAATATTTTTTCATTTCTATTTTATAATGTTTCTGTCATTTTATGGGAAATTTCAAAGACCTGTTCAATATCTGTTTTTTGGGGGGTGGGTTTTAGATGGAGTTTAGTTTTCAGGTTTGAAATGTTGCAGTTAAACAAACAAAAAAACATAGTAGAGCTGTTTTTCCAAATTGGATTTTTTTTCGGTGTTCAAAATTATGTAATATTTATGTATAAATTTCAGATGATGCGTTTGAACGAGTAAAGGAAATGCATGTCACAGAGGCACAAGGAGCTTCACCAAGCTCATCAGAGAACATTCTTCCCAAAGCTACAATAGTAAGTAAAATGCCACTGAATATTTATTACTATATCCCATAATATGTTAAGTGTGATACCTTTTGCAGCGGATACACAATCTTCAAAAACACTTGAATTTTGTTGGTTACTCTCTCAGATACTAGAAATATGCTTTAGAATGCAAAGTGCTTGATTTTAGGAAGTAACATATTTCGTTGGAAAACAATATTTTAATGGATAGAAAACAAAAGAAAGCTTTATTCAAAAGAGTTCAAAACTTTGTCCTCATGGAATTGTTTTTCCATGTTATGACACTTACATCTTCAGTAAGACTTTCAGGCTGGTACCACATTAGGGATTGTAATTCCCTCATATGTTTAAATGTTTCCAGTGTTAATTGGGCCAGTAGGGCACTAGAATCTAATCCTAATGATGTTTAAATGTTTGCTGTGTTAATTGGGCCAATAGGGTAATACAATATAATTATCATGATGTTTAAATGTTTCCAGTGTTAATTGGGCCAATACAGCACTAGAATCTAATCCTCATGATATTTAAAAGTTTACTGTGTTAATTGGGCCAATACAGCACTAGAATCTAATCCTCATGATATTTAAAAGTTTACTGTGTTAATTGGGCCAATACAGCACTAGAATCTAATCCTCATGATATTTAAAAGTTTACTGTGTTAATTGGGCCAATACAGCACTAGAATCTAATCCTCATGATATTTAAAAGTTTACAGTGTTAATTGGGCCAATACAGCACTAGAATCTAATCCTCATGATATTTAAAAGTATTCTGTGTTAATTGGGCCAATACAGCACTAGAATCTAATCCTCATGATATTTAAAAGTTTACAGTGTTAATTGGGCCATAAGGGCACTAAAATCTAATCCTCATGATGTTTAAATGTTTGCTGTGTTGATTGGGCCAATACAGCACTAGAATCTAATCCTCATGATGTTTAAATGTTTCCAGTGTTAATTGGGCCATAGGGGCACTAGAATCTAATCCTCATGATGTTTAAATGTTTGCTGTGTTGATTGGGCCAATACAGCACTAGAATCTAATCCTCATGATGTTTAAATGTTTCCAGTGTTAATTGGGCCAATACAGCACTAGAATCTAATCCTCATGATGTTTAAATGTTTCCAGTGTTAATTGGGTCAATAGTGCAGTAGAATCTAATCCTCATGATGTTTAAATGTTTCCAGTGTTAATTGGGCCAATAGGGCACTAGAATCAAATTCTCTTCATGTTTAAAATGTTTCCAGTGTTAATTGGGCCATTAGGGCATTACAATCTAAAGTTCTTTAAAACACACACAAAATGTAACATTAACTTTTTAAAATATAAAGATGTTTAGGCATTAATCAGAGTAATTTTTTTCTTTTCCTGCAACCTTTGGCACAAAATTGTTTTTTTGATGCTTCTTCTAAATTACTGGGAGGATTACTATGAAACTGTACTCACACAACACACACACACCAAAATCTAGAACTAGATTGTATCTCTTTCAAAACTTTTCAATTGCTTAAATTTATTCATAAAATTCCCATTAATACAGTAAAAAGGATTCAATGCTGGCTTGTCTATGTCAGCTGACTTTGTAAAAAAAAAAAATTGGCTTGCTGAAAAGAACCCAAAAGAACCAACATTTGCTTCTTTATATCTGTTGACTTTATTAAAAAATTGACAAACTTAAAAGAATCTAAACTCAGTTTCCAAAGTTGGCTTGCTTTTTAATAGAATAACCTTTGTGTTTGATATTCTGTTGGTAAGTTTAAGCAAGGCGTTTATTACTCGCTGCCAGTTGTATTTATTCATCCTCCAGGCTTCTATTTGTTTGCCATTTGTAATCATAATTGATGTTTACACGGTAAATAGTACACACAACAGTAACTTGGTTAATAATACTTTTGTAACTCCTGCAAGTGTAAAGACTACTTTTTGTACTCATAGTAAAAGTATTTTAAAATATTGATTTTTATTTGCGAGATACCGTTGTATAGCTAACCTGAATACAATACAGTTTGGTCCTGTTTGCACCTTATAACCATTTAACTTAACATCTGTGAATGGCAGATGCTTTCAAGTAATCATGTGATATTCTTTTTTGTGTAGTGTGTGTGTGATATGGATTTTTAACATAGCTTTAACAATTTTTCAGTTTTATCATTACAATGTTTGCATTGTGATAGTTTATAGTGATAAACAATCAATTATTTGAAAATAAAATGAAAGAAACTAACTTGGCACAGTTATCATTTATTCCTTCCTTTTCATCATGCAAATGTTTCTAAAGAACAAATGATTATTCATGAACTCTGTATATGCAGTGGATGCTGGCTGGCATATGCATCCTTAGTGTAGTGTGTATCACTTATGTCAGATAATAAAATCGCAAAATGTGGGAAGTCATGGGTTCAATCCCTGGCTGAGTCGTACCAAAGACTTACAAAAATGGCACTAACAGCTGCCTTGCTTGGCGCTCTACCTTAAGAAGTTAGTGTTAGGACTTGGTCAGCCTGGTGTCAGGATAATGTGACTGGGTGGGACATCATGCTACATGTCATACCAAAGACTTACAAAAATGATACTTACAGCTGCCTCACTTGGCGCTCAGCATTAAAAGGTTAATTATAGGAGTGGTCAGCCTGGTGTCAGGATAATGTGAAAGGTTGGAACATGATACTCTCAAATAAGACAGAGAATAAAGTTAGTTTTCATAATGTTAGGGTACATTTATAGTTTGCTTGGGACTAATTGTTTGCTTTTATTGTTCGTATACTTTTATTGCATGTTTTGAACAAAATCATTGAATCTTGACCTTTAAATCTGCTTGTCATTGACTTAATACTTTCATTAATTTTTATATTATACCAGGAAATGGTCAAAGATCATTCCTCATCAGTAGACAGATCTGTACCTTCTTCACAAAAGAAAACTGATGTTAAAGAACCAGTCTCTCCAGACATAACAGAGCTTGATAGATCAGGAGGAGGTAAATCTTGATAAGATCCATGTATGTAGTTTTTTCAGTTGTTTAGATATGTCCCCACCAATTAATGATGTGTTTCAACAGTTGTCTTAACACAATCAGGTCACAATAAATTGCTTTTTAAAGTAAACATGGTTATAGCTAATCAATCCAGGTTATTTTATACTACTGCCAGGCATTTAAATCCATCATCCTCTTAACCTGCATGTAACTTTTATAGGTCTCTTGTAAATATAGTATAGAGTTGGACTCATGGAACGAAAAAGAAAATATATTGAAAACAGTTTAGAACATTTTTGTTTAACAAAATGTAATCTTGCTGGATACTTATTGCCCAGCGACTTTCATGTAAAGTGGGGAACAAGTTCACAGTTCTGTCCACAATTGCATATCTCTGACATTTATGTTTAAATCTCTGTATCTCTCCTTCTGTCTGTCTGACATTTATGTGTTAATCTCTGTATCTCTCCTTCTGTCTGTCTGACATTTATGTGTTAATCTCTGTATCTCTCCTATTGTCTGTCTGGCACTTGCTCTACTATTCTGTCTATGTTATGCCATTTTAGGATAAATTAGTGATCCTTGATAGACTTTGTAACATACTAGAGGATTTATTGCGTATCGGGAAATCTATCTTTATGATCAAGATCAGATGTCAGGATTTTAGGTGTTTTACCCTATAACTCTATAACTGTTTCAAAAAATGGATATAAATCAATACAATTATTTGTTCATAATAGAAAATGTGTTCTGAGTTGGTTTTTAATTTTCTGGGTTAAGGTTTGGATCAGAGTATTGACTTTTATCCTGTACATTCCGTAATTCTGAAACTCGGACATAAAACTTTTGACACATATGTATTACTACCAGAAAATGTAATGGGAGAAATAGGTAAAACACTTAGAAATCTTTCCACCAATTTTCAAGATTTGTTCTAAAGTCTACATTTTTTTTTAGACACTGTGCCTCTGAAAGCCATTTTGCCAGAGAAAGAACAGTAAGTTGTGTAATTGTTTCAAGTACATTTAATTTACCATAATTAATACTTGTGTATTTTACACATCAAGCAATAAAATACAAATTATGAATTAAATATCTTCTTCATAAGAGCAATAACATTTTTGTACATCAAACAGCATCATAATCTTCAGTTTCCCAATAATAATAAGAAGAAGAAGAAGAAGAAGAAGAAGAAGAATAATAGTAATATTAAAAATAATAATAATAGTAATATTAAAAATAATAATAATAGTAATATTAAAAAAATAATAATAGTAATATTATAAATAATAATAATAATAATTTTTAAAAAATAATAATAATAGTAATACAGTCCTGCCCGTTTATATCGACATCGCTTATCTCGACAAGCCGCCTATGTCGACAAAAAAGCAAAGTCCCGGTCCCATGGTCTACTATTACTATCAAATTGTCATGCCTATGTCGACGGCGAGATAAAAGAAAAACGTATATGTCGACAGAAGCCCTTGGTCCCAGCTTGAACAAATCCTTTGTTTTCAAAACGTTTATGTCGACAAGCTGCCAATTAAGACCAATACTTTGTTCAACAATTAGTTGATCTTGCCGTCAGGCTTTAATGTCGCGGTCGGATGAAAAAAACAAACAAACCCATAGCAGCACGTTTTCTCACCACTCTGCAGCTAGTTAAGTCTTTGATCTTGCCGCCTAGCTTGTGAATCATGTTATTCAAATGTACTCTTACAATGACAGCATGTACATCTGTGGATCTTTCAGCCACTGAATTTTCTGATTGTAAATATATCAGCACAGCGAAAAGGATCAATTGATGAACACAATTTCCCAATCAACAGGTGGTCGAAGCAGGACTAGCAAGCCCTTAAATTTGCCGTCCAGGAAATTGATGCGTACAGAGGACTCCTGTATACGTAATTTTCTGAATCCCATATATAAAAATTGCGTGAAAATACGGATTACACGTTTCCGAGACCTTTGAAAGTGATCGGTGATTTTCGCTGTGAAAGTTTCGTTTTTAATTTTATTTACATTTACGATGGCTACCGACAGAAGGGTAAAACGCAAATTAAATATACAGTCTTTGGAAACTAAATATCTGGCTGTTAATGAAGTTAAGGGATCAACATCTCGCAAAGAGGTCTGTGAAATTTTTTCATTTAAAATTAACATGTCCAGGAAGGATGAGAGCTGCAGAGTCTATAAAGAAAGACTAAGTTGAAGGTAACTGCGCTCCCCTAAGGAAGAAGCAAGACTGGTACATTTGAAGACATGGAGGAAGCATCTAAATGGTTCATGGTTCAATTAAGCTTTATCGAAAAAGCTTAGTGTGGAGAACTTCGCTGCAACGAGTGGTTGGTGCAGTCGCTTTAATGTTCGTCATAACATCGGATACAAAAGTATTTGTGGAGAATACATGTACTGTTGACAGTTTTTCATTATCCCCTTGGTACCCTCAATAATATGGGAACAGACTGACCGATATCTAGGCTGATTTAAGTACATGTACTTGAAGCATGCAACTAACAACTAGACAAACACGTGCTAATGCTGACATTGAATCTCTCATGTTTTCCATATCAGGATTTGACCGATGCAATATTTTATTGTGGACTTTATTACACAAAGGTAACCAAAATGTTATTTGTCAATATACAAGTGTATTTCAATCTAGTTTTGTCCCCACATACTAAAAATTTACATTTTTTTTTTCAAAGTGTAAATACTGATGACCGGTTACCCCTTACTGAATAATTTAACTTGCATTTTTTTTTTTTGCAGACCCCCCCCCCAAACACTTATCTTGACATCCGCTTATCTCGACAATATTTCCTCGGTCCCGAGGATGTCGAGATAAACGGGTAGGACTGTATTAATATTAAAAATAATAATAGTTAACAATTTCTTTAGCACTCTACAACTTCATAGCTGTTTGAGATAATCGAATACAGTTGGGTATATTTTTATGTCATCATTAGCAGGAATAGTTTGTACCATATTGGAGTATTGTCTTCAAATGTCATTGTATTGTATGTTGAATTTTTCCATTACACTTTCTGCTCTAATTTTAGAGTCATTCTAGATGAAGGGTTGAAACTTGGTTTAAATATGTATCGTTACTGAAAGGTATGTTGCATTGTTTAGGCGGGGAGGGGGGCAGATCATCAAAGTTATTTATTTTTAGTTTTCGGACAAATTCTCATCTGCCTAACTTAAGAGCTGTTTAAGAATAATGCATGAAACTTGATACACTTAGGAAGGTCCACTGGAAGATGCATTGCATTGCATGTTTGTGGTCTTATCTACAAGGACAAGATCACAGGTAAGTATTATTAGGTTTCATTGTTTCATATTTATATATTTTGTTACAGGGATGAACAGATTTTTAATTTAATGCTGTTTTCTGTATCACATGATTTTTTTTCAATGCCAAGGTCATTGATTCAGTTTTCTTTCGTTTAAACAGTGTTCTTCAATTATCCTCAAATGAATGTTGAGAAATGGCAATACAACTCGGTTTCTTTTTGTATCTGTCCAATAACTATTCAGCTATGTCTTAAATATTATAGTAAATTTCACTCAGTTTAATTGAATTGCTTGTTTTCTTTGTCAAGAAAGCTTAGCAAAGTATTTGTCATTTTGTAATAGGTCACACATGGCCCTGAATAAGATTGGCTAGCAGCCTGTTGGAATTTCTTATAAAGAAAAATTGATTTAGTGGTTGATAGGTGAAGTTTAGGCATGTGCATTCTCTTTAAATTGATTCATGCCAAGTAATTAGTCTGAGGTCTTCTGCATTGGTGGTTCTTGTTCTGGGCATAATTTCAAGTGCAGTGTTGTTGTGGAAATGTTTTCAGAATGCTGGTGCCATACTGAGGTATAAACACAGTTTAGTAAAGATGCTAGATTCATATTACTTCTGCTGGCAATGATGTTGGCAGCATATTAGTCACTAACTTGCAAATTTGCAATAATATATATATATATATATATATATATATATATATATATATATATATATATATATATATATATATATATATATGTATGTATGTATGTATGTATGTATGTATGTATGTGTGTGTGTGTGTGTGTGTGTGTGTGTGTGTGTGTGTGTGTGTGTGTGTGTGTGTGTGTTGTGTGCGTGTGTTCAATAACACAAGAGTTGATTACAACTTTTTTGTATTTGAGCAGGCATACGAACACAGAGCTTAAGTACAGCAGTGAAAAACAGTACTGCATTCTAGTATGTGATGTTAAAGAAGAAAATGCCAGGAGCTTGGAGGGACACATTAAGTCATTTGGCTTCACAGTGAAATTTGTGTATCCTTTTAAAGTAGGAGGAGCTTTGGTAATCTGCACAAGCTCTAAAGGTATTCTACAAATAGTGTTATTCTGTATAACAATGATAATATTGTGGTAGAAAACGTGTCTTTAAAAATGCCATGTTCAAAGACAGTAAATGAAATAGTTAATAAATTGTATAAAAATTTATTACTGTCTGTGTGAAATGTTTTTTTTTTCATGAAGAGTTGATTATGTTATGACTGTTGTTTGAGCTGTATATGCTAACAGTTATTATCCTTAAGGGGATGGAAATCTGCAAGTAAAATTATGACACATATCAATTTTGTCACTTGGAAAGAGAATTTTAAGGTGTCTAACCCAACAGCTGAAGATATATTTTCTATTAACAGTTTATGATTTCCTGTATCATCTGTCATCAGTTGAATGTTAACAAGTTATATTCTTGAGCTATTGCAATTATGTATATATAAAAAGATGCATTCTAAAAATCAGCCAATTACTAATTTTTTAATTTCTACTCACCTGAACTATTATTCAACCAGCTATTATAGAAATAAAAAAGTTAACAATGTTTATGACTTAAAATCAATTGTGTAAAATTGTTTTCATGACTAATTATCTATTTTTACACTTGTTCTAAGTTAAATTACAAACTGAGACAAGTTGGATCATCTTCTGGTTTATTACTATGCAGAGTGGGGGCAAAACAGATTTAAATTTGAATTAAAAATTAATTAAATTAAATTTGAAATTTCTGTAAATCAGATGATAAACATATTCTGGTAGAAACTATAAACTTCCAGCGAACAAGGTAATATACAGAAAAGTCTTGTTCATTAATGAGGAGAACTGGTAAATTCTGAAATAGCATATGCCTGATAACGTCAGTGATTGCAAAGTTCACTTGACTGTTCAAAACTTATACTTACAGTTTAAAATGGGCAAAGCTCTGGTTGCTTTGAACTTCCTTCTCACGTTTCTTTTTTTTTTGTTCCATTGTTGGATGTATTCGATAAATGAGCAATACTAATTAGACACATTAGCTAATTTTGCATTTTATTATTTGAACTTGTTAACATTGGAAGCTATTATTTCCTGTCTGATTTCGATCGAACTTGGAATATAGGTTTATATGATCGAGATCTTATGAATTAAGGAATGAGTATTCATGAAATAATCTTTTCTCTGATCTATTTAGATTGTTGCCACTCTTGAGACACTATATTTGAGTATTCATGAGATAATCTTGTCTCTGATCTGTTTAGATTGTTGTCACTCTTGAGACACTTTATTTGAGTATTCATGAGATAATCTTGTCTCTGATCTGTTTAGATTATTGCCATTCTTGAGACACTATATTTGATCCAATTTAAATTAAATCTAAAATGATAAATATACTTAAATTATCAAGATCTCAGATTTGTTAATAATAATAATAATATAATTGTTATAATAATAATAATAACAATTTTTAAAAAAATATAATAATAATATAATATAATATAATATTCTAATAATAATGATAATATAATGAAATAATAAAAATAATAATAATAATAGCAATATAATATATTATTATAATAATAGCAAACCTAATATTATAATAATAATAATGAATTAATAATATAATATATTCTAATAATAATAATAATACTAATAACAATAATGTGTTATTTATAGAGGGTGACTCATTAGTCAAGGAGTATTCTCCCTTGAGGCACTCTTATGAAGAGTATAACAATGCACATTATATGAAGATAGCAATAATTACTGTTTATTTTAACATATTTAGTATTAAAATACTAAATTCCATATATATTATTGACATGATTTGTATTAAAATACTAAATCCCATACATATTATTGGCATGACTTGTATTAAAATACTAAATCCCATACATATTATTAACATGATTTGTATTAAAATATTAAATTCCATATATATTATTGACATGATTTGTATTAAAATACTAAATCCCATACATATTATTGACATGATTTGTATTAAAATACTAAATCCCATACATATTATTGGCATGACTTGTATTAAAATACTAAATCCCATACATATTATTAACATGATTTGTATTAAAATATTAAATTCCATATATATTATTGACATGATTTGTATTAAAATACTAAATCCCATACATATTATTGACATGATTTGTATTAAAATACTAAATCCCATACATATTATTGACATGATTTGTATTAAAATACTAAATCCTATACATATTATTGACATGACTTGTATTAAAATACTAAATCCCATACATATTATTGACATGATTTGTATTAAAATACTAAATCGCATACATATTATTGACATGATTTGTATTAAAATACTAAATTCCATATATATTATTGACATGACTTGTATTAAAATACTAAATCCCATACATATTATTGACATGATTTGTATTAAAATACTAAATCCCATACATATTATTGACATGATTTGTATTAAAATACTAAATCCCATACATATTATTGACATGATTTGTATTAAAATACTAAATTCCATATATATTATTGACATGATTTGTTTTAAAATACTAAATCCCATACATATTATTGACATGATTTGTATTAAAATACTAAATTCCATATACATTATTGGCATGATTTGTATTAAAATACTAAATTCCATATATATTATTGACATGATTTGTATTAAAATACTAAATTCCATATACATTATTGGCATGATTTGTATTAAAATACTAAATTCCATATATATTATTGACATGATTTGTATTAAAATACTAAATTCCATATATATTATTGACATGATTTGTATTAAAATACTAAATCCCATATATATTATTGACATGATTTGTATTAAAATACTAAATTCCATACATATTATTGACATGATTTGTATTAAAATACTAAATTCCATATATATTATTGACATGATTTGTATTAAAATACTAAATCCCATATATATTATTGACATGATTTGTATTAAAATACTAAATTCCATACATATTATTGACATGATTTGTATTAAAATACTAAATCCCATATATATTATTGACATGATTTTGCATCTAATTAGCTGTGCCACTCTAGATCTAGAGACTATTATTTTTCATCTCATTTTATAACAATTGGGGAAATTATAGGTTTATATTATTTATACCTCTGTTAAGTTTGATTAGGAGTTTGAGATATGATGTATGCCTTTACCAATTATTTAGGGTTAGGGCGGTAAGTTTTCAGTACCATACTTGCAACATAATATTTCAGCATGCTTCTTCATGTTTACAGCACTGCTGTAGTAATCCTATGTGTGTGTGTGTGATTTGGAGTGACAGTTTATAGTGACATCTAGCACTAGGGTATTCATGGTGCAGACCTATAACAGCATGTCCCACCTGTTCACATTATCCTGACACCACACTGACCAGTTTTAACACTAACTTTATAATGCTAAGTGCCTAACGAGGCAGCCGTTAGTACCATTTTTTAAAAGTCTTTGGTATGACTTGACCAAGGCTCAAATTCGTGACCATCCACCATCCGAGTGGACAATCCTCTCAGGCCACCATTGTAGTGATTAAAAGGGGGATGTGTAATAAATACAAAACTATATAGAGTTTTGTTCTGAGTTGGGGAAAAACCTCCTTTGATACAGTATAGGACATTCCTATCAAACTCATTCTTTCTGCCCACTCAGAAAATAACACATATGTAATATTGTCTGTGTATTATCTGATAAAGTAAAAGCAACTTTTTAGCAGAATGACTTCTCTTACAAAATACATATTGCCATGGTAATATGTAATATATGGGAGGTAATTTGGTTATATTTAGCATTTATTTTGAAATATTTGTCCTGTCTTAGAGAATACATGCCAGTTTTCAATATTTGACCATGCTTATTTCACAGTGATTTGATGGCATGGCTGTGCAAAAATACATGGTGCATGGGGTGATTATTAACTTTCAAACAATGGCTTTTTGAGTTTGCATTGTGGCAACATGGAGAGGTTTTTCCCTCCTCCTCCTCATCCTCCACAGTCTCCCCATATCCTCAATGTGTGGAGAATGAAAATTGCATGAGCTGTACTGTATTGAGAATCGTATATGCCTTGCTGTTTGCAACATTGTCCAAAACTCAGGAAATATTCAACCCTAGTGATGAGTAAACAGTTTCTTATAGCAAACTCTTTTCTGAAATTGTTAATTCACACAATGAAAATGTTATTAGTGGTGTTTGTAATTAGTTATGAATCTGGAAATAAATTTAATAAAATAAATAAAACATACAAATGTGATTACTTTCAGATAAAAGTAACCTTCTGACAAAACTGAAGCAGCAGTACAAGGTCCAAAGTGTTAGTCCACAGGTAAGTTACTGAATTTGACTGTAAAAGGTCCAAAGTGTTAAGGTCCAAAGTGTTGGTCCACAGGTAAGTTGCTGAATTTGACTGTACAAGGTCCAAAGTGTTGGTCCACAGGTAAGTTGCTGAATTTGACTGTACAAGGTCCAAAGTGTTGTTCCACAGATAAGTTACTGAATTTGACTTTACAAGGTCCAAAGTATTAGTCCACAGGTAAGTTACTGAATTTGACTGTACAAGGTCTAAAGTGTTAAGGTCCAAAGTGTTGGTCCACAGGTAAGTTACTGAATTTGACTGTACAAGGTCCAAAGTATTAGTCCATAGGTAAGTTACTGAATTTGACTGTACAAGGTCCAAATTGTTGGTCCACAGGTAAGTTACTGAATTTGACTTTACAAGGTACAAAGTATTAGTCCACAGGTAAGTTGCTGAATTTGACTGTACAAGGTCCAGAGTGTTTGGTCCACAGGTAAGTTACTGAATTTGACCATTCTTACTATCGATTGTTTGATTCATCAGAGTCTTTTACTGTTGCATTGGTTGCATTGAGATTACTGGCAATTGTAGTAGTGTTAGATCGGGAGTTTTGCCTCGTTTGTTCTTCTTTTTGCCCACTGATATTTGCCATAGACTCCATCCACCAGGACTTTGCAAGCAAAGACTTTGCTTTGATTCCAGTCAGTAAGTCTGCATCAGATTCTGACATTAAACTAAAGGAATTAGAATTAAAATTCCAGATGGAATTAGAGTTGAAGAAGCTAGAATTTCAGGAAAGGGAGAGAGAAAAGCAATTACAATAAGAGAGAGAGGAGAAAGAGAGACAGTTACAATCTGAAAAGGAAGAAAGAGAGAGACAAGAAAGGGAGAAAGAAAGACAATTACAATCTGAATTAGACTTGAAGAAGCTGGAATTACAGGAAAGAGAGAAAGAAAAGCAATTACAATTTGAAAAAGAGGAAAGAGAGAGACAATTTGAATTACAGAGAGAGCAGATGCGAATTGAGAGAGAGCGAGAGAAGGAAGAAAAGGAGTATCAGTGTAAAATGAAAGAATTAGAGTTGGCAAGTGAGAATCACCATCATACTTCAAATCAGAATTTTGATTTAGCAAGGAATATTAGATTAGTGCCCCCTTTCAAAGAAAAAGAAGTAGACAAATATTTTATTCTTTTTGAAAAAGTTGCAGAAAATTTAAAGTGGCCAAGAAAGAATTGGACTCGGTTACTACAATGTGTAATTACTGGTAAGGCTAGTGAGATTTACACTTCACTGTCTGTTCAGCAAAGTGGTGATTATGACGTAGTTAAAGAATGCATTTTAAGAGGTTATGAGTTAGTTCCTGAAGCTTATAGGCAAAAATTTAGAAATTACAGAAAAGGAGCTGGACAAACTCATGTCGAATTTGCTAGACAAAAAGAACAGTTGTTTGATAGATGGAGTTTAGCCAAGAAAGTTGAACAAGATTATCAAAATCTCAAGCAAATTATATTAATTGAAGAGTTTAAAAACTGTGTCCATAATGATGTTAAAACTTATCTTGATGAGCATCAGATTGAAACCTTGGAAAATGCTGCTCGAGCTGCTGACGAATATTCTTTGACACATAAAGTTCCTTTTGTTAACAAGACTTCTACTCAACAATTTACTGGCAGAAAAGAATTTCTGCCTAATTCAAGCCCTTCTAAAACTCAAACTAACACAACTTTCAAAAATCAGACTTCAGAGAAGTTTGATTCTGGATACTTGTCTCTTCCGACGTGTAACTTTTGCAAGAAAAAAGGACACGTTATTTCTGATTGCTACAAATTGAAAAATAGGCAACAGAATCAAGATAGACCAGTTCCAAATGCTCTTATTTACAAGAGGTCAAGGTCACAGTCATGTATTGAAAGCAATACATTTGTTGGGTCTAATAAATCCCAGTCCGATTTTGATATGGAGAATTATGAACCATTCATATCGAAGGGTTCTGTATCACTTTTGGGTGATTCAACCAATCCCACCCCTATTAAAATTTTAAGGGACACAGGAGCCTCTCAGAGTCTTTTATTATCAGGTACTTTGCCTTTATCTGAGAAGTCTTCTTCTAATGAAAGTGTTCTTATTCAGGGGTTGGAGTGCTGCTTTGTTAATGTTCCTCTCCATTGTGTAAATTTGTCATCAGACTTAGTGTCAGGACCTGTGACAATCGGAACAGTCTCGGTTTTACCTGTAGAGGGAATAGATTTATTGCTAGGCAACGACTTAGCTGGGGACAAGATTGTGGTTAATCTACTTGTAACTGACAAGCCTAATTTGGATCAGAAAGTTGATCTAATTGAAAAAGAAATCCCTGATATATTTCAAGCTTGTACAGTTACTGGAGCTATGGTAAAGAAAGCTCTTGAGAATGAAGTTGAAAAGGGCAGTATTCCCTTCGTTGACACATGCATGGGTCAGGCTTATGTTGAAAAGGGCAGTATTCCCCTATCTGACACATGCGTGGGTCAGGCTTATGTCGAAAAAGCCAGTATTCCTTTAGCTGACATGAGTAAAGGTCAGGTTTTTGATGAGGTCACTTTTACTTTAGATCAATCAGAAGGTATTGATCATAGTGATCCTCTTTTAACAACTCATTCTCTTTATTCTAATCAGGGTGATGATTTTGAGAGTGATGTTACAGAAGGCAGCATTCCTTCAACTGGCACTTGTATAGGTCAGGTTTTTGATGAGATCACGTTTACTCTTGGTTTAGATCAATCAGAAGGTATTGATCATAGTGATCATCTTTTAATAACTCATTCTCTTAATCAGGGTGATAAACGACAGTCACTTGTCGTCGAACAGGAAAAAGATCCTGAGATCTCCTGTTTGTTTCAAAGGGTCATAAATGAGACTGAAGTTACTGAAGTTCCTGTCTGTTATTTCATTAAAAATGGAATTCTTATGAGAAAATGGAGACCTCCCGAGGTACAGGCTGGTGATGAATGGTCAGTGAACTATCAAATAGTAGTTCCAAAACCTTACAGACAGGAAATACTTAGGTAATCTGGCCCAGGAAACTCCTTTGGCTGGTCATTTAGGGATTAATAAAATGTATCACAAGATCTTGACTTACTTCTATTGGCCAAACATCAAAAGTGATGTTGTCAAATATTGTAGATCTTGTCATGCTTGTCAAATGGTAGGAAAACCCAATCAGAAGATACCTAAGGCTCATCTGCAACCTATTCCTATGTTTGATGAAACATTCAGTGAAATTATGGTAGATTGTGTGGATTCTTTACCTAAGACCAAGTCAAATAATCAATTAAAGTTAAAAATTAAACTATGGTTTGAAAGAACTGAAAGGGAGAGAACTTTTGAGTTTGATAATGGAGTTGTGTTACTCTTGTTCATTCTTCTTACTTTTCTTCAGATTAGATATTACGGCCCTTACAAAGTTAAGAAGAAAATGAATTAGTTAAGTTATAGTATTAGTGCTCCTGGGATCTAAATTAATTATAGGAGTACCAGTATATTGAAAGAAATAGCACTGATTAAAGTAAGGTGAACAGAGTGACAAAAACAGATTCATTCCCATTAACAAGAATTGACTATTCTATTGATAAAATTGGGAATGCCAAGTACGTCACCAAATTCTGACCTTCTGAAAGGATTTTGGCAGATTACACTACGGAGAGAGAGCAAAGGAAAACTTAATATTGTGACTCCAAAAAGTACTCTACTAATATAAAGAAAGTCCATTTCAACGTCTCATAAAAATGTTCATCTCTGGTCTAGAGATTTGTGACGTCATCATCTACAACGACACCTGGAAAGAACATCTAGCAACAATTCGATAATTCTTTAACAGACTCACTAATGTATGTTTGACAATTAGTTTGTCTAAAAGTGAGTTCTGCTGTACTTGTGTGCTTTTTTTTTTTTTTTTAGGACATTTTGTGGGACATGGACAAGTTAAAAGGTTGAGGCTATTTCTTGATAAAATAATTGTAGACACTCTTTCCCGTGTATAATTCATTATATTGTGTAATTTTTAATTTCAGATGTAAATTGGTTTGTGATAAAAAGAAAGTTTTATCATATAAACCTTTCTTTTTATTTTATGGGGGAAGGTGTTACGGCTATTGGATTTAATTTATTTATTTTTTAATTGTTAAATCCAAATTTATCATTTAGGGTTTAATATCCATTAATTGGGAAATTGTTCTAGAAAGTTCAGCTTAATCACTTTAACTGTAAATAGGCTGACTTAGATTGTAAACAAGTTTTGACCTTGGCTTGTTTGACCTAAATCCTGACCTTACTTTAGACATTGTCAACAAGCCTCTAAAATTATTGGTCAATTTCAAGGACAACACTTTTATTGAGGGTGGGAAGTGAATGATTTCCTTCTAGAATATTCCATTATTACGTGACTTGGAGAAGGTAGCTTCTTTTCCATGACCTTCCAGAATCACATGATTCCTCTTGTTTACGAGGGTATTACAATATATATAGCTGTATTTTAGAAGCTGACATTAGTAGATTTTGGGCTTATTGTAAGTTATTGGTTGTGTATTATCTGTTTGAGTTTAATTATTTTGGACTTTGTGTCAATTCGTTGGAAAAGAAGAATTATCTGGAAAAAGGACATATGTTTATGATATTCATTTGGATGATTAAAAACAAGAACTGTTCCACGTGACATTGTCAGCCATTTTGGATTACATCGTCAGGATTCGAACCTGGAACTATTCGAACATTTATTTATTGGGACTTGCAATTCCATTAGTGGATTATTTTTGTGAATTCTATATTGGGTTAATGTTGGATTTGATTCTCTAAAACTGTAAGTTTATTTATTTTATGAAAAAATTGTACTTAATAAATTCATTGTTAAAGTTATACAAGCTTGTTAGTTTTCACTCTTTCTGTGTTGCTGCTTATTGGAGCCTAAGCACGTAACACTAGGTAATAATACAATCATACCCAAATACTTATAATACATAGTAGGTAATAATACAATCATATCCAAATACTTACATTACATACTAGGTAATAATACAATCATACCCAAATACTTATAATACATAGTAGGTAATAATACAATCATATCCAAATACTTACATTACATACTAGGTAATAATACAATCATATGCAAATACTTATAATACATAGTAGGTAATAATACAATCATATGCAAATACTTACATGACATACTAGGTAATAATACAATCATATGCAAATACTTACATTACATACTAGGTAATAATACAATCATATGCAAATACTTATAATACATACTAGGTAATAATACACTAAGCATACCCAAATACTTACATTACATACTAGGTAATAATACAAGCATACCCAAATACTTATAATACATACTAGGTAATAATACAATCATACCCAAATACTTACATGACATACTAGGTAATAATACAAGCATACCCAAATACTTACAATACATACTAGGTAATAATACAACCATACCCAAATACTTATAATACATACTAGGTAATAATACAAGCATACCCAAATACTTACATTACATACTAGGTAATAATACAATCATACCCAAATACTTACATGACATACTAGGTAATAATACAAGCATACCCAAATACTTACAATACATACTAGGTAATAATACAATCATACCCAAATACTTATAATACATACTAGATAATAATACAATCATACCCAAATACTTATGATACATACTAGAATTTAATACAATCATACCCAAATACTTACAATACATACTAGGTAATAATACAATCATACCCAAATACTTACAATACATACTAGGTAATAATACAATCATACCCAAATACTTATAATACATACTAGGTAATAATACAATCATACCCAAATACTTACAATACATACTAGATAATAATACAATCATACCCAAATACTTATAATACATAATAGGTAATAATACAATCATACCCAAATACTTATATTACATACTAGGTAATAATACAATCATACCCAAATACTTACAATACATACTAGATAATAATACAATCATACCCAAATACTTATAATACATAGTAGGTAATAATACAATCATACCCAAATACTTATAATACATAGTAGGTAATAATACAATCATACCCAAATACTTACATTACATACTAGGTAATAATACAATCAAACCCAAATACTTACAATACATACTAGATAATAATACAATCATACCCAAATACTTACATTACATACTAGGTAATAATACAATCATACCCAAATACTTATAATACATAGTAGGTAATAATACAATCATACCTAAATACTTATAATACATACTAGGTAATAATACAATCATACCCAAATACTTATAATACATACTAGGTTATAATACAGTTATACCCCCAATACTGTAACAGTACTTCCTCACTAGTAGATACACTGATACACCAATATTGTAACAGTTACAGCAATTAATTCATTACTAGCATTGACTTCTACTTGTAGATACACTGATACACCAACACTGTAACAGTACTTCCTTTTTAGTAGATACACTGATACACCAACACTGTAACAGTACTTCCTTTTTAGTAGATACACTGATACACAAACACTGTAACAGTACTTCCTTACTAGCATTGACTTCTACTAGTAGATACACTGGTACACCAATACTGTTGCAGTACTTTCTTACTATCTTTATAGTCATTCTCCATCCGTATGTCTGTCTTGTAAGGCAGATATCATAGACCCTGTGAAATGGTGGAATTTGATTTTATTATATTGCTGTATGGTTTATTTCTCCTTATTTTTGTTTTAAGCTGCTTAGAATCAAATATAATGTGAATTTTAACATCAATAAATATTTTCTTTTTTTTGTGTTTCATGGTTTAATATTTTACAAACCTGCTTTTTGGAACAGATTTCAGTATACCGCACGTTTTAGATTGTCATAGGTAACCATTGTAAAGATGGAACACTATTTATAGATAAATTGTGACATTATAACCATGTTGTTGTTGTAGAGTTTAACGCCATTTTTCAGCACACTATAGGCTATACATGGTGGCCAGTATTATTGGTGGAGGAAGAATCCGGGATAACCCCCGGAAAGAACCACTGACCCACGAGAAGCTACTGGCAAGCTTTCTCACATAACTACACTCGAACCCACACAGACAGAGGTGAGATGGTAGTAATTCGTAACGGAAAGCGCTTTAGACCACTCAGCCACTCAGGGCCCACATTATGACCTAAACTTTACTGTAGCAAGCAGTATTGGTTTGTAAATTAGAATAACTCCAAGTATGTTATGTAGATGATAGTAATAATTATACTTACGCAACAACATCTAGGTATTATTTGTCCTTTATTCATTGCCAGCTTGCATTTTTGTGAGATTGAAGCCAATGTATATCTTTTAGATTCAAGATTGTTCTCTGTTTAGCTTAGAATTTGTTTTAAAATTGAATTTCATTTAGAATCTGTCAAGTTGTCATAATATTATGCCTTATTGGATACATCATCTTTTTTAAGCATCAGACATACTTTATTATAAATATAAAATTTATATTTCTCCCAGAAAATTCAAGGCCTCACTGCAGCTTTTAATCCTCAGATTGGGACAAAAGTCAGTAAAGTCAAGAAAAAGCAGGATACAGCGGAACAGAAAAGTGAGATAAACATTTCTCATACTGAGAATAGTAATCTGTTTGAAGCAGTAACTTCACAGCAGCCTGAGATGTTTGTAAAGGAAACTCCAGAAATCAAAGTACATGAAAGTTCTACTGAAAACAGCTTCTCTGAGGACGTTGAAAACAATAAACATATTGAGAATGTGTCAGAAAATGATTTTCTTGCTATTCAATCCTTGGAAGTATATTCTGAATGGACCCAGAAATTCAACATCAAGTTTACTTATGAAAAAGATACTCTGCATCTTCATGGAGTTCATTCTGATCTCAGTGAAGAAAAGAAGAAAGAAATCGAAAAAGAAATTGCAGCCCTTAGAGGAAAACAGAAAATTGAATTATCGTATGATCCACAAGAAATAACGCAGTTCAAGTCAGCAGTTGATGAAGCAAAGTCAGATGAATTATTAGTAGTGTGGGATGATGATAATAAACAGGTGCTTGTATACAGTGATAGCTATGATGACATGCAGAAATTCAAACACAAGGTGGAATTTAAAATGGGCAAAAAAAAGCTCACTGGTCGAAGTGGAAGGAGATTTGCTAAACAAGAGGACACAATGCCTTCACTTTCTGAAGAAGAGTCTCCTACAAAGAAAAAGATAGCACGGTCTTTTTCTTGGTCACAAGATGCAACCAATGTCGAGGTATTCAAAACATTGGAAGGGATAATGGTAAAAGTGTATAAAGCAAACATCCTTAGACTTGATGTTGATTGTATTGTGAATGCAGCAAATGAAAACCTTCAGCATGGTGGTGGTGTTGCTTTTGTGATTGCTAAAGGGGCTGGCCCAAAGATTGATAGAGAGGGGAGTGAAATCTTGAAAATTAGGGGTCAAATAAATGTTGGAGAACAGTGTGTTACTACAGCGGGAAACCTACCATATTATTGTGTTATACATACAGTTGGACCCCGATGGAGTGATTATTATCCACATGATGCAAGAAACACAGCAAGATGTGAGACAGACTTGTTTAATTCCATTATAGGTTGTTTCATAGAGGCTGAAAAACTTCACCTGAAGTCGATTGCTCTTCCAGCTATCAGTTCAGGTAAGTTTTGCTATTTGGCATTTTGGTTGGGTGCTTGCTCTGTTACAATTTTATGGTATTAAACTTAAGTAAGACAAAAGAGAAAGTTTTGTAAAGTCAACAAATAATTTATTTTCTAGAATACAATACTATAGACTGTCATAATGCAGATATTGTAGTGGTATGACTGAAAAATTGTTAGAGCTTCGTTAAAAATCCAAAACATACACGCAGACATGATTTCTACAGAGTCCTAAATGAAAATGGTGTGAATCTCATATCCATCACAGGAGACATCTTGAAAATATTTTTATTGATTCTCAGTTTTCCCCCAATCCTGGTTGGTTATAGTTATTACAAGGTATTTATTTTGAGGATTATTTTGGAAGCACAAAATATCAAATAATCTTAAATATAAAAGAAATAAATAGTTTTTTTTTATATAGATTTTACAGAAAATCAATTTCAGTTTTGGTAGAAAATCAGCTTCTCATGCTATCTTTTTGCAGTCCTGACCCGGCTTACTTTTGCAGAATCATCATTATTCTTCCCTAATGATACTTACAGTGGTTTGGCAAGATTCATGAAGATCCCTGTCTGAATCTATTTTCCAGTTAACAATATGCTTAAGTAAAGACCCATTGAGCCTTCACAAATGATGAAACTTCTTTTGTATAGCTTATTTTCAAATATTCTTCCACAGGAATATTTGCAGTACCAAGAGATGTGTGCACAGAGCAGTATGCCAAGGCAGTGATTCATTACAGTAAAACAAGAACTAGTCTGGTTCTGCAGGAAATCCATTTCATTGATATGGTGCCAAGCATTGTCAATGCCATGCAGTTGGCATTCAAAAGACATCTCAGTTGTGATGGAAATGCCAAACACATAGGTAGGATCAATTATGTCCCTTCAACCCCAAGAGAGGGAGAGTGAACATGATTTTGTGCTGCCTGTCACTGTCTGTTACACTAACATAATTAGAAAAATAATTTTTTTTTTAAATATTGAGCCAGACCAAACAAAGTTGATATTTGGATACATTCAGTGATTCCCAGGACTTAGAAATTTACAAATATTTTAAAAGAGATTATACTATTTGTTCATTTTTTTATAAATTCCTTGTAAGCACAATTAAACAATATTGCTTGAAATTGAAATGTGAAATTTATTAGACATATATTGTAATAAACTATGTAAGTGATGAAAAGATCTTCTAATATTTTTTGCAAATAAAATTCTGTTTATTTATAATTTTTGAACTTCATGCTTGTAGACTTTTTGAAAAACATCATTGTAAGCCCGATTAAGCAAAACTCATTTGATTTCATACCTGAATGATCTGTGTTCATGATGAAGCAAAACTCATTTGAAATTCATACATGAATAAACTGTGTTCATGATTAAGCAAAACTCATTTGAAATTCATACCTGAATGAACTGTGTTCTTGATGAAGCAAAACTCATTTGAAATTCATACATGAATGAACTGTGTTCATGATGAAGCAAAACTCATTTGAAATTCATACATGAATGAACTGTGTTCTTGATGAAGCAAAACTCATTTGAAATTCTTACCTGAATGAACTGTGTTCTTGATGAAGCAAAACTCATTTGAAATTCATACATGAATGAACTGTGTTCATGATGAAGCAAAACTCATTTGAAATTCATACATGAATGAACTGTGTTCATGATTAAGCAAAACTCATTTGAAATTCTTACCTGAATGAACTGTGTTCTTGATGAAGCAAACCTCATTTGAAATTCATACATGAATGAACTGTGTTCATGATGAAGCAAAACTCATTTGAAATTCATACATTAATGAACTGTGTTCTTGTTTGACTTAGATCTGCCCTACACCAGATTTTAATTATTTGTTATTAATGTATCTGATATATTGTTACTTCAAAGAGACTGGTCCATTTCCTTGTAATCTGAATTGTTTGTGCAGGTGTTGTTTCATTAGGAATGGTTTTCTTTGTGAAAGCATTCAATGTATACCATAGACAATATCAACTTTATATCAAAACAATGTACATGTTTAGGCTCTCATAAACAGTAATAAAGAAAACGCGAAAAAGCAAGCTTTGTAAAAAAATTTAAAATAATTTGTTTTCTTAGTAAAACAAGATAAAAATAGGAAAGAAAAACTTATTTTTAATAATAAAATTAAAAGAATAATACAAGAGTGATCCAAGAATAAAAAATTTAGAAGTCCTTGTAATAAAATGTTCTAATGGATTTAAATTTGAATCCCAATATATACATATATACATATATATATATATATATATATCTATCTATATATATATATATATATATATATATATATATATATATATATATATACATATAGGATGTAGGTAGTTAACTTATGTAGGTAAGCATGATGAAGAGTAACAACTCTAATTCTCAAGTCATTATCTTGACCTTTTAACTTCCTTCATTTTAATAAATGTTTAACAATCATCCTTTAAAGTGCAAAAGTGAAAAATAATGAAAAGTTAACTTACATGGTGTATTAAATGAGACATTATAGAACAAAGAAATTAGTCTTCAAATATGTGACAATAGTTATTGTTAAACTTACAGTTAATGATGGAGACCAAACAACAGCAATCGATGACCTTGCTGGGCAAAATAGTGGCAACAAACATGGCATGATACCAGAAAGAGATGTTTGTGAAACTTTACCAAAAGATGACGGGCAAACAAAAGAAAAACAAAACCCTGCTGCACCACTCTGGCCGGTTATTGAGCAAAAATATTTTAAGAAAGACAAATTCTTGATTTATAAGCCAAACAACAAAATTGAAGTAAATGTATACATGGCCGACATTACTAAACTAACAGGAATGCAAGTAATAACATGCTCTGATGACAGAAGTGGTAGTGGACATGGTGCAATAGCTTCCATGCTATTGCAGGCTGGAAAATCAAAATATGAAACTATAAAGAAGAAAGCTTTTCAAAAGGACGTTATACATTTTGGTGATGTCATCATTACAGAGGGAGGAGATATTAATTTCCAGCTGGTAGTCCATGCAGTGTTACCATCTTTCAAAGATACCATATCATCTCAAAAACACAAAGAGATGGTTCATAAATGCTATGACAGAACACTGGATGAAATCAATAAATTGCAGAAAACATCCCTTGCTCTTCCTTTGTTAGGTGTAGGTAGGTACAATCAATAGCTGATGGAATTTAGCGATTTCTAGTGATAACAAATAGGTAGGAGTACCTGGATTATAACTGTTTAAACTTAATTAAAACATATCACTTTTCACATTCAGATTATTTGTTATATATGTACGTGCCAAAAATAATGAATAGATCATAACATGAGATAAAATGAAAAGCCACATAGCACAGGATGTTAACATACAGAGTAACATCCCTTTGCTGTAGGAACACCATTATGTACTTATTTGATAAAACAAGTAACAATAAAGTAAATGTCAGTTTATATAAATATATAAAAATACTACTTTAAAACTGGTGGATATACTCAAAAAGAATATACAGGGCTGTACAAACCATGTTTAATTCTGAAAATATATGGTAAATGTTTTATTTTTATGTGTTTTAAAATGGGGCGATGGTTCTATTCTGACCTGGTTGAGCCTATAGATAATGAAACATGATGATAATGGAATCATCTTAAATGTTTAATGATATATGCATGTCATAAATGGTAATTGCAATGATAAACCACTAAAAATACAGATAAACAAAAAGTATAAACATTAAAATATTATGGCTTAGTACAATATTACATGGATTAGCAATGTTTCATTAATTATATTTTATGAAATACAGTAGAACCTGTCTTGAGAGACCACCTCTTGTGCCAACAAAATATGTTCTTTCAAGACAGGTGGTCTTTCATAACATGTCACAAACCTACATAATCTATAAATCTCTGCATTGATAATTTGGTCTCTCAAGACAGGTGGTCTCTCATTGCAGTGGTCTTTCAAGACAGTTTTACTGTGTTTTTGTATATCATTCATAAGGTCAGTGTCTATTTTAAACCTTTAAAATGACTTTGTTTCAATTAGTTTGAGGTTTGGCAGTTTATTTTAGTTACTATGAATGGACTACATTTGCCAACATGCATTCTCTGTACAGATCAAATTTGTATTGTGAGTGGAGTAATTAGAATGAATGCATCTCCTGTATAAAAACTAGATAACCATGACCTTTTTGTCAAGGGTTTTAACATGAGTTAAAGATCTTTTATGTGTTCCAATATTAACATAAAAATTATTGCCACTATTCTTGCATTGTGGGTATAGCTGGGGATTAACTTGATTCTTTGTTGCATTGTGGGTATAGCTGGGGATTAACTTAATTCTTTGTTGCATTGTGGGTATAGCTGGGGATTAACTTGATTCCTTGTTGCATTGTGGGTATAGCTGGGGATTAACTTAATTCCTTGTTGCATTGTGGGTATAGCTTGGGATTAACTTGATTCCTTGTTGCATTGTGGGTATAGCTGGGGATTAACTAAATTCTTTTTTGCATTGTGGGTATAGCTGGGGATTAACCTAATTCTTTGTTGCATTGTGGGTATAGCTGGGGATTAACTTGATTCCTTGTTGCATTGTGGGTATAGCTGGGGATTAACTTAATTCTTTGTTGCATTGTGGGTATAGCTGGGGATTAGCTTGATTCCTTGTTGCATTGTGGGTATAGCTGGGGATTAACTTGATTCCTTGTTGCATTGTGGGTATAGCTGGGGATTAACTTAATTCTTTGTTGCATTGTGGGTATAGCTGGGGATTAACTTGATTCCTTGTTGCATTGTGGGTATAGCTGGGGATTAACTTAATTCCTTGTTGCATTGTGGGTATAGCTTGGGATTAACTTGATTCCTTGTTGCATTGTGGGTATAGCTGGGGATTAACTAAATTCTTTTTTGCATTGTGGGTATAGCTGGGGATTAACCTAATTCTTTGTTGCATTGTGGGTATAGCTGGGGATTAACTTGATTCCTTGTTGCATTGTGGGTATAGCTGGGGATTAACTTAATTCTTTGTTGCATTGTGGGTATAGCTGGGGATTAGCTTGATTCTTTGTTCATTTTCTTTTAATAGCAGTTGCCCTATTAATTATTAATTTGCCTTACCAATTCCTAAATTCACAGTAACTGCATCTCATAGGTGTTTCATTAAATTTTGAATACAAAAAGATTTGAAAAACAGATGGTGGAATTTCTGGGTCAAAGCACATGGATTAAAAACAAAATTAGCAGTAAAAATTATTACCAATTTAGCTTGTAAAGACACTGCTTCCTGATATGAATTTTTGCAATCCAAATAAATTTTAAATTGTTATCATTCTATAAGTAGATCATTTTTATGATTTGTAAGAAATCTGAATACACTACATCTAAACATTGAATAAAGCTTTAATTTTTAATTAAACAATTTATTCAATTATTAGCCTGTCATACATGTACATTTAAAATTGACAATATTTTCAGAGCAGTTTAAATTTTGTTTGAAAATTCCAACAATTAGTCCAAACACTGATTTTGTCTTTCTAACAAGACATGTTTCATTCACCTTTTCAGTTTGTGCAGAACTTGGTTATGAGGGGAGCGCAAAACTCTTTCTTGACAGTTTAGAAGTCTTTTGCAACAGAACTACAACATTCAGCTTAAAGGTTATCCATATTGTTGATAAAGATGAACACATAACCCAGAAAATAGCAGACGAGTTCATTAAACACACGGAAAGAGTTAGAAACCATTTATTGGCAGCACATGGTAGAGAGTTGAAACCAACAATGGATCCATCTTCACATACCAGTTCTGTTAGACCTCAAAAAGAAATATCACAGGTAAGTGTTTTTTTCTGGCAGATAAAATATGTTCTCCACAAAATTGTGTCTCTCCTCATAAGCTGATGTTTATTACTAACCTTAATGTCAGCAGAAGCTCTTTTAAAGGTAGCAATACAATACCTGCTAGTCTTTTCATGGCACTAGTACAAGAACCATATTCTTTCCTCCAGTTAGTGATTGGAGATCAAGAATAAAGAACAGCATGATACCAGTCTGACATCTTAGTCCAAGGACCATATTCTTTCCTCCAGTTAGTGATTGGAGATCAAGAATAAAAACAGCATGATACCAGTCTGACATCTTAGTCCAAGGACCATATTCTTTCCTCCAGTTAGTGATTGGAGATCAAGAATAAAAAGAGCATGATACCAGTCTGACCTCTTAGTCCACTTCTATTAACTGAAATATCTTTATTCTTTTCCCCGCATTCATATTTCTTGGGGGCTCAACATTTAATTTATTTAGGCAATTTTTTGACATTTGTATTGTCATTCATGTGTTTTTATGTTCTATTTGTTTTTTTCTCACCTGTTCTTGGTTTGTTTTTGTACATTTATGTCCAGTTTAAGTGATTGTTATGATTTTTTTTAGTAGTACTTGTATTTCATTTTTCTATAAGTAGCCAGAGTAAGGGTAAGTATTTTCTACCCTTTTATTGCTCCAGTTCATTGTTGTATTTACCAGTATATATTTTCTTTCAGCATTCAATACTACCTCGTGGTATTTACAAATATATAAATTCAGTACTATCTCAAGGTATTTACAAATACATGTAAAAGGCATTCAATAATATCTCAAGGTATTTACAAATATATAAAAATGCATTCTATACGATCTCAAGATATTTACAAATATATAAAAAGGCATTCAATACTATCTCAAGATATTTACAAATATATAAAAAGGCATTCAATACTATCTCAAGGTATTTACAAATATATAAAAAGGCATTCAATACTATCTCAAGATATTTACAAATATATAAAAAGGCATTCAATACTCTCTCAAGGTATTTACAAATATATAAAAATGCATTCATTACGATCTCAAGATATTTACAAATATATAAAAAGGCATTCAATACTATCTCAAAATATTTATAAATATATAAAAAGGCATTCAATACTATCTCAAGGTATTTACAAATATATAAAAAGGCATTTAATACTATCTCATGGTATTTACAAATATATAAAAAGGCATTCAATACTATCTCATGGTATTTACAAATACATGTATATAAAAAGGCATTCAATGCTATCTCATGGTATTTACAAATATATAAAAAGGCATTCAATACTATCTCATGGTATTTACAAATACATGTATATAAAAAGGCATTCAATGCTATCTCATGGTATTTACAAATATATAAAAAGGCATTCAATACTATCTCAAGGTATTTACAAATACATGCAAAAAGGCATTCAATGCTATCTCAAGGTATTTACAAATATATAAAAAGGCATTCAATACTATCTCAAGGTATTTAAAAATATATAAAAATGCATTCAATACGATCTCAAGATATTTACAAATATATAAAAAGGCATTCAATACTATCTCAAGGTATTTACAAATATAAAAAAAGGTATTCAATACTATCTCAAGGTATTTACAAATATATAAAAAGGCATTTAATACTATCTCACGGTATTTACAAATATATAAAAAGGCATTCAATACTATCTCATGGTATTTACAAATACATGTATATAAAAAGGCATTCAATGCTATCTCATGGTATTTACAAATTTATAAAAGGGCATTCAATACTATCTCATGGTATTTACAAATACATGTATATAAAAAGGCATTCAATGCTATCTCAAGGTATTTACAGATATATAAAAAGGCATTCAATACTATCTCAAGGTATTTACAAATATATAAAAAGGCATTCAATACGATCTCAAGATATTTACATATATATAAAAAGGCATTCAATACTATCTCAAGGTATTTACAAATATAAAAAAAGGCATTCAATACTATCTCAAGGTATTTACAAATATATAAAAAGGCATTTAATACTATCTCACGGTATTTACAAATATATAAAAGGCATTCAATACTATCTCATGGTATTTACAAATACATGTATATAAAAAGGCATTCAATATATCTCATGGTATTTACAAATACATGTATATAAAAAGGCATTCAATGCTATCTCATGGTATTTACAAATATATAAAAAGGCATTAAATACTATCTCATGGTATTTACAAATACATGTATACAAAAAGGCATTCAGTACTATCTCAAGGTATTTACAAATACATGTATAAAAGGCATTCAATACTATCTCAAGGTATTTACAAATACATGTATATAAAAAGGCATTCAGTTACTATCTCAAGGTATTTACAAATATATAAAAAGGCATTCAATACTATCTCATGGTATTTACAAATATATAACAAGGCATTCAGTACTATCTCAAGGTATTTACAAATACATGCAAAAAGGCATTCAATACTATCTCAAGGTATTTACAAATATATAAAAAGGCATTCAATACTATCTCAAGGTTTTTACAAATACATGTATATAAAAAGGCATTCAATGCTATCTCATGGTATTTACAAATATATAAAAATGCATTCAATACGATCTCAAGATATTTACAAATATATAAAAAGGCATTCAATACTATCTCCAGATATTTACAAATATATAAAAAGGCATTCAATACTATCTCAAGGTATTTACAAATACATGTATATAAAAAGGCATTCAATGCTATCTCATGATATTTACAAATATATAAAAAGGCATTCAATACTATCTCATGGTATTTACAAATACATGTATACAAAAAGGCATTCAGTGCTATCTCATGGTATTTACAAATATATAAAAAGGCATTCAATACTATCTCAAGGTATTTACAAATACATGTATAAACGGCATTCAATACTATCTCAAGATATTTACAAATACATGTATAAAAGGCATTCAATACTATCTCAAGGTATTTACAAATACATGTATAAAAGGCATTCAGTACTATCTCAATGTATTTACAAATACATGTATATAAAAAGGCATTCAGTTACTATCTCAAGGTATTTACAAATATATAAAAAGGCATTCAATACTATCTCATGGTATTTACAAATATATAACAAGGCATTCAGTATTATCTCAAGGTATTTACAAATTCATGCAAAAAGGCATTCAATACCATCTCAAGATATTTACAAATATATAAAAAGGCATTCAATGCTATCTCATGGTATTTACAAATACATGTATATAAAAAGGCATTCAATGCTATCTCATGGTATTTACAAATATATAAAATTGTATTCAATACTATCTCAAGATATTTACAAATATATAAAAAGGCATTCAACACTATCTCAAGGTATTTACAAATACATGTATATAAAAAGGCATTCAATGCTATCTCATGGTATTTACAAATATATAAAAATGTTTTCAATACTATCTCAAGATATTTACAAATATATAAAAAGGCATTCAATGCTATCTCATGGAATTTTAAATATATAAAAAGGCATTCAATACTATCTCAAGGTATTTACAAATGTGTTAAAAGGCATTCAATACTATCTCAAAGTATTTACAAATATATAAATAGGCATTCAATACTATCTCAAGATATTTACAAATATATAAAAAGGCATTCAATGCTATCTCAGGATATTTACAAATACATAAAAAGGCATTCAATACTATCTCAAGGTATTTAAAAATATATAAAAAGACATTATGGTACACTCACAACACCAGTCATGCATATATAGCATTTCTACACACATATGGTTGCTCCATGTTTTGTTTGGTACCCAGTGATGTTTGAAACTTGTTGTAAAGTCAGCAAGCCTATATAGGTCTGTTCTTCTCAGGAGGATCTCCTCTGTTCCCAGACTGGGACTTCCTATAGAGGCTTCCAGCAGCAACAGCACTTTCCAGTGTACCAAAGTTGCCTGCTTCAGTGATGGCCCTTCCCAGTGTACACAAGTTCCCAGAGAGAGTGGTTGCTGCATCACGTCCCAGTGCATGGAAGTCATCAGTAACATCAGCCCTTCCCAGCATGTGATTTTTGCCTGCCTCAGCATCAACACTCTCAAGTGTACATAAGTCACCTGACTTAGTGAGAGAGGTTTTTGCAACATTTCCAATGTGCAGAAATCACAGGATTTGATATCACAAATACATACCGGTTGCTATGGTGTAGCTGTCTCTTTTACAGTGACCATATGATGATAATTCGTCCTCCCATGGAAGATTCTAGAATATTAGGATGTCCCTGGTTCAACTGACAGATACATTTGCTTCATTTGGTTGTTGTTGTTGTAGGACTTAATGCCATTTCTCAGCACAAGATAGGCTATACATGGCGGCCAGTATAAATGGTGGAGAAAGAACCCAGGAAAGAACCACCAACCCACGAGAAGCTACTTGCAAGCTTTCTCACATACCATCATTAGCCGAATCAGAGACTTGAACCAGCGCAGAGAGAGGTGAGATGGCAGTGATTCATAATTGAGAGTGGTTTAGACCACTCGGTCACTCAACTATAATTGATTTAAAACCTTAGGAATTTTTAGTCACAATAGTAATTTACAGTACCATCTTTCATCTTGTTTAAACTTTCCTATCATAAACTAAAATGGTCTCAGTGGATAATGTTTTATTTATATGTTTTATGTAGGTGAGACCAAAGAATCCTATGCCAGGTGAACAATCTAAAGAAGACTGCTCTATCTGCTTGGCGGAGATGAAATCACCTAAAACCTTGAGTTGTGGCCATACATTCTGCATTAAGTGTGTAGATAAACAGTTTAGAGCAAAACAAGTATGTCCAAAGTGTGGAACTTTACATGGAACAATATATGGGGACCAACCGGAAGGTGGAAAAATGAGAATTTCTTTCCATAAAAAGAGTTTGGCTGGGTTTGACAAAGCTGATACTTTAATAAAAATAGAGTACCAGATTCCCAGTGGAACCCAAGGGGTATGTTGTAATGGATACATTGCTTGAAACTGCTATTAAGATAATTTTTTATTGTGTGTACACAAAAGTTGATGCTGAATATTTTCTTTTAACAATCACCCTATAAACAATTGATAGTTTTACTGTGAAAATTATTCCACCAATGTCTGATTATTATTGTCAATTTGATTTAGGACAAAAGCAGTTAGGGACAGTCTAAGATTAAAAAATGTACAGACCAGGTTGATAATATTTTACCGGTGAGTTGGACAGGGGGACATACAAATAGTGTCATCCATCAATCTATACTGTTCCTTTACACCTGTTGTTTTTATCCCATGGTAGAGAACCTAAACTGGGTCTCATGCTGTTTTGAGTGGGTCACTGAGATTAACCTTAGTAATTTGAAATTTTGTACCCATGTGGATTTTTAGTATTTCATGAGTAGGGAGGTTAGCACCACAAACCTAATATAGATCACTGCCCTAACGGGTTAAAAAATACTGCTCTATTTTCTAAGTACTCAAGTGACCAAATTTTATTTTTCAGTTTTAGCCAATGCTTTTTAAGGCCTTATCCAAGTGTTCTCCTACATGACCAATAATTAGCATGTTTTGTCTGCACTCTTTTGAGGACTGGCCCTAAATGAACTTGGGACTGTACATCCTACTTGATGATGTCAATTCTAACATCCACATGTCTTCAAATTAGAAATAAATTTGCACTGAAATGTCACATCATCGCTTAGTGTGGTGTTTTTTCAAACATTTTTTGTGTGATCCAGTAAAAGAAAATTGTTCAATTCTGAATTCTTAGATTTGACATATTTTCATAATTAATAATACACACCTTGCCTAACAGATTATGTAAAATATCTTCAACAATGTGAGACAACAACAGAAGGAATATGGCCACAGACAGAGTGTCACTAAAAATAAACATTTAAACCTCTCATTTTTGCAGAATTTGCTGACATGTTTTTTTTTGTAGACAGGATCATGGCTTAAGGGGTTTCAAGTTTGTGCAGAAGACAATGATCGGATATCCCATATGTTATAATATTACAAAGCAATATAAAGCTCATGCAACTGCTCTAAATAAAAACACTGATCGGAATTTAACCAAATTCATCCTGGCTAAATGTCTTTTAATTTGCAATAAATAATTCTGACTTGCTAAATATGGCCACTTTTTAATAAAAGAAAAAGAATGTTTACATGATTATTTCTCAGAAACTGCTTTGTCACACCTTCCTTAATGCAGTTTAAATTTCAGTCCTTTTGAGATTCAGAGACTTGATATACAGTATAACCTGTCTTGAAAGACCACCCCTTTTGCCAATTAGATTTGGTCTGTCAATACAGGTATCTCTCTTAACAGGTCACAATGGTACATAATTTATAAATTTGTGCATTAAGAAGGTGGTCTTTCAAGACAGGTGGTCTCAGTTAACTGTGGTCTTTCAAGAAAGGTTCTACTGTATCTACTGTGTGTGTGTATATATATATATAAATCAAATATGCTTATTTGAATATAATTTTTTCTCTTTATCTTCTTTTTTATATGTACTTCACTTTTTTCATTTAAGTTGATGTAAAGGAATCCTATACTGCTTAAATTGTAATGTAATAAAGCACAAATGTGATATGTCTTGAATACACTAAGGAATGAAAATATGACATATTTTACCCCAACTGATTTCCTGTATATTTATGTTTGACAGGCTTGATTGCAACATATTTCATTTACTTTAATTATTCGTCTTGCAGCCAAATCACCCAAAGCCAGGGAAGCGGTATAAAGGTATAATGAAAACAGCATATCTACCAGATACAAGAGAGGGAAGGACAGTTTACGACTTACTGAAAGTTGCATTTGAAAGAAGACTGATCTTTACATTTGGTAGACCTTCCTGGGGAGAAGATACTCTGATATGGAATGATATTCATCACAAGACAAAACTTTCTGGAAGGTAAGTACATGTATCTCTGTATCTATTATGTACACATATTGTGCATAAAGTGCATGTGATTTCATGTATCTGTTTCATAGAATGAAAAAATGTTGTCCGAATACATTGATGTACTTTTGTCTGATCAAAATTACATTTGTTGAGCTTGCTTTAATGAATTAGCTCACTTTAGTAGTGCCAATATGTCGATGTTCATCTACATTTCTCTGACAATATGCCAAAGGTCTATGGAAAGCATGCCCACACCAATTTGGGAAACTAGTAGCTGAAAAAGGCATCTCTCTAACAAAGTATACCCATAATTACAATTCAAGATTGAACAAAAATGTCTGCAAATAGTTGTTATGTTTGTAATTTAACTCAGAAAGTAATGAGTTTTGTCATTGGCCTTTTCAGAGAGAAGCTGGAACAGTCTCCACATTTTCACCCATACATCTGTGAATCATGTTTTTTTTCTCATTTTTGTAATTTATAAGCCACTTATAAGCCACTTGTGATACAGGAATTGATCTTGATTTGAAGGCAATCCCCATGTTGTTTACTATGCTGGCATGACTCCACCCAAATATAATATGTAACAGGCTGAAAACCATCTTACCCATGACTGCATCAAGCAATCTTCAACATCAGTGGCTACCCCCATACAGAATAAACGTCCAGAATATCTATGCCCATATCCTCTGAAATTTAATTGTTGTCTAATATAAAGCAGATAAAACACTTCTAAAAGAGTGTCCCAAGAATTCCATAAAAAATGAGGAACTGGAGAGGAAGGCATTGAAACAATCCTCACTCGCCATTGTTGGAAGTAATATTCCATAGAAGAAACTGGACATATTTGTAAAATGAAACTGCACTGCAATTTAAATGGATCTGTTTTGGCCAATGAAGGAATAGAGAGTAAACCTTGATTTGTCCACAGAAAATGTCACATATCCTAGCCACAGCCTGTTACATGTGGAGGGCACATTAAATTTGATGGTAAACTCTCCACAGTGCAAAACTCCCAACACGGCAGTGAAACAGATGCAGTTCAGTGTAAGGGTTAACAAATAGCACCAGAATCTTACAAAATATATGTCACACAAAATGTGAAATGTTGGTTTGAGCTTAGGATTTGTTTACTAAGTTGTGTTGTTTTTTTTGTCATAAGAACCCACTGAAATCTGTCTGTAGCTTGCATGGGGTTAATGAATCCAGCCTGAAAATAGTAGTGATAGGCCCCAGTCAAGTACAACTTTATTTATGAAACAAAGTAATGGAGAGTAATATGCTGATTGCTGATGACACTGAACATAGGAACTGAGAAGGCATTGTAAGTTTTGTTGGCAATCCCAGGTGGAAGGAGGAACAGAAGAAACCCACAAACAATCAGTTTGTGTCTTCAAAAGACTGTCAGTTCAGAAAACTGGGAGGCAGTCTGTAGACTGCACATCTGCTTTTGGAATCATCTATCTGGATTTGTCCATCTCAAAATATGAAAGAGAATCTGCACTTAGGTTTATCATGCCTGGAATATGCCTGGCCTGTAGATGAAACTGCTATTTATCTGCACACTAAACAAATCTGCAAGCACATTTCATGATGTGTGGTATCTTGGAGTGCCCTTTATAACTATATCAGCTAAATTGTCACAGATGACTATAATCTTTTTTCAGAGTCCATTGTGGCCCACAATACAGCAGCAATAACAACAGGATATAAAATTCACACAGCCATTGATAGGTTAGGTTATTACTCCTTAGCTTTTGAACTTATCACAAGGCTTTCATTGGAGGAATGGCTAATGCACTGGAGTCACATGATCAACAATATGTTGACCAAATGACAAAACCCTTTTTGTACAACGGCAAAAGTTTCAGTCTGGAATCACAGTTCAACACTCACCCTCTCCATGATTTCAACAGCTTCTTTTATTTTCCCCCTCATAGTATTTTCTCTACTGAGTAATCTCATGTTATCCAAAGAAATAGTATGCCATGATTCTTTGCAGTGTTTACCAACTGTTGTCAGGGATTTTCTCCTGTATACAAGTGTTCTATAACTCTCATGTTATCCCAAGAAATAGTATGCCCTGATTCTTTGCAGTGTTTGCCAACTGTTGTAAGGGATTTTCTGTTGGTTTACAAATGTTCTTTTATCAACTCATACTATTTCTTGATAACTGACTGCATCAGCATGCTATGAATGTCTTAGATGATTTCTCAGTTTAAAGAATAAAAAGCAATGATTCATAATTTGTACATACTGCCTTAGATTCTAGGAATTTGTATAGGGTAATTATCATTTTGTATCTATGCTTCACCTCATGAATCAGTGTAAGTACTGATATGGAAAGAATATTGATGCTTTGATATGGAAAATATATTGATGCTTTGATATGGAAAATATATTGATGCTTTGATATGGAAAGAATATTGATGATTTGATATGGAAAATATATTGATGCTTTGATATGGAAAATATATTGATGCTTTGATATGGAAAATATATTGATGCTTTGATATGGAAAATAAATTTGATACTTTGATATGGAAAATATATTGATGCTTTGATATGGAAAATATATTGATGCTTTGATATGGAAAGAATATTGATGCTTTGACATGGAAAATATGTTGATGCTTTGATATGGAAAATATGTTGATGCTTTGATATGGAAAAAATATTGATGCTTTGATATGGAAAATATATTGATGCTTTAATATGGAAAATATATTGATGCTTTGATATGGAAAACATATTGATGCTTTGATATGGAAAATATGTTGATGCTTTGATATGGAAAATATATTGATGCTTTGATATGGAAAGAATACTGATGCTTTGATATGGAAAATATATTGATGCTTTGATATGGAAAAAATATTGATGCTTTAATTATTTCATCCATACTTTGACCATTGGTCAGCTTTTTTGTTTGTATTTAACAGCACACAAATACATGAAAGGTTATATTTTGCAAAGGCATTCAGATTGAGTAAATAGCCTTGACCAGGGACACAACAGTGACAGACTTTGCCTGGTATGGGCAGTAATCTGGACAGCAGTAATCTGGACCGTTCCAGTCAATAGTCCAACATGCTAACCACTATGCCAGCATTACTCCTGTTATCAAAAATTGTAATGTTTATATGACCATTGAGACATGGCATGATTACATTTGAATGCCAGAGAATGTGAATTGTTTTCATTGAGACATGACATGATTACATTTGAATGCCAGATAATTTGAATCGTTTTCATTGAGACATGACATGATTACATTTGAATGCCAGAGAATGTGAATTATTTTCATTGAGACATGACATGATTACATTTGAATGCCACAGAATGTGAATTATTTTCATTGAGACATGACATGATTACATTTGAATGCCACAGAATGTGAATTGTTTTCATTCCAGTTTGTCACCAACATCAGTGATTGTGACATACTTTCAAACTGGATATCATTTGCTACTTCATTATAACTTTCAGCCATTTTGAATAAGACCAGGATACCAAGGTGACACATTGTGTCATGCACTTTATACCTCATTTTAATGGAAGCCAGGTTTTTGTAAACATTTACTGGGTTAGCACAAATCAATCTCATTTAAATGGAAGCCAGGCTTTTGTAAACATTTACTGAGTTAGCACAAATGAATCTCATTTAAACATGTAAACACGACACTCTACTTCCATCCGGCTGTACAATACTAGGTCTTACTGAAGAGTTGGGCATGCCCTTTTTGTGCCTATATGCAAAACTTTTTTTCATATGGAGCAGACATCTATTTAAATATTATATACTAAATTATTGTACATTGCAACATTAGTATACTATAGTCTGTGAACACATCCACGTTTGTTTGTACCCCCTGCCGATTTCAGTAACAAAAAGCATAAACAAAATAAAAAATCCATATATGTTACTCAGTTCATTCATTGATTTATAATTTCTAACCCGATTGGGACCAGGGTGTCCATAACACCTTCATCGTTTGCGCATCTCATGCTTAGCGGAAGTTTTCATACAAACATGACACCATATTGCACCCAATTTGGGCAAATCTATTTCCCAGAGTGATGTCATTGCTCCTATAAGATAAGATAAGAATTCTTTATTTCAGACTACAAAGTCCATACCTCTAAATTAAAATATAAAGTTTTATAAAAAAACGCATCCGCCCCTTCGCTGAAAATGGACTTGTCCAGAAACTGGAAATTGATGTCAAGGACGGCCATGGTTGTAATGAAAACTTCCATACAAAATGAGTATCCCATGGTCGGTTGGGATCGTCAGCTTCCACTCTTAATTTTTTATGTTTCCTTACTTGTTTGTAATATCAAAAGGATAAATCGCATTTTTGGGAACAAATATACAGCCACTACCCTATAGGCCATTTCGATAAGGGTTGTTACTGCCCCTGAAAATAGGCTCCCTTGCAGAGCTCTTTGGTACATTGAAACCAGAAACCATGTTCGTGCATTTACAATCCCTATCTCCGGCAAGCAATAGTCCCATTATGGATGCATCCACTAGCGTACCAAAAGTGACTAGGAAGAGACATTATTGCAGTGTCTGTTCCAATTATCATTGCTGTGTAGCGTTTGTGTATTGAGAGAAATATATGAATGCCTGAAAAATCAACAATTAAATAAAAACAAGACAAAAATCAGTTTCTTTCCATTTTTTATTGAATGCACAACATATGATTCAACAACACTGGATTTCTATTATATATAGAAAACTGAAGTTAAATTAAATTCAGAGTTAACATATCACAAGATGAACATATTTAAATTGTTGTGACAGTGACAAACACACATGAACTTGTTACACTATTACTTATGTTCTTGCACACATGTGTTTGCTGTTTCACACAGATACCAATTTTCTTAAGATTTCTTTCTCTTTTGGGATGACTTTTGAGTTTCAAAAGAGGACATCTCTCTCTCTCTCTCTCTCTCTCTCTCTCTCTCTCTCTCTCTCTCTCAAACACACATATGAACTTAGCCCAATATTTCCAAAAAATTGTATTCGACAAGTGCTTTCTCTAAAACATTAATTCCAACCTCAACTACTCAGCTATATACAGCAGTATAATAAAACTCGATATTAAGAACACTGACACACACCAAAAGTTCGTATTCAGAATGACTTGAAAATGTCATAATTTTGGACACAATGTTTCAATGGGTACATGTCAATGGACCTTGTAAATAGTCATAGTTTATTTGACAGATACAGATGAGTGATGCACATATATGCGCATTATACATACAGATTACTGGTTATATAATGACAAGCCATGCTTGATATGTTCAGAGAACAGCTCTGGTATACTTGCCTTTAAATAAAATGAATTCAGTTTTTCAAGCCTCAGAATCCAAAATCTTTCATCAAAGAAAATTCTTTCCACATGATATCCCCTAAGTGTCCATATCACAAAATCACACCATTTTCGATCACAAACTCCCATCTGACCTTGAACTTTATAATAATAATCATGACCTTGTTTAAGCTCAAGTCCTACCCCATCTTACACTGTCTCTGTCAAACTGAATATATCTCATGACTTTCCTTACTGTACAATTTAAGCGAAGTACTGTATTTACCGTATGTTTTCGGACTGCAACAAATAATTACTTTTTTTGTTGTCCGAATACATATTAAATTCTTTGATTAGGTGTCCGAAAACATACAAGTGAAGATAGAATTATGCCGCCCCTCTCCCCCTTCCCCGTCCGTAACGAAGTTACCGTTAGCTCACATGACAACGTGCTGCCATGAAGTAAAACAAGTATTTTGTCTAACACCACGGAAAGGATAATTAATGAAAAATGGGCATTACTTGCCTATTTTGTCTATTTGATACATGTCCATCCACCAGAAAACAAAGCCATACATGTATTAGAGCCACGATTGTGTGCGTATTTTCCAAAAAAACCGCCATATTAACATAGTAATCTTGCAATCCAGTTTAACCTTCTGCTAATGATCATTAAAATCTACATTACAAACGCACGCAAGCTTTATTTCTGTGTAATTAAGATATTAATACAAACTAAATAAAAAGATTTTGGAGTTATAATTCTTAAGATATTTTGGGCAGAAACATTTTAGTATCGAGATGATTGATATGATAGGTTTAAAGTGAATCGTCCACTTGGGCTCTTTTCACTGTTTTATCCCTCAAAGGAGGGTTATTTACTTTATCCTGAGGGGAAGGAATCGTGCCACATCCCCTGCAGGCATTTATGCACTCATAGAGTGCTATTTACTTAGGCCATCACCACTGGGCAATACATGTACTGCCTCTGGGTGTGACTTCGGCCGTCACCACGGGCAATAATTGTACTGCCTGGGTGAATGTAAGGCCATAAGCCATAGGCCATAGGGTGGGTAGGAATGGAACCTACTCACACCCACCCCTATCATTCTGTTACCTACCGATCTGCAAGAGCAGTGAAGCGAGAGAAAATTAGTTTTCTCATATCGCTTATGTCGGCGTAATGTGGTCGTGCAAGCACGAGAAATTACGGCAGCAGGGAGTAAAGGTGATGAAAAGCAAAGCGCGCACCTGTATATCAAATTCAGTCCAGTTATACTAATGGACAGCCTAACAACCAATAATGTGTAAGCCACCTGTGCAATTTACCAAATATCTGAGTTATAAAAAATATTAATTAACATCCTATGGAAAATAGGGACTAGTACTATAGTGTACATATGAAGTCCCTATTGTATTTAAGCTAAAGTGTCTAAGCGACACATAAAAGTGTAGTCAATGGTAGGGGAGTTTGGTTATAAATTTGTTTCGCAGTGCCAAAAAATGTCATATTAGTTCTTTCAGGGCCAAATAGTTTGTCAAAGAGGGTACTCGAAGCCAAATGAGTCCCTATTATTCAAGTAACGATAACAATGGCTATATACATCACTCCATCTGTCTCTCCGTGTGGTCCGGTGGTAAAGTTACTGCGTGTTGTAGGAGGTGATAGCTCTGCCGTAGTTTTTCCTTCCAGTCCAGGCACGGCCACAACACAAGTTTGGGACTTATGCGCCTTTCTTGTCCAGTCAAAGATGGCCGCCATGGCTTCCAGTTTTCCCGCCATTTGGTCCCTGCCGCAGACAAGTCCGGGAGTTACGAGATGCAAATGGTGGTCTATTCTGTAGTCTTCACCTCTGTTCAACCCGCAGTTTTCTTTTCTGTAGTTGTGACGGGATAATGTCATAATATTCGTCCTTAGCAAAGCCCGGGATATCATCATGCCGTGAACAACACGTGGCACCTTGCTAAGCGCCAGGTAAACCCAAACCACGCTGTTCCAACACTCCCATTGTGACATCACCAGGTCACCAGCTCCAGAAAAGCCGTCCAGCTCGGTCCGCAACCGCTACTTGAATGATGATATGTATGTTAGTATCGAGAGTCGAAACACCGGTATATGTATGATGGCTATTCTTAGAGCACCAAGGGTGAGAGGCTCCAAATGGGGTGAGTGTTGTATGTACGCCTACGAAGGGTAAAAATAAAAAGCAATTTGCAATATACATGTACGAGTCGGTGTGATTAATATGTTGATATTTTTTTTTTAAATAAAGGTGATGCATTTGTTGTGGTTCTGTCTTCTCTTTTTTTTCCACCTAGCCGAGGGTAGATTAAAATGAGCAAAGCTTGCCGGCTGGAAACGATCTACTGTTCGAAGATTGTAGTGATGCATGTCAGAGATTTCAAAGTGTCTGGGTGTTAATTGTTAATAATATAACTGGTGGGATTTCCTTGACAGATGTGTTCGGAAATAAAATGAAGCCATCTGGATTTTATTAAAAGAGCACACGATGTACCTAACATTTAGCACCCACAATCAAATATATCGTCTACCAAGAGGTTTATTACCTGTAGAACAATAACTATGTTTAAACCTTTGTATATAATGCCTCAGGGATAAGGGGTTTGTTTTGTTGGACAATGCCAATGAATTTTACTAATCCATACCGACTCTGATTGTTGTTTGTTTAATGATATAAGGCAGGGGTCATGGTTTCTAATCAAAACCTTAACTGTCACACCTGTATGACGTGGTTTCGTGTGTAACAATGTCTATACTGACAACCAATCATATTTTTGTTAGCTGAATCAAACTATTAAAATAAAAAGTATAAATAAAATACCCACCACATACAAAAGTTAGTATACTGGATAGCTATCGTTGTGAAACATAATATTGTTAGTACTGTAATAAATTTGATGGATAAGTTTATCATACGTTATGCAACAAGTGAGAAGGCACTGCCTAGTTCTTGGAGGGACTCGCCCTTGCCAAAATCGTCTCCAAAGAGACCAGTAGGCCGTCCACAGAAGCGACCTCGAATTAATGATTCTGAGGAAGCATCACAAAAACAACCGCCTACGAAGAAAGCTGCTCTAGATGACGAGTCTGATCAAAATCAAATAGCACGCATGTATCATCGTATGTTGTCATATATGTGACGCGATCAAAATGTCGATACCGGTCTGCAAATATCACAATATGATTTCAAAAATCTATATCCGATCTGTTACTTTTCGTTGGAACATCTTGATTTAACAAGACAATCCGTTGTTGATATACACTTTAGAGCTCGTGTAACCCGTCCGACTAATGCAGCAGGTGTTGTCACTATCCCGAATTACATGTGATTAATAATTTTAAATTATATTAGTTCATGGACGTTCATGATCGCATTAAATAATTGGCGACCAAATGAAGCGAACTTTGTATCAGTTAAATTAACGGCAAACACGCTGTAAATTTTACATTAAAACGACGAAGCAGATCCTCCAAGATTGTGTCCGAAAACATAAATTGTAGAAACAATTACAGCGGAGCAACGTCCGAAAACTTACAAGGCATTTAAATATGATTTTTCCCCGAAGAAAACCGTGTCCGAAAACATACAGTGTCCGAAAGCATACGGTAAATACGGTACTCTTTTTTCAATTTACAAACACGTCCAAATTTTGAGCTTGTTATTATGCCAATACATGCTGCCAACCAGTTTTTGTTGTTTGCCTGTCCTTTAGTAATGTCTTGAATTCTCTCACATTCTTCCTTTTCACAATGAAGCGATGCAAAGTAGTCCTTAAAATATTTCATGCATTCATCACTTTGCAAGTTGGCCTTGTCATAATACTTAAGATCAATGTTGTGTAATTTGAGTATTTTGTGTTCTTGGTAGGGTGCTTTAATGTAGTCACCTGTACTTGTAAAAAGCATATAGATTTGCTCGCTGGAAGAGCATTGCATCATGGGTAAATTAGGGGACTTAATAATTCAAGGGACGTAACAACCCTTATCGAACTGGCCTATACTTCCATTATATGCTGAACACAGAATGGACAGCAGTGCAATGAAAATAGTCCTAACCATGACTTTTTATAAATAATTTTCATTGAATTCATAATGGGTTCAGAATAGCAAGAGCTGTTGTCTAATTCCAAAATTACAAAATTGATACGCAGCTAAATTTAATTTATTAATTTATATGCAAGTCAAATCAAGCAATTTTCTGATTTATCAAATGCTCATGTTTGATTTCTGCAATTATATAATAGAATAGTTTTAAGTTTCTGCATATATGAAAATAGACAACAGAAAAAGAATGAAACCATAGGTTGTATTTATATTATAATTTGACTAATGTTTTACTTATGTCATTTTTGTAGGTATGGTTATCCTGATCCTGGTTACCTGAAGAGAGTTCAGGAGCAGCTTGCAGCTAAAGGAGTCACTGTGACAGATCTTGTACAAGAAACACCAGTGTAGTTACCTCAATAGATTTCAGGAGGATCTTACAGCTAAAGGAGTCACTGTGACAGATCTTGTAAAAGAAACACCAGTGTAGTTACCTCAATAGATTTCAGGAGGATCTTAAAGCTAAAGGAGTCACTGTGACAGATCTTGTACAAGAAACACCAGTGTAGTTACCTCAATAGATTTCAGGAGTATCTTACAGTTAAAGGAGTCACTGTGACAGATCTTGTACAAGAAACACCAGTGTAGATCTGTTCATATTATATCAGAAGTTATGAGGGAAACTCACAAGGCAAATGTACAAGAGTATTCTTTTAGCTGTAAGAAAATATTTAACTTTAAAGGATTCAGATTTGATTTTTTAAATTTCTTTTTAATGTTAATTACTGGGCATGTCTTGCATGATAGGTTATATTCATAACCAACTGCTTCTGTTTTGGGGTTTGTGTATTTTTAATACTTATTGTACATACTAAATTTTGAAAGCATGCATTTTTTTTCTTGGACATCAGATTCTCTGCTTGTAATGGAAAGGAGCTAATTTTTGTTTGATTTCGAATTCTGTTGAAAATCAAGTATTTAATATATTTGTTTGCTTTAAATTATAGTTACTGTTTTAAGGTGTTGATAATGTAATTTTTATGTCTCGGAAGGTTATGGCTATATGATTTAATTGTCAATTTTTAAACACACACACACACACACACAAACACACACACACACACACACACATATATATATATATATATATATATATATATATATATATTTCCTTGCTAATATACAAAATATTAAATTTGACAAAATATTCCTAAATGGTGACATTTTTTTAGTTATCAAGAGATAACACAATAATTATTACATGTACATAAAATAGCTATATATATATATATATATATATATATATATATATATACAGTGGATCTACACTGATTGGTTGTGTGTGTGTGCAAGAGAGTATCATAAGATTTTTAATATCTAAGGACATGTTTTCAAATTGTTATTATTCCTGGCTATAAAACAGATCAATAAGCAATAACACTAAAATTATTTATATTTATTCAAAATAATTTTGTGCTGTACATCAATGCCATTTATTAGGACCATTGTTCTGTTTTTTAACAAGTGATGCACAATGGCATATGATTTGACAACAAGGTGGATAAAGCACATTTTTAGATAATAATAATCATAGTATACAACAAGTATGGGATGCTAGCATACATCTTGAAAAAGATCACCCATTACTAGGGCCTAAAATGATTTTTATTATTCATCCCTCTTTGTATGTGCTTGTGCAGGTGTGTGATGATTAAAATATGTGATTAGTAGAGTTGCTGAAATATGTGATTAGTAGAGTTGTCTTTCCTCAATAAAATACTTACCTATTACAAATTTTCACCTTCTTTAGGCACCTTTGGTCAATTATGTATGTGCTAAATATTTCAGTTTTGTACAATTCAAGTAAAATCAAGAAAGTGTATATTTATCCTGTATTCTATCTTCACATACAATATAGCCATTTATAATTCTTTCTGTTGATTCTGGCTGCTACTTAAGCTGCAATATTGATGATGTTCTTTCATCCTATACAAAACCTCATAGTGTACAAATATTGTAGTCTTGTTTACCAATATATCCAGTCATTGGCATACCATGTGTTTAATTGTTTTATTAGTGTGTTTTTTAATCAAGAATTCAGATGCTGTTGACACATCTGCAAAAACTATATTTATTATTTTATTATTATTATTTTTCTGCTATGTATATTTAATCTACATTATGTTTTTTTAATTTATTTATTTTGAAAGTATTTTTTTTTTCCATTACATGCTATTGAGTTTATTTTTGCTTGACCTGAAATGACTTTTTTCTTTTGTGTAAACAGTTAAATTCTCTATGGATTCAAAATCAGTATTATTATTAATAGAAGTTAATATGTTTATTTGGTTCTAGGTCTAGGTTTTAGAATTTCCTTATTGTGTTTTATGTAATCCAGGTTATGGTTTTTTTTTTTGTGAAGATCAGGATCATTCTAGAATGTTTTTTTTCTTTAGGTAATAGTTTTTTTTTTTATAGAAACTGATAATTGTTGACCTGAGGTCAAGTTGAAAACTATACAGTCTTATAACAGAGAGGGCTTTTCAGACTTTTCCTTAAAATTTAGCAATTTCAAGTCGTATTATATGTTGTGTCCAGTTGGTTTGAATTTTATTTCCTCAGATTATTGAATTCAAGTGATTATTTTCTCAAGAAAATACGGATGTCTGCTATCTCACCTCTGTCTGCACGGGTTCAAGTCTAATATTCAGCTAATGTAGTTATGTGAGAAAGCTTGCTGATACAATTCTTGGATAGAGACATTTCTGGAATTTATAGTGAAGTCAAACCTGGAATTATTTTACTGTGATTCAACAAAAGACTGTTGACACATCAACACTCTATAAGCTACCACAGACACATCATCGCCTATGTTAAAATATTTATTCTGGACTTCTGTTAAATTTTATTTAAGACTTTAAATTACTAAGATATCTGTCTGTAATTCTTGAACTAGTTTGGGATTTAATTCTCAATACCATAAGTTTTTTCCTCATTTTCACTTCGTATTCAAAGAAGATAAATTATTTGTAGAATTTTACAATTTTTTCGCCTTTCACTCTTTTCTGTTACTTATCTGAAGAACACAGACTCATAACAACACATTAATTAAAAATTTCCATGATCTCATTATCAATAATTACAGGACTATTATAACTTGGGATATTATATAGATGCATTACATTTGCTTCATTTACTACAATTTATTGCTTGAGATTTAAACAGATAATTTTGAGGTAACAAACGTTTGTATTAAACAATAATTAACCATAATAATATATATAATTTAATATGATTTATTTAATAGATTTAATCATCTATATTTCTAGCAATCGAATTCATGCAAGAGTTTGAGAATTTAAAACAGCACATGAATTTTGTTTGAAATTCAAAGATTCCTGGCATTGTCAGATTGCAGAGACCAAACTTTAATGAAACTGGATCAGTAATAGAGGATGTTAGGAGTTCCACAGAGTGCTGGCAGCAGAAAGTGTCCAGACAGTTTGGCAAAACTTTTGTATTGAAGTGAAAATGACTTGACCAAATCTTGCATTAATTCTGGCAAAATATGATTTAATTCCAGCTTATAATGAAATCAAAACAAATGGAAAAATGGATAAAAAGAAAAATATAATATTTGACATTACATCATTTAATAATATTGTTCTCTGTTAAATCATTGAATTGTCTAGGATACATGTAAGTTGCCGTTTTCTTATGGTACTGGTGTTGGGAGGTGTTTTGTTTTATTGTTTTCTTCCAAACATATGCCCAATCTAATAAAGGATCCTTTTAATAAAGCTCACTGCAGGGTAAAAATTATTTCAACTTTGTCTTTCCTTTACCACCATCTTATTTTGTTCACCCAAATGGCTTCCAGGCCTTTTTTTCCTTTGCATTACTTGGAGCCACGTCATATGCAATATTGTTTCATCTATTTTTTAAAATAAATTTTCACTACTAAATGTTTGTTATGTAATGTAGCATATATTGTCAACTGATCATTATACTGCCATGCATAATACATCGGTAAATATTTGGATTAGCTTCCTTTGTCCATACATCATGTTTGTCAATATTTGGATTAGCTCCCTTTGTCCATACGTCATGTTTATCAAGATTTGGGCAATGATGATGCTTTCTTTCTCATTATTTTTGTTTCCTGCTTCAGAACAAAAGGTTCTGTCCTATATATCGATGATGAGTTTAAGTCAAATTCACTAATTTGGTAAATGTTCCATCCTTCGTCCATATATAAGATGATTCAATGTATAAGATGAGGCCAGGTCAATAACTTGGTTTCAGTTTTTACACTATTGACTTCCAGTTTCATGAATATTAATGGTATCACTGTATGATATTCCATATTACTGGCAATCATGAAATTGTATCACTGATGCTAACATGCTTGTGATTTTACTCCCATATGGGGCAGTGCTATATTCTGTTATCAATCGACACATCTACGTAAATAAACAGTCCATACGTGTTTTAATTATGATGTACTGATAGCCAGCCTCTAGATGACTTATGTACTGATAACCAGCCTCTAGATGAGTTATTGATAGCCAGCCTCAAGATGAGTTATGTACTGATAGCCAGCCTATATAGATGACTTATGTACTGATATCCAGCCTCTAGATGACTTATGTACTGATAACCAGCCTCTAGATGTGTTATGTACTGATAGCCAGCCTCTAGATGACTTATGTACTGATATCCAGCCTCTAGATGACTTATGTACTGATAACCAGCCTCCAGATGTGTTATGTACTGATAGCCAGCCTCTAGATGACTTATGTACTGATAACCAGCCTCTAGATGTGTTATGTACTGATAGCCAGCCTCTAGATGACTTATGTACTAATAGCAAGTGTCTAGATGAGTTATGTATTGATAGCCAGCCTCTAGATGAGGTATGTACTAATAGCCAGCCTCTAGATAATAATAATAATAATAATAATAATAATAATAATAATAATAATAATAATAATTATAATAAAAATAAAAATAATGAGGACTTTGTATAGCACCTAATCTTATGAAGCTCTAAGCGCTTTACACCATCAATAATGATATGACTACGCTACAGAACAACAAATGACAAAAACAATGAAATTGGAAAACATAAAAACATGCTGAAAACATATAAGATACAAAACATGATTAGGTCGCTAAGTTTGTCCCTGCAGTCGAAATAGACGAGTCTTAAGAGCACTCTTAAAAGGGACCTCTGTGTCTTTTGTGTCTAATTTCAATGCGCAATTCGTTCCACGTCGCCGGGCCCTGGTGTGCAAATGAACGTTGTCCATATGACTTTGTTTTCACCTTGGGAACAATGAGTATACGATTATCAGAAGAAGAGTGTAAGGATCTAGCTGGTGTATACACATGGGTGAGGCTGGATAGGTATGTTGGACTGGAGTCTGTCATTGAAACATAGCACAGAGAACAAATTTTGTGTTTGATTCTGTATCGAATTGATAGCCAATGTAGGGTACAGAGCATTGGTGAGGTGTGCTCTGATCGAGGTACTCTAAAGCTGATCCATGCAGCTGTGTTTTGAACTTTTTTGAAGCTTCTGAAGTAAATATTGTGATTAACCAGACAGAATTGAGTTACAATAGTCCAGTCTTGAAAGTACTAATGAACACACAAGTGTTTTAGTGGCATCAAATGAAAGATATTTACGAATTGAACTGATGCGTCTCAATTCAAGATATGCAGCCTTGCATATGTTCATGACATGTTGGTGCAATGGGAGAGTACTGTCTAGAGTAATGCCTAGGTTCCGTACTGATTGTCAGAAATTAATGTTGGTGTTGCTGATATTTATTGTCTGAGGTAAAGGATGTGAATGAGAAAGTCTTTGTGTTGTGATCAGAATAGCCTCAGTTTTATCATCATTCATCTGCAGCTTGTTACATGTTATCCATGATATCACATCAGAAATGCACCTCTCTACTCCATGGATGGCAGCATCAACTTCAGTTGGGTGGCTAGACTTGTATATTTGGGTGTTATCAGCATACAATTGGTGCGACACTGGGTGATGATCTATGCCACTTGAGAGTGGCTGAGTGTACAGAATGAAGAGAACAGGTCCAGGAACAGATCCCTGTGGAACACCACAACATACGTCAACTGCGCTGTAGTTTATTCCATTTGCAGATATAATTTGTGTCCTGTTAACTAAGTAGGACTTGAACCACTGTAATGCTATATTGTGAAAGCCAAATACATGCTGGAGATGGTGAAGTAATATACCATGATCTATTGTGTCAAATGCTGCGGATAAATCCAGGAGAGTGAGGACTGTAATATTTCCACTATCCAAAGCAGAGAGAATCTCACTAAATACTTTCAGAAGAGTAGTTTCCGTACTGTGGCAAGGGCGATATGCAGACTGTACATTGCTAAAAACGACGGCTTGAATTCAAATGAGATAAAAGTTGAGTTAGAACAACCTTTTCTAAGATTTTTTATATGAATGGGAGATTGGAAACTGGGGGGTAGTTCTTTAAATCGTTATGCTCCAGTGTTGGTTTCTTCAGCAGTGGCTTTACAATGGCAGTTTTGAAAAATGATGGGAATTACCCTGATGAGAGAGAGATATTAATAACATCAGTTAGTGAAGGCAATATTGGGTCTAAGCACACAAGCAGCAGTGATGTCGGAATTGGATCAAGTTCACAAGACCATGGTGCACTTTTCATCACGATTGTCCATACTAAATCAATAGAAACAGGTTCAAATGCTCCTAATGGTTGTCGCTGAAATTCTGAATCATAACTGTATGGTGACGAATCAGTTGAAATTATGCTGTCAAGTGAACCTCTAATGATTTGTACTTTGTCATCGAAGAGATTTGCAAATTGGTCTGGTAGGTCTAGTGGAGAGAATGTTGTTGGAAGTGGTGAACATTTGTTCCTTGACATTAGTTTGTTAGTTATCTCGAAGAGCTCTTTGCAGCTGGAACTCTCCGTGATCTTAGTACTGTAGTGGGATGATCTGGCTAAATGGACTATGTTTGTGACGTTCTTCTTAGCGGCTTCGTAGATTTGTTTACGAATAGTGAGTCTGGTGGAAAGCCAAAGCCTCTCTGCTTTTCGGCGATGTCTTTTAGCAGTGTGAAGCTGGTCCCTAACACTGCTATACCATGGAGAACACTTTTTTTTATTGATACTCTGCATTTGGTGGCTGGGGCATGTTTTTCAAGCAATGAACGCAGGCAGTTATCAAGTTGTTCCGCTGTTGGATGTAAGAAAATTGTTAGGTTTTTTGGATGTCATGCATGAATTTGGTTCTATTTATCATACGGAGGTTTCTCTTAGTAGCAAATAGAGGTGGAGGGTTAGGGACTGATACGTCGATATGGCATACAATGCAGAGGTGATCCAATGCAAGTTCGTGGGATACAAGGGTGAATTGCAGAATATTATCATCAGGTCTATAAAGAAACCAGTCTAAAATGTGACCAAGTTTATGGGTAGGTTGGTTAACTGACTGTTTAAGATTGAAAACATGAATGGAATCTAGGAGTTTTGACGTGTTTGGTTTACCAGGACAGTCAAAGTGAAAGTTGAAATCTCCAAGAATAATTAGGTTGCCACCTATCGAATTTCCATACTCTAGAAGATTTGGAAACTGCTCCAAAGAGAGATTCAGTCAGCTTGTTTTTTCTACTAGGAGGAGGACGGTAGAGACAGAAAAAATGGACTGACCTTTGTTCCAGTGTGATTTTTTTTTGGACTAGTTCAAACGATGTGTGGCTGAAATTGAAGGTTGTGTTGTACTTAAGGCATTTGATCATGGAATTCGTTGTAATTACAGCAATTCCACCTCCACGAGAGTTGCGGGGGAACGACTTGATGGAGTAATCTCTGGGTGTTAAATCCGCACACTTACATTCATCACCTGCGGAATGTAACCAAGTTTCTGTCAGGAAGAAGACGTCAATATTCTGGTCGTTGATAAAATTAACAATTTCTGTGCGCTTTTCCGGTGATCCTACTGATTGAGCGTTGAATAATGTAATACGTAGTGGTATCCCTGGGACAGTTGACACAACGGTTGACGATTTAAGAGGAATTTGAACCAGGTTATTAAAGTTAACGGCAGAATTTTTAAGTTGTTTATCCGTTACGAGCGAAAGGGAGATAACTGGAATTTTTCTTCCTGTTCTACGCTGCCAGCTTTGAAAGAACGTCTCTTTTTTCGCTTCCGTTTATATTTAAGAAATGATGAATGTATTCCCAGTTCGTTTAGCCTTGAGCACAATGTAGTATCTAGAACCAAGGTGTGGTAATTTAATCCAATTAATGAGGGCCCGTCATAGTGTAAGCGGTCACGTGACGGCGGTTTATTAAAGCCAATGCATGATGAAACACAGTAATGTAGACGATGATAGAGAACAAGCACAAATATCATAAATATAGCACAAAATCGGAATCGATTCCACGACCTGCCGCATCTGAGTCGGATGCTCTAACCAACACGCTACTGGAGCGGTCGAAGTTTTTTTTAATGATATTGAGCTTCAAGTTTAATCTTTGATTGCGGCTGAATATAATTTACTGATCGTATAGAGATAGTTTTGATAGGAGGCAAGCAATTCGGAATGGGTGTATATTTGTGAATGCTGTCGCAATGAAATTAATTGACTAGAAGCACCAGAGACACCGGTTACTATCCATATAGTTCTGACAATAATATATATTGGTGCACCTACAATGGTTGACGTGGTCGTGATAACAGTCACACCATGACCAATATTTGCTGCTGCAGCAAGGCTGCAAATAGTATCTACGATCATAGTCCGAGTTTCCTTTGACCCTTGCCACCCCATGTTTGATATTTGAACATGTATATCAAAAATGATGTGGCAAGGGTCAGAGGAAACTCGGGCCACTACTTTCAAACTCATGCATTTGTAGTTCAAAATCAGCGCGATATTATTGGTAATTCCATCTCTCAACTATTGCTCTGTTTCGATTTTTTTAAACGTCGGTATGACTGCAGGTCTGACGTAGTTTAAAAGTTAAAAAAAATAGTAATGCAATCGCCTATTTGAATTGGCCGACCGGCTGAACTTGTCCAGTCTCATCAACACGCGCAAAAGCAATATGCATACGCACCTCTAACCAGATAATACTTTTTACTGGCTAAATTGTCATTTACTTATAAAACAGTTTTACCTAGGGAATGCTTAAATCTCTGGCGATTGTTCATTATGGGCATCACACGAAACAACTATTACGCCAGAACCTTTGACATATAACATTATGATCGTCTTAACCCAATAACTATTAGCCGACAAATGTGTCCTTGATGAATGACAGCCAAGACCCTTCTTTTCTTATTTGAGTCAGTGTTGGTTTAAATATTTGATTGTGAATATAACTGGAGTGGATACATAGATGAATGCCACTTCGCCATTGTAGAAACAATTTCGGTGTGTTTTTGCATCTTCCGCTGAAGGTAATGCTTCGACGTGTTCAAGTTAATGTGCGATGATTCATAACTGTCCTCGAGCTGGCTTAGGTAAATCAGGGTGAACCCAATGGCAATTTCGATTTGACCCTGAACAAAATTATATGACGATTCATATGAGAGTTTGGTAACACCACTTTGATGTAAATATTCCTCGAGAAGTGGAGCGAATGTTGACATCCGCTGCCTGCTGATCCAACATCTAGTCGGTAAATTTATCAACCACATCACCACAGTCAGATTCCATTACTTATATAAAATGACAGAAATCTAATCTTAAACAGAAAAACTAAAGACACTTAAGTACCCGTCATGATAAACACCGACTAATTCCAACTAAATTTCATCTCCTGCGACTTGGGATGCTGACAATGCAATTGTGAAAAATGTATAAACTTCGTTATCTGACCTGGAAACAAATGATATTGGCTTTTAATATCAGCAATCAAAATGCCGATAATTACTTTTGAAAATTCATATTCGATCCCACGTACATTTAGTTCCAGTTATGATAAACAAGTATGATTGCATACCTTTAAGCTGTGACTTTTTGTTTCATCAAAACCCTTTGCAAAGAAAAGTTAATATAAAAGGGCCGTTTGCGAAGATTCACGTTTCAATTTTTCTCCTTCTTTGAATAATATTAATTTTTAAAAAATCTGAAACAATACTGCATGTGGTTGGGCGGACACTTACCGATTTGATGATCCACGTATTGTTTCGTAACCTCAGCATCAATATATGCTTCGATATGAGCAAAGAACACAACGCTGTCTCAGATTCCTCCATTGTCAGTGAGGTAAGCCCGATTGTTTTACGACAGAGTGACGTATTATCTTGACAAAAATATCTTTAAAGTGTACGTTTGACGTTCATAGTTTACCAGTTTGGTCTTCAAAAATCTCAAGCTTAAACGGATCGACACCACTAACAACACGATTAGTAAACTCGACAAATCTGATTTGATGTCAAATCGGCTCTGATAACACATCATTACCGTGTTGTCAAGCTGAGTAACGTCTATAAATGTTAATAGACATAGAATAATACGCGTACTTTAATATGAAAATCAATACCTGTGCTCCAGAGCAAAAACAAGAAGATGACCATATATGAGACAATCCCAACGTGTTTGTATTGGCATAGTCAAATGAGGGTATTAGATGACGGCACCTGATAATCGAGGGCTTCTTCCATTTTTATATGGCCACACACGCTATTTTTAAACCATTCATGATGCAAATGGCTCTATAACGCTGCAGCTCTTACAACCGCCGGAGACGCTGCTGCTGGTAATGCTTGAATCGCTGCAAGGAATTGAAATATTCCAGCAGTCTTTTGCATGTGTCTTACTTTTACTTCTGACTTGGATAATTTTAATGTTCCTGAAGTGTTATTGTATTGGACTGTATTTAACTGGATCAACCACACGGTGACACATCCAGTTAATTTTGCTGGAGAAAGTTTCAGTGTAACTCCACAATTGTTTTTGGTTGCTTGTTTTATTTTCACAAATTAATATTCAATACGGCCGGCCTTCACTTCGTGATATTATGTAAATGACGTAACAGTTTTAATTATGAATACTACCAATTTTCTACTTTTGCAATGATGACCCTAATTCAACTACCATCACTTTCCAACAAAGAGCATCAAAGGGGGTCATAATCATCCTTTACAAACGGTTGGGAGGGGCGGTGTCTGATCATTATGAACCAACATTTAATTGGAAATGAGCAAGGCGTGCCAAACGTTAGAATCTCAAGTTTAAATATATTATCTTGAGAACCAAAATGCTAGTAGTGCTACAATTGTTTTGCGGAATGTAACTTGTAAGGTAAATAAGCTACTCCGATGCCGTTCGTTATTGGCGGTATTGTTATATTCTGGGAATAAACAGGAGCTTCGAAACAGGTTAGACTATTTGCTAGATTTATGTAAAATATTACTTCAAAGTAAGTGTGCTATAATTATTGCAGTATTTATACACTTTAGTACGTAGAATTACCATTTGTAGTTTGACTCATTCATAGTGTTTGATATACATGCATATTTTGAGGTATGTGCAATGTGGTGTCTAGAATCAACATTGTCATTCATTATTGTGTTAAGTCGTAGTAACCTCGTGCATTTATTCATTTGATATTATAGATTTGCAAATGTTGAATTGAATTATAAACTTTGTATCATGGTTGCGGTGTGCAACATTAGTATGGGAATGTGCATATATGTGTATACTTGTTGGAGTATCATGTGTACTGATATATCAGAACATGGATATGTGCATATCTATGTACATTTGTAGAAGTGCAATGTACAGAAATGCGTCTGATTATATAATATTTTTTGTCTAATAAGATTGAGAATATATATATATATATATATATATATATATATATATATATATATATATATATATATATATATATATATGTATGTATGTGTGTGTGTGTGTGTGTGTGTGGATGTGGGTGGGTGGGTGCGTACAGGAACAATCTATTTCTATTTCACGAATGCGAGGCCAAAAAACGGTAATGGCCTACCTGATGATACCAATGTTAGTGTGAGTTTACATATCAAAGGGAATATGCTATACTAATGTCCTTATATGTATACTTTAGAAGCTTTTGGGGACCATAGAGAATTACCCAATACAGTGGTCCGAGTCTATGGGAGACAAAAGACAGAAGGAAGAACGGAGGGAGACAAATGAAAAGAGAAGGAAGAAACACATATGAGTAGGAACTCAGGACAGGAGGGAAATTTCACATACTAATTCAAACGATGAAATAGGCCGTCGCTTGGTCGAGTGATAGGGTTTAGTTGAATTATATTTGAGAGATGACTGTATGAAATATATTGAATTGTTGTTATTTGAATTTCACAATTTGTGTATTTATTAACTTAACTGTCGGCACCGCTGACTGAAGGGGGTGGGGGTGGGGGGTTCAGAGCTTTGCATCTATCTGTCACTACGTCAATTTCTGACAAAATCAAACCATGGTGGGTCTTCTGTATTAATTTAAATAAATTGTGAGTATCCGACTCCAAAACGGAATAAGCAGCAACCTTTACAGTCTTGTTGGGAAATTTACAGACCTGTATCAGTTTGATGCCGACCCATCTACAACTACTTGAACCCTCAGTTAACTTGACGATATACAAAGAGTATAGAACTCGATAGTTGCGATTACCGTACTGCAACAATCATTTTGAAGAAACGCTTTTTGCCAAATTGAATTTATACTAATTTTGAATTGGTTACTAAAACATTATACTTTATTACTTAAAGAATCCCTCACCCCTCCCCCAATTAAATCTAAACTTTATGTTGTTAGCGAATTCGTCTTGTCCTACAATACATACCATAAATACAGATGAATATAAATTCTTTGAAACAAATATTATATTCCATTTAATTATAACATAAACTCGAAGGAACTAAAAGAGTTGCAAAAATATGAACTTTACGGTTAAAATCTTAAATATTAAAAAGTGCCTATTGCTTTAAGAAGATTACAAACACAGATGAATTTTTTCTTCTAAGGAAAGACAGAGGTATTTTGATTCTCGATGAATGAATTAATTAAGCTGCTCTCATATTATTCACAGTGTGAATGTTCGCTCAAATTGAATCAGAACAAAGGACTCTCATCCTTTCCCAATGGAAACGCGTGAATCATCTAGCTTACTTTTCAATTAGGGATTTAGGAATTTCCATGTTTAGCAACTTCCCACTAAATATAAATTGCTGACCTTTGTATACAAGAGAAATGATATTATGGGTTTTTGCATTTGCTCGCAAAGCACGATCTTTATTAATATAGTATACAGTAGTACAGAAATATATATATGCTCTAATATCCATATATTCTAATGGAGAATTACTTTCAATATAATTTAATAACAAATTAGTTTTAATACAATTTAGCAAAAATTCAATCTTAATACTTTTACTCACAAATTCTGTCATAATAGTTTTTAAAATACTTTTTTCTGTACCTTTCCCTTATAGCTTGTTCTTCTGCTAGTGATTGCGGATTCGGTAGGCTTATTATATGTTGTTGATACCATATATGTTGCTCTTCTTCATGTTGTGAGGTTGCTGAAGATATTTCTTTGTGTTGTTCTTGTGTAACTTCTCTTTCTTAGATCTGGTTAGACCGTTTCCCGATTTGGGTTTTGTTGATTAAGGCACAGGTTCAGCCCTTTATTATTATCTCATGAGAGAACCTCTTTATCTGTTGTCTATGCCACTCCATCCTTTCTTCCTTTGCTCTACATTCATTTTTAGGTTGTTGTCGTAGCTTGCACCTGAATTTCCGAAATTTTACGCTGGATTTCTTCTAGTGTATTCAGTGATTGGGCGAGATATTAGTGCCCCAGGACTTTATTTTGTTGTATGTTGACGTGGTAATTTCATATGTTTAGGATTTGTCTTTGTTGTTTTATTATGTAGTCTCTCCAGTTCGAATGGTGATTCTATTATGAGCGAAATTTTTAGAATGTATAAAGATTTCCTGGCAAGCCTCTTCGTTCATGAATTGGGACGGAGTTTTTAACTCTGACTTGTATTTGGGTTGCACGTCTGGTGTTCTGGCACGTGTCTCTCTAACGTCTTTTCAAGTTCAACAACAGTTTCTTCAACGTCTTCTTTCATGCACTCATTTGCCTCTTGTAAACGTACCATAGTTTCTGCAGTTACTGTTGTGACGTTCTTGATATCCTTGGTAAGTTTGGTTCTCTTGGAAACTGAACAAGATTCCTTCTCTGTTCCCATGAGTGCCATCATCGGCTACATGGTGACCTTTGTAGTCATTTGAATACACTCGGAACTTTCAGCTATTTCTTTTGTGAGTTTAATCAACAACACAAACGTTCGTTGAAAGCTCTATGTGATATTTTAAAGTTCATTCTGACGCATTGTAACGTGTTAGACTTTTATGAGACCTTGTATCAAATTTGTAATCAATATTATTGCTGTTGATCTAGTGGCGTCTATGGTATCTATGCCAGACATTTTTATACGTTTGTTGTTTTTGTTAGATTGACGCGTTAGACAGATCTGTGTCTAGACCGACACATTGTGCCCTTCCCTCCTCCCGCGACGTAATTTAACACACACACACACACACACACACACACACACACACACACCTCGAATTTGCATGTGCTGTAAAAATTATGTAGCCAGTATACGAAAATTAGCAAGTCCGTCATGTTTTGCTGTTTTGCCACCCCAACCCACGCCAACTTTGAGTAAAGTTGAAATGACGTCCCTTCCCCCTTTAAGCGACTGCATGTTACGAAGAAAAATAAAGGGTGAGAAAACTTTTGTTCCTTTTTTTTAAATTATGATTTAAGAAACTAGGCAAAATCAGCATGACATACGGTTTGAGAGATATTATGTTTCAGACTACAAGCAGTGACGTTTTAACCAATGGCAGGGCCCCTAGGCTTCGAACTTCTTTGGGCCCCTCGACATCCAATCGCGAATTTCTCGCTCTTTTAATTAATTTAACTTACCAAAAATGATATAAAAAGGTGGAATTTAGCAGCAGCCTGGTTGTTGTGGCATGGAGGAGAACTTTTAAAATGTAGAATCTTCGATTACGCAGCATTGCCATGGTATGGCTAAAGGTAGACCAGCGAAGTTGGTCGATAAGCCTTTTTTTTATTTTTTTTATAAGCCGTCAAGTCAAAATAAAAAAAAGGCTTATCGACCAACTTCGCTGGTCTAGGCTAAAGGTTGTATTGGCCCTGCTCTTGGTGGGCCCCTAGGCTTCAGCCTAGTCAGCCTTATGGATAATACGGCCCTGACTACAAACCTGCTTTATGAAATAGTGAAGCCTTCCCCCTTGAGAAAAAGGAAAAAAAAATTGGAATGACGTATCTTCCCCCTCCAAGCGACTGCAAGTTACGAAGAAATAAATAGTGAGATAAAACTTGTGTACTGTTTTATTAGCATGATGTTCGGTTTGAGAGATAGTATGTTTCCGACTACAAGCCTGCTTTGTGAAATAGTGAAGCAAGTGAGCGATGTCAGATTATTAGTATTTTATTTTCCATTTTGTATTTTTCTTTTTCTTCCTGTAGCGCAAGCACATTTTAAGTATAACGTAACCAATATCGCACATGGTGTCAGTAGAAGTAATACTATTAATGTTTTCCTGCTTAATATGTATTTTTAAAAATCTTATTCTTAAAAATAAGCGACAAGACTCAGCTTTTGTTATATGAAGATGAATATTTTTCCAGTTTATATATAAATGTGATTGGAATTACGGATAATTCTTACTTTTACACATATAACTAAATTACATAGTCCATCATGGTTTAAGTCAAAGTGTATCTACATGATCCAGTCATGGTAGTATTGATCTGGTGATGAAAAGAACTCTTCTATTTGGAGGTAGTTTTTGTCGATCACATGACATTTATTCTACTTTCTTTTTCGGATGTACGGTATAATGGCGTGCGGACAGTTAACTGCTATTTATTTTATTGTTGACATTACATGTTGTAGAGGTGAAGAACTGCGAAGAGACTCATTAAACGGCGGGCCGTGTTACCCGTAAAAATGCCGGAATTTGGGAGGTCGTAACGATTTCAATCATGTTTTCTGACCTTTATTCCCGCACAGTAACTGATTAACTTAGTAAGTCGAATCAGTCTTTTATCGATTGATCGTCTCACGTTTTCACTCACTCATTGTATATGATTAATTCTTTCTGAACGAACGATAATCGAATGGTGGTCGAATTTAGTTTATCTCGCGGTGTCTAGAGTCAGAAGGATATCTCCGCGTTATATTTATATTTAGTATTTATCATTTGCGGGGTGGGTGGGGGTTGTGGTAATATACGGCATTAACATTTGTTGCTACAAAAGATCTAACAGTTACAGGTTACCTGAGGTAAGACTCTCACTCAGTTGTAACCCTTTATGTCTTATGAATGTTTTTCTCTGGTTTAGTCAGTTGTAATCTTGCCATATTTAAACAGTATAATATGGTCACATTTGTGCTAATGGGTCATAAAATATTACTGAAGTATAACCACTGGCTGGTCTAAATGCTTATGGCTTCCACCTCTGATGTGAGAGGTCAACGTTTTCATCTAGTTCAAATTCTTTTTCTTCCCTTACTCCACATATTTCCACACATTTTAGTCCCTTGTATTACTGAAGAGAGAGAGAGAGAGAGAGAGAGAGAGAGAGAGAGAGAGAGAGAGAGCACCAACCAGCCAGTATTTAGATGAAATTGTGTAAATTGTTTAATTTATTTAGAAAATGGGGGTTATTGATTTTTTTCAAATTATTCTTTTTGTAAAGAAAATTAATGATAAATAAACTGAAATTCACCCTTGATAAAAGAAATTGTAGATCAACAGTTTACTGTTGAAAACATTTCTATGTGTATTCATACACTAAGGTTGAATCACAATTTGATATATTATCCGTTAGATTGCTATATTCCAGCATGTTAAAAACATGCTAGGATATAATATAGCATGCAGTATCACTTGGGGTCACAGTGCTTTATAAAAAATATCGACTATGATCCCAGATTTTGTTGCGAGTGCTGTGGCATCATTGGGAGACTTGCTTAGTTCTTAGCTGATGGATTATTTGGTAGATGTGAGTCATGTTGACTTAAAAAGTCATGTATGTAAATAATGGAAGTCCCAAACATCACTAATCTACCAGAATATGAATAATATTTTCAGCATCCTTGTATTATGTTCTGAATGTTTTCAGTGGCAGTGTTTTAATTTTCTTTATTACTGTGACCAGATCACAGATGCATACTCCAAATGAGGTCTTAATATATTTAAACACAGAGAAAGGAAATTTTTCTTATCAACTGTTATGTATGCAAGTAATTTGACCATCAGAGCTTGTTTGATATGGCTACCTTTTTAAATCCCATGTCCACGATGGCTATCTTTTTAAATCCCATGTTCACTATGGCTACATTTTTAAATCCCATGTTCACTATGGATACCTTTCTGAATCCCATGTTCACTACGGATACCTTTCTGAATCCCACGTTCACTATAGCTACCTTTTTAAATCCCATGTTCACGATGGCTATCTTTTTAAATCCCATGTTCACTATAGCTACCTTTTTAAATCCCATGTTCACTATGGCTACCTTTTTAAATCCTATGTTCACTATGGCTACCTTTTTAAATCCCATGTTTACTATGGCTACCTTTTTAAATCCTATGTTCACTATGGCTACCTTTTTAAATCCCATGTTCACTATGGCTACCTTTTTAAATCCCATGTTCACTATGGCTACCTTTTTAAATCCCTTGTACATTAAACTGTATTGAGGCTTAGGGTCTATTGTATTTCATATGAAATTTAAGAAAAAGTAAAGTAAACTTTATATAGCTTGTGCAATGTGTATGTTTCCTTTCAAAGTCTTATCCTAATATTTTTGTAACAGATCATATAGAGGAATAGTGTGGACTAATACATTGTGCTTAATATAACCTAATAAATCAGAAATGACCTACATTAAGCATGGGCTTTTCATGTCATGAAGCATGGGCTTATCATGGGGCATGGGCTTATATCAGATAAATATGGTAAGTTACTTCAGTTCCTGAGAATCTGCTTACTTTAAATATTCCAAATATGTATGTATTTTAGAAACATAATTATATGCTTACTGTTTTATATCATCTTTACTTTACAGATCCCAGTCAGAACTAAATTTTGGAGATTTGTGCTACAATGGCAGAAGGTGGGAGAGGTAAAAACTTAAGTTTTTCAAATAGAATTATTGACTGGTGATAAACTGCCTAAGTTTGACATCATTATTTTCTAATAAGAAACTCCTGTTCAAACATAATTGTAGCTTTGATATATATATTTACCTCATCCTGTAGGATACTGTACATTACAGGAAGTGTAAAATTGCCTTAGGGCTTCTGTGAATTATATAGATTTACCTGTCAGGTAACCATTTACATGTCTCAGCTATATTAGGGTATAGGCCATTTGAGAATGCATGAAAAGATGGCACTCTAACATAAGTGTAGTCATATACTAAATGACAAGTAAGAATAAATAAAATAATCCCTATATGAATAAACAATAATTATGAAATAAATAAATAAAATATTTATTTATCAAATAAAAAAATAAATGTTGGCTTCATACTAAATATACATAAAAAAGGGAGTAGAATATTTAATTGTAACAGTATACCCCTCCACTTTAAATGGCTCCAGCAAACAACATTTTAAAACTTCTGGTTGACAGATTTTTACTTTGTGAAATACAGCAGTTAAATGGAGCATCTTATTCCTTGCACATTCAATAAATACCAAATTGATAAAATTGTTATGTAATTTACAACATACATATGTATGTCAATATTGCAACATCGCCCAGCAAGTGGACAATGCATGATTCTGTCCTCAAAGTAACCAACATGTTTAAAAAAATCATAGCAAGTCAAAAGAGCACTTCAGCTATTATGCAGCTTTGTTGCAGTGCACAATATGCAACTTGCAGATCATTTTTTTGGTTGTGACTATTTTTCATTTAAATATGTATAGACCATAGATGATATTTGACCGTTAAGTCTACCACCTATGTTCTTTCGTAACTTTGTTACGTTCCTCAAAGAATACAGTTATGTTATTTTATTTTATTCAGGTTTGAAGTTACCGTAAATTTTCTAGAAGCTTGCTTAAATAGATGACCTATTCTTTAATTGTGTGATCTCTTTCTTGTTTCACATGTTACATAATCATTTTTGCACTTTATACAAATCAGAAAAATAATTTTCCTTTCTTTCTTCTTGCAGACTATTCATTTAGTATCACATGTATGTATTTGAAATGTAACTTTATATTTGAATATATTTTTATATATTTATATTAGGATGTTTGAAGTATATAACACCTCGACACTCTAGTTCACATAAGAAAGATGTGCAAATTTTCACAGGCCATTGATTGTAATTGTAAGGAAATAAAACTGAAGTGCCATCTAAATGTAATTCTAAAACTTATTTATTTCTCATCTTCAAAGCTTCATTTAAAGCCAATACAGAACAATGGTACATTGAAGATGAAAGAGAGAATTGCGTCACAATCTTAGAGTTCACCAGTTTCAGAGACACTAGTAACATCTCTTTGTCATTTTTTTCAACCCTAAGTTGTAAAGCTGTTCTAATTTTTTAGAAAAATGTGATCCACTTTGACAAAATAATAATAATACTTCTACAAATAATAATAATAATAATAATAATAATAATAATAATAATCATAATAATAATAATAACAATAATGTTGTAGTACAGCACCTGATCTTTAGAAACTCAAAATGCTTTACAGTATTAGATAATTGAAAAAAATCTACAATGACATGATTACAAAAACATACACCATGATGTTACAAAACAAAAACATGCTGACAATATTTAAGGAAGTGTAAAATTAAAAATGTTATGAGCATTCAGTGGATTTAATATTTAGCAAAACATTAAGGACATGGCAAATTACCAACTAGATCACCTTTGTTATAATGGGAAGGGACTGTCAAAAGAGAACAAATAACTTAAAAATAAAGAAATCTGTGTGATGTATTTTTAAAATAATTGTTTTTTATTTTAAAATAGTTTTTTTTCATTATAAGTTATTGTCATGTAATACTGTTTACTAGACTTGATTTTTGTACAATAGAATTAAGTGTTTGACTATTTAAATACTTTATTTATGATAATACTTGATAGAAATATTGTATCTACTTGCTATTCTTAAAATCATTGATAGTTTGGTAAACAACTTTTTTTTTAAAAAAAAATTTTCTCAGAGTAAGAATCATTAAGTTGAGTCAAGGACATACCTTGACTACGTGATGTGAGGCATGTGTTAATTTGTAAATAAAGTTATTCCCCCCAAAATATAAACTCGACTACCATCAGGGAATCTGTTTTGTATTTTTGGTAATCTTAATACTGATGTTGTGAGATGAATTTTATCAGTTGTGCCTTAACACTTGAGAAGTCAAGTTCTTTTATGTTGTGTCCAGATTGCAGCTAAAATTTTATATTTTTTCAAATTATTCAATTTCAAGTGATTGTTTTCCCTGAAAATACTAAAGTGCTCTGATAATTCTTGGACATTGATATTTACTGGAATTTATACAAAATTAAAAAACTGGAGTAATAGTGTTGGTGAGGCAACAATAGACTGTTTTCACATCAGTACAATGGTTACTGTAGCATATGTCATTGCCTTTCATTTTGGAACTTCATCGGGATTTGAACTGTGATTCCATTAGAACTTTCTATTGATACGACTTGTGTTTTATAACTCTTGGATTGCAATTTGGATTTAATTCATAAATACTGAAATTCTTTGTTTTTGACTTTGTAATCTAGTGGAATAAATTATTTGCTAAGTTTTACCAAGCTTGTTGTCTCCACTCTTTTCTGTTACTTATGTTTAGAGCATAGACTCCTAACAAAGCTCAGAGGAAGACAAAAGGTACAGAAGTTAAGACCTACAGAAACATTGGAAGGATTTATTATTATTATTATTATTATTATTATTATTATTATTATTATTATTATTTGACATAATTGCTTAGCAAAACAAAATATCTCACTATATTTGGTCTCTGTTAAGAGTTGCTCTCCAATGTGTTAACAGTAGTAATTATTGACCTCTCACATGGTTAAGTAATGATCAGCGAGTTGCATTTATTAAATATATATTCAAGAGATGCAAATATATTATTTCTTGGCTAATAAGAAGATTTTTCAAAACCATGTTGATTGATGGCTTATGTAAGTGTAGGTATATCATTTTGGTCCGAGATGTAAACCAATCATATATTTGTGCAATTGCTATTGAGTGGAATTTAGCAATTTTCATGCTGTTGGTGCTATTTAGTGGAGTTGAGCAATTTTCATGCTGTAGCAGTACAGTTGCTATTAAGTGGAGTTGAGGAATTTTCATGCTGTAGATGCTATTGCTATTCAGTGGAGTTGAGGAATTTTCATGCTGTAGGTACTATTTTCATGCTGTAGCAGTGCATATTTTGAACATCCTTATTTTATTCATTAATAACTGCATTACATAGCATCCTGGTTGAACCATAGGACTGATGAGCTGCATGAGGTGTCATGAGAGGGGGTAACACCTCTGGCTGGCTAAGCATTCATACTCCTTCAGGGGTACCTTGCCCACTTGGCATTCAGCTCTCATCCGGGGCTCCAGGAAGCTGTGGCATGCACAGTGGTCACATCCCGGAAAACGGCCTCTTCTGGCATTCTAAACTAGGCTGAGGGTATGGTTGTTCAAGCCTTGGTGAGTTAGGCTTTGTCTACTTAGCATGTGAAGACTGGATTTGGCAGCCTGCAAGGTGGAGCCACCAGCTGGTCAGCAGGCAAAAAGGCGATTTCCAGCAAAGCGTCATGAAGCACTTATAACTCAATGAGAGACGTAAGACATCTTGGTCATCCACTACAGTCAACTTGGTCTCTATCCATCTTGATATTGTTGTGCTGCTGGACTCATGATTTTGGGCAAGATAGTGAGTTCGACTAACTAAGCAATTTTTCCTCTCTTAAAACAAACGTCACTGCACAGTCATTCTTATCATCCACCCATTCCATTTCATCACCCACTAAAGTCCTGTGGCAACATGCAGGTGGCAAAGCAGCAAGTGTGGGTACACTGGCAGCCATAGCCATACCTGCATACAGGTTCAGGCCATTAGGGTCGATTACATGGACATGGAGCAGAAGTGAAGTCTGGCATTTCCCTGTGTGACTGAGCAGCTCTCTTCAGGAATGCACTGCTTACCTCCCTGGCATGAGGAAGAGGCTATCAAATGTGCCCTCCCTAGCCAGCATACTGTGGGTGGTGGGGAGCCTACTCTAGCAGTCAAAATACAACAAACATTGAGGATTGTTTCTCTCACACTTGGCACATGCACCTTACTGGACAAAGACAAGGCGGAAAGACCCCAGAGGAGATCTGCCCTAGTAGGAAAGGAACTCGCCAGATACAGTGTGAACATTGTTGCCATGAGTGAGACCCAGCTTGCTGAAGGCAACCTCTGTGAAAGGGGCTCCAGATACACTTTCTTTTGGAGCAGCGGAGGAAGTGAAGAGCACCGTGAGGCTGGTGTCAGCTTTGCAGTGAAGACACCTCTAATTATCAAATTGGCTGGACCTCTGAAGACAGACTCATGACCACGAAACTGCCTGTTTTGTATGGAGAAAAAGTACTTTACCATCATCAATTCTGTAAGGATCTTCACTCCATCATTGCAGATGTTCCAATGGCAGATAAGCTCATCACAATTGGCAATTTCAATGCAAGAATAGGCCATAATCACGTTGCATGGGATGGAGTGCTAGGAAAGCATGAAGTGGGTCACTGTAACAGCAATGGTATCTCTTTGCTTCAGACTTGCGCCGAGCATTAATTGCTGACAACCAATACAGGCTTCTGCCTCCCTACCTGAAACCGGATGTCATCATGGATGCACCTTAGCTCTAAGCACTGGCACAACACTGACTACATCATTGTCAGGAAGGGGGACAGACAGGATGTGCGTGTGACCAAATCCTTGTGCGGCACTGACTGCTGGACAGACCACCGTCTCATCATCATCAAGCTCAAAATCAGTTTCCCCCAATTACCCATCAAAGAAGCACTAGATGACCTCCAACCTACATCTGCACTCCAGTGGCAAAGCACCTGGTTCAGACACCAACCCAGCTGAAGTCTACAAGGAATGGGGGTAGCCCTGATATAAATGCTCTACCAACTGTTTTTACTGATGCGGCAGAAAGATACTATCCCCCAGAAATTCAAGCACACTTCAATAATCCACCAGTATAAGTCAAAAGAGAACCGCCAAGCCCGAGACAACCACCAGTGTATATCCTTACTCTCAATTGCTGAAAAGATTCTCAACAGAATCCTACTGAACCGCCTGACTACACACCTTGAGAGGGACTGCTTTCATAAAGCCAGTGTGGATTCTGAAAAGAACATGAGACCATCAACATGGTGTCTGCTGTGAGGCCACTACAAGAGAAATGTTAAGTGCAAAACACCGACCTTTTCTCCATCTACGTTGACATGACAAGGCCTTTGATAATGTCAGCAGAGAAGGCTTTTGGAAGGTATTGGCCAAGTATGGATGCCCAAGAATATTTATAACCTTTGTGCAGCATTTCCATGATGGCATGAGTCCAGGACAATGGAGAAACATCTGAACCATTCCAAGTAACCAATGCATCAAGAAGGGATGTTTTATGCCATGCTGACTAATGGTTTCAGAGACGGAGAGGTTTGAGTCAGCATTAGGTACCATACAGATGGAAAACTATTCAACCCCAGGATGCTTCAAACAAAAACCTAACTTATGACAGACACCATCAGGAATTTTTATTTGCTGATGAGTGTGTCCTGAATGCTGGTTCAGAAGCCAACCTACAATGCAGTGTTGACAAGTTCTCCAGCACTTGCAGAAGCTTTTTTCTTACCATCAGTACCAAGAAGATACCAAGAAGACTGAAGTCCTGCATCAGATCTCCCCTGGAAAGCCCTATGGTGAGCCCAACTTCACCATCAATGGCCAATATCTTAATGTAGTGAACCGCTTCACGTACCTTAGCAGCCAACTGTCACATTGTGTCACTATTGACAACAAAGTGAACCTTCACATTGCCAGAGCCAGTGTAACTTTAGAAGAGGCATCAGTATCTAGACCAAATTAAAGGTCTACAGGGTAGTTGTGATCCCCAGGAACTTAAACCACTTTCACACCACAAGTCTCAGGATAATCCTCAATATTAAGTGGCAGGACAAGATTCCAGACACTGAGATACTTGCCCAAGCAGGTCTCCTCAGCATCAACACCATGCTGATGCGGTGCTAGCTAATGATGCGGCTGTTGAAGAGACTTCTATGGCAAGCTACAGCAACGACTGCGATCCCATGGAGATCAGAAGAAATTATTCAAAGATAGTCTGAAAGCTGCATTGAAAGCATTCAACATAAATCATAATTCATGGGAGCAAACAGAAAGTGATTGAATAACTTAACATTCATCTGTGCACAAAGGCTCCAAATTATGCAAATCTAGTAGGACAGCAGCTGCAGAGCTGATGAGGCAAGCCAGAAATGCCTTTGCAATCAATCCTCATGGAGATGTAGCGCTCCCCTGTCCCTTATGCAAACAAACATTCCTTGCAAGGGTTGGCCTCATCAGCCTCATCAGCCACCTGTGCATGCACAGAACAGATCCAACCCCTCCAACCTTCAGATGACTAGAGAGGTTCCGCCGAATCGATGGATGAACAACAACACCATAGGCATGGCTCTGTCTCTGTCTATCTCTACCTCTATCTCTCTCTCAGTTTTAAAGTTCTAGGTATTTCCAAAACCCTTATACATGTATATCTATCCAAATACCTAAATATGTAATGTGTTATGTCTGCATTAATACACAACTGACTATATATACATGTCAAATCCTTCCTTTTTATGGTGGGATGGGATGGGGCAAGCTTAGTTCCTCAAGAGATAAATTTTCCAGTCCTATGCCTGAGACAGGCTGAATGATATTTAAAAACATTAATATCCTCATGCTTAATTTGAAATAAAATGATTTTACTATCTGTTGTCCCTCTCCAGTGAAGTTACCAAGTTTTTCAGCTCCATAAGAGGAGGAGCATGTGTTTTAGTTTACTCATCACTGCAGAATTGTTTTCTTTCCATGAGATTGTTTCATTTTTTTCTGCTTTTTCATTTTTCATGTCTTTACCACACAAATAAAAGTAATATTTGATTATAATTTGTACTTTTGGAATTTTGGTAAAGGTTGATTGAGAAAAGAATGACAGGAATGCATACAAGCAGTTCTTTATTTTCAGAAGGTAACATGCAAGTAGGTGATGGAGGAATTAGCAACACTGTGGAGGTTCGAGGCTTTTCAAAGAAGATAAGTCAGGAAGTTATGGAGATGTACTTTGAGAATTCACGGCGATCTGGAGGCGGCGATCTGGAGGTCAAGATCAGAGATGATGTTGCTTACATTACTTTTAAGGAGGCTGAAGGTGCATATCTGTGAACATTTAATCTTCTATTTTGTGGTATTACCTAATTTTGACCCTTCTTTTGTAATGAAAGTATGACCATTCTTTATATTCTTTTTTTAAAATCATAGTAGTAAAATGAACTATGTATTTTTTTTTATGTAACTGCAGTTAATCCTTGAAGTGATTATTGACATATAGGCCATTCTTCCAGAAGAGGTCTCATAATGCTTGTTGCAACATAAATAAGAAGCTGTTTACACATCTGTGATACTTCAGCTTCACATGATTGGTTGTTAAACTAAATTTGATTGGCATTATGTTGTAGTCTTTACCTTTCATTTATTATGGAACGTTTACATATGTTTGTTTAAAATATGGATTACCAACAAAATACCAATGGCTGGCTCCAAAAATGGTTCATCTATAGATGATGATGACAATGATTTGTAAAGTTTTGAAGTATATCAGATTATTGGAGATGTTAAAGTGTTACTGCAAATGTCAGTGAGTGAGTTTGAACCTGAAAATGATGTCGAATACAAATCAGATGTACATGTTGGATGGACAAAATCATTTCCCTGGTTGGAGTTTCTTTATTTCCTCCTCTGCTTTAGTTATTTTGATATTTATTTTGAAGAAAAAAAATTCTAAAATGGAGTACTATGGATCAGAGAAAACTGTTTTAAATCATTCTAGTCAACCTCAATATTTCAAAGTTAAATGTAGAAAAAGGTATAATACAAAACCTAATTCAAATGCAGACAATTTAAAAGTCGACTGCTGCAAATGTCTTTATGCAAACATATTCATTTCTGAAGGATCATGTGCTACAAAACTACATTGCACACTAAGGGTTCAGATAAATTGAGGAAATAAGAAACTAAGAAATTTGCTTTAATGAATTGTGCATGTGTCACTTCTAAAGTACAAATTTGGAGCATCAAACAAAAGCACATTTGGTATTCTAGTGGTAATAATAATAATTGTAGAATATTGATTAAGACAGAATTTGTTTTTCATTTGCTTACCATTCGCACAGAACAATTGGTGCTTGCAAGGTAATCAGTTCTCTTTGAAATTTCAGCAAAGTTATTTTTCCTGGGTAAATTTGAAGAAGGAATTAGCCATAATTTGGCCAATTATAGTCATTCCTTTCCTGCCTTCAAAAGGTTGGTCAGTTGTAGTTAGTCCAGCAGCAGCATCCAGTACTCTTGCCATATGTCAGCATAAGCAGATTATAATATAACAATGTACCATTAAGGTGGTTTCTCAATGTGAACAGAGAATTTGTTTATGTAACAATATATAGATTCCAGTGCTTATGAAATATTCGGAGCCACACCGCAATTGTGTTATATCTGAATTTGACTTTAAAGTAGTGTGCTATAACAGGATCACAGTGTATTTAAGTGTTAGCTTAATAATAGTTCCCTGCTACATTTTTCCCCACTCCTCCCTTTGTTTGGTGACAAAGGAAACTCCCTCTTCAGATAAATTCTGGTAAATATCTCTGTATTTATTGCTAAAAATTAAAAATCAAAATCGGTAATTATTTTATTTTCAGAAATGCTGTCTGTTATACAGAGCATTATTTCTACCCCTGTGTTCCAGCGGGTATAATTGATAAAGAATGTATACATATTTCTGTTCTTGTAGTTGCCCAGAAAGTAGCTTCCCATAGTAACCATCAGGTGGATGGCCATACATTGACTGTGACACTGTTCCATCCATTGCCACCCAAGCCATGCTATCAAAACAGAATCCTGATCCAGGGGCTTAATAATGCTATAACGGAAGAATTGCTGAGAAACTTCCTGGAGACTAAGACGAAAGCACAAGTTACTGAATTATTGTATGGGGAGGAGGATGGGAATGTTGTTGTCACATTATCAGATAATATTGGTAATAGTCATATGTTTTAATTATCAGATAATATTGGTAATAGTCATATGTTTTAATTATCAGATAATATTGGTAATAGTCATATGTTTCAATATCAGATAATATTGGTAATAGTCATATGTTTTATTATCAGATAATATTGGTAATAGTCATATGTTTTAATTATCAGATAATATTGGTAATAGTCATATGTTTTAATATCAGATAATATTGGTAATAGTCATATATTTTAATTATCAGATAATATTGGTAATAGTCATATGCTTTAATTATCAGATAATATTGGTAATAGTCATATGTTTTAATTATCAGATAATATTGGTAATAATCATATGTTTTAATATCAGATAATATTGGTAATAGTCATATGTTTTATTATCAGATAATATTGGTAATATTCATGTTTTAATTATCAGATAATATTGGTAATAGTCATGTTTAATTATCAGATAATATTAGTAATAATCATATGTTTTAATATCAGATAATATTGGTAATAGTCATATGTTTTAATTATCAGATAATATTGGTAATAGTCATATGTTTTAATTATCAGATAATATTGGTAATAGTCATATGTTTTAATTATCAGATAATATTGGTAATAGTCATATGTTTTAATTATCAGATAATATTGGTAATAGTCATATGTTTTAATTATCAGATAATATTGGTAATAATCATATGTTTTAATATCAGATAATATTGGTAATAGTCATATGTTTTAATTATCAGATAATATTGGTAATAGTCATATGTTTTAATTATCAGATAATATTGGTAATAGTCATATGTTTTATTATCAGATAATATTGGTAATATTCATGTTTTAATTATCAGATAATATTGGTAATAGTCATGTTTAATTATCAGATAATATTGGTAATAATCATATGTTTTAATATCAGATAATATTGGTAATAGTCATATGTTTTAATTATCAGATAATATTGGTAATAGTCATATGTTTTAATTATCAGATAATATTGGTAATAATCATATGTTTTAATATCAGATAATATTGGTAATAGTCATATGTTTTAATTATCAGATAATATTGGTAATAGTCATATGTTTTAATTATCAGATAATATTGGTAATAGTCATATGTTTTATTATCAGATAATATTGGTAATATTCATGTTTTAATTATCAGATAATATTGGTAATAGTCATGTTTAATTATCAGATAATATTGGTAATAATCATATGTTTTAATATCAGATAATATTGGTAATAGTCATATGTTTTAATTATCAGATAATATTGGTAATAGTCATATGTTTTAATTATTAGTTTGCTTCTTGACAAAACTATGTATAAAGTATTCATGTTGCCTGTCACTGATCAACCAGTTTTCTTAAATACATTGAATTCCACTGTATTATTTTATTAGCTATGTTTGGATTTCTTTTGTCTTGGCATCTTTATTTCCATACTCAATTCACTATAATGCCCACATTGTCAATTTATAAATGTATATATGGATTTTAGTTTTGTCCATCTAGTTGTTCTTCCATCTCTGCCAATTGTTGGTCAACATATTTCCTTTGCATCGCTCCTATGTGTGTGTGTGTGTGTGTGTGTGATATACTACATCTATATATATTTGGTGGGGTGCTCCCAATTTTTTTTTGAAATTATCAACGACATCAAACCCAGGTTCTGTTTTATTGGATTTAAATTTAGTGAAAGATGTAAAGGTTCAAGGCCCCAATCAGCGGTGCTGAAGGTTAGATTGTTAAAAATACAAAAAAGTGGAAATTCAATGAATAACAATTCAATAACAAGTCAATAATCAAATGACCCAAATTCTCAATTTCACTCCTTTACTCGATCCTTTAATAACCATCTTCATCGCTTGATTAGTATATATATGGGGTGGGCTCCCAATATTTTATTGAATTTATTATAGATGTCAAACTCAGGTTCTGTTTCATTGGAAGTTAAATTTAGTGAAAGATGTAAAGCTCCAAGCCCCCAACCAACAATGCCGATGGTTAGATGGTTAAAAATACAAATGGTTGAAATTCAACGAATAACAAATTAATGACAATTCAATAATCAAATGACTCAATTTCTCAATTACACTCGTTCTGCTCGACCCTTTAATAAGCCTACTGCATTGCTAGATTAGCAGTGTGAGATTGATTTCCACTTGTCATTGTATTTCTATTCATCTTTTATATCCTTTCTCTCTACTATTTTTCCCAATTACTTCTCCTCTTCCTCCCCAACCTTTCTCCAAATTCCTTCTCCTCGACATTCTCTACAAACCTTCTCCTCCACCTCTACTTTCTCCCCCATGACTACACTTCTGTTTCGGCTACAGTCTCAATTCCATCTCCAACTCTTGAAGACTTTGGACCCAACGGAACAATAAGTTCTCTATTCCCTGAAAAACTTCCTGTGAAAACACAAGGACAGTAAAATCTTTTTCCTTAGCCTGATCTCACACTACACACAACCTCTCATCAGATGACAGCTATTAACTTTCTTCATTTACATCAAGATTCTTGTACGTTCTTTTTTTGGTAAACCAATCATAATGCAACATGGTATCAATTACTTCTTATACAAGCATCAGTACATATTCCTAATACCGTTATACTAAAACAATATCATGATAATTGGAGGCATTTTTTTACCTTGCAACTCAAACAAAGTATGCAAACTTTCAAATATCCATGTTCCTATATATGCATATGTCCATAGTAACTACCGGCAATCTTACATACCATATTCTTCGGCCTTTAAGTCAGTACAGAGTACAAGTCGAATTCACTAATTTTATAAATTTTCCATCCTTTGTCCATATATAAGTTGATTTGGGGTATAGGACGAGGTCAGGTCAATAACTTCGTTTCATATTTTTACACTAGTAACTTTCGGTTTCATGAATTAATGGTATCATGGTATGATATTCCATGCTACCAGCAATCATGAAATTGCATCACCAAAACTAACATGCTTGTGATTTTACTCCTGTGTAATGCACTGCTATATTCTGTTATCAATTGACACAGCTAAATAAACAGTGCATGCTTGTTTTAATTATGATATATATTGCAACAAGAGCCACATAGCTGTGCATGCTATGTACATATTAAAGGTCTAAAGTGTTAACCTGATTACTCCAGTTGAAGCCAGTCTTGAGTGCAAGACTCAACAGGTGAAATAAACTCAGTAAGGCTAACAATAGGGAAATAAGTCTATCCATAGGGAAGTCATAAATTTGAAGAAAACAGAAAAGTTCCTGACCTATCTCCAGATCATTAAATTAATTTTTAGATGTGATTATAGATTTTATAGATGGTGTTTTAACTCAGCACAGCTTTACCTATGATTGTAAGTTTAAGTTGGATTGGTTTGGTAAATAATGACACAACATAACCTGTAGGTTATTTAATTCTTTGGCAATTGGAGCAAAGTTTCTTGCCCAAAATACACATTCAAAATGTTGATATGCTGCATAAAATATAGATGAGATTTTAGATGAGTTAGCTTGTATGCATTTTAAATATTCATTTCTTTTAGGTATAACCCCTTATTTATATTTTTTATACATAAAATATAGATGAGATCTTAGATGAGTTAGCTTGGATGAATCCTTATGAGTTAGCTTGTATGCATTTTAAATATTCATTTCTTTTAGGTATAACCCCTTATTTATATTTTTTATACATAAAATATAGATGAGATCTTAGATGAGTTAGCTTGGATGAATCCTTATTTATTTTAGATATAACCCCTTATTTATTTTTTTATATATAAAATTTAGTTTCTGCTGCAGAACTTTGCAAAAGATAATTTTTTTTAAAAGCAGATTTAGATTGCAATGCAAATAATTTGATAAATCCTTAGAGGTACTTGATTTACTGCAGTATTTGAAAATCAGAAAAAACATTTGTACAAGTTAATGGCTTCAAATATTTAATTAATTTTCAGCTATTTGTCATTGATTAATGAAGTTCGGTTCCATATTATTTGTTTTTTCACACTTTTGTTTCAACAGCATAAATCAACCAAGGATTTTTGTTACCAGATTTAGCTTTGATATTGCTATAAGATTGGCATCAACATTTTATTAACATTTAGTAAGGGGTGTCATATAGTTCTTATTGCAATGCTTTCAAACTTAGGATTCTATAGCATCAGAGTACCATGGATTACTTTATTTCAAGTTAAATTCGTCTAAAGTTATATGTTTACTGGAATTTCATCAAAACCTGGAGTAATTACCAGTGAATGTTGGATATGCCAGTAATAACTTTTGTCCCGACATGTTTTCTCTGTTTAAGACCTTGCTAACAAAATTGTTAAGAAGTCTAGCTGTTTTGTGATACATTGATTCTTTAATTTTATGTATGTTCTAGATATAAATCTCTTCCAGATATTGTTAAACTTGGGAAAATATTTCAAGAAAGTAGCCTTCAAGGAGTTTTCCTTAAGGTTGCAAGAGTTGCCATATCCAACTGCATCCTTGTACAGAACTCACTTCCTTCTTCATCACATGATGCTATTTTGTACTACTTTGAGAACAAGAGAAGAAGTGGTGGTGGAGACGTTGAGAGGGTAGAAATGAAGACAGAGGAGAGATACTGTCTGATTTATTTTGAGGATCCTAGTGGTATGTACACACACATGTAGCTTTGTGTTCCCTTATAAATTTTAATAACGTTAACCATCACTGTAAAAGAATTGTTTGATACAGAATGTTTATTTTCCATGTGTAGAAGTAGAACTTTTTACAAAAGGATGGATGGAGTTTACAAGACTGTACACCTACACATATATGTACATGTTTTTCATATACAACGGAACCTTATTAATCCAGATACCTTCATTGTCAGTGAATATGGATTGATTAATGAATTTTCAGGATATTTGAATCATTCACATTTTTATCTTATTGTCAAAATATTGTACACATATTTACTAGGTATACATATACTGAAATATGTCAGCTTTGTTTACCTGGATTCTTTGTAGGATTGATCTACAATGATTCTTTACAGTGTTATGTATATTTAATTTGTTTGTTAGGTTGAATTTTTAAAATATTCTATTACGTGCTGTTGTCATGTAAAACATTGCTTACTGGACTTGACCTTGTCTAGAATTTAGTAAATAAAACATTGTTTTTGGTTGCTGACCTTGTTCCAAAGTCAATAACACTTTTGGTAAACAACTTTTTTATTTTTTTATAATTATCTTTCTCAGAGTAAGAAACCGTAAGTTGAGTCAAGGTCATACCTAGACTATTTGGCATTAGCAATGTCTTAATTGGTAAACAAACTTCGTTTTTTTTTTAGAAGGATGAACGTTTGACCCCCATCCAGCAATCTGTTTTGTGTCTTAATTAGGTTTATGACTGATGTTCTGATAAAAGAATTATCAGTCATTCTTTGACATTTGACATGTTAAGTTGTATCATGATGTTTTTATTTTTCTTCAAATTATTGAAATTGAATATATTTTATGCTAGCTGGTATCACGACTCTTCTATGCTTGTTTGATATTATTGCCATAATAATGCTGGCTGGTATCACGACTCTTCTATGCTTGTTTGATATTATTGCCATAATAATGCTGGCTGGTATCACGACTCTTCTATGCTTGTTTGATATTATTGCCATAATAATGCTGGCTGGTATCACGACTCTTCTATGCTTGTTTGATATTATTGCCATAATAATGCAGGACATACCATTAATACAAACTTACATCTCACAGTTAAATATGTCATGGTAATCTAAACAAAATGCAGTTATGTTTATAAGACATATTTTACAACTGTTATAGCTGCAGATGAGCAGATAATTAACATTTCTTTTTATTCTTAAATGAAGCTCTGTACTGTCCTAAGCTTGGTTGGTAAACAACAAAGAGACTTTATCAGATGCTTAAATTTAGTAACTCTATATCATGCTTAAAGTGTGGAGGATTGATCCAAGGGTGTTTTATTATTAATAACCCCATCAGCAATCAGCAATAATTACATGTTACAATATAGTCATGTTGTCCCACACACATGGTCACATAATCTATTTATAACTTTAACGAGCTACTAGAATTTAACATGTCAGACCTTGATAAATTGATACACTTCCAAATTTATGTAGGTAAATATGTGCTGACAGGCTGTATTTTCATCTACAATTCTTCAAATGTCTGATTTTTGGACAGAATCTAGAATTCCAACGCAAATTTTATAGTAATTTTGCTCTTTAGTCCCAGATTTTTCTTTCTTGATTAACAGTAAATTAAGAGAGAGAGAGAGAGAGAGAGAGAGAGAGAGAGAGAGAGAGAGAGAGAGAGAGAGAGATGCAGTATTTGTTGTCATTAGTTTAGAAGCCTGGCTTTTGAAAGTAATGCAGGTGTCATTAGTGTTCATCTTCGCATTCATTAGTGACTGCATGGTACTTTTGTTCAAACTCCTACCTGCATTTTCTGAATGAATCCTGGTCAGAATTGAGGTTATCTTGTCAACTATAATGTTAGTTAGCATTGCATCGCTAGAGATAAAAGACCTGATCATATGGTGGAATGAGACAGGGATATTTTTCAAGCCTAATGGGATTTAGAGGTATTACAGAAGTAATAAATGCTTCTGTCCAGTACGGGTGTTAATGCAGTCTCTTTATCAACACAAATCAGCCCAGTAAACATCAGCGTGTGCTTATTATTGCCTTTCAATCAATATACCCCATGGCTAAAATCATCCTTAAAAGTATTGGTCAATTAACAGTTGCTACTTTTACAAGATTTAGATAAGTGATACTAAAGAGAACTAATTCAGTGCATTGATCATGTTCAGCTTGTCCTGATGTTATATGCAGGTGGCTTTGCTATTTTTGATGAATTATATGTTTTACTTGTTTTTTTATTTAAAACAAATATTTTGCATTTTTAAAAGAAACTTCTATATAAACAGAGATTTAATGCTGAATATCATTTTATATAAAGGAACATTTTGATTCTGAACTCACTATCAGGTTTTGTAAGTCTAAACTGTTTTTCAGTTATTGATAGAGTTCTTGGCCGCCAGTCACACAATGTGGATGGTGTTGATTTTGAAATCCATCTCCACCATGAGTGCTTGGGACGAAGATCTTCAAGGAAAAAATCTGACCTGTACCTCAGAATGTCCAGTCCAGGAAATAATGGTAGGCCTATTCTCTAATAGACACAACTTAAAAAGTAACTTGACCAGCTATTTATGGTTTCAAAAGACTTGAAATTTAATTTGCAATTTAATGCCACTGCTAGTAGCGATTGTAACCATAAATGTATTTCCTGCAAAAAGAAAACTTTTATGGCACATTACACATCTTCCTGTCACTTAAGAAAATGTGACAATTTATTGCATTCTATTTATTTATATTAGGTACTGACTTCCTTTAATTCTGATTTTATTGAAGATTGTGGTTAGTTTACTTTATTGAAGGGTGCATGTGTAATTGAAATCAGCTCTGAAGAACAAATTTAGAATGCATGTTTGTAATTCTGGCAGCAACATCGAATAATTGTAGAACATTGATTAGGACTGGATTTCTTTAATTTGATTAGCATTTTTACAGAATGATGGATCTTTTAAATATAATCAGTTTCTTTTTAGTTTCAGCAAATTTAATTTTGGGTAGATTTTTTAAAATTTAATTATTGCTTGGTTGATTGTTGTTGTTCCTGTTCCTGTCGTCAATGGTTAGTTGATTGTAGCCAGTTTAATAGCATGACTGTTTGAGTGGGTCAGCAGCATACAATGTGCAGGCCAGATGTCGGTGTAAAAGGATTATGATGTACAATGCACTGTTATGATAGTTTGTCAATGTGAACAAAGGATTCGTTTACAACATATTCCAGTGCATTTTATAACCCAGTTTGCAACTTCCATTCATGGTGCCTTTGAATTTCTCCACTCCAAACCCAAGATTGCAAAAACAAGTTCAAACAGTTAACAATGTTGTCACAAGACAAATGATGTTAAGTTTTGTTGCCATAAGGACAAAAAGGCAGTTTGCAAAATTGGCAAAGCCCAGAATGATCCCTTAATAAACTTTTTCAAATGTTATTTTTCATGCTTTTAAGAAGAAACAAATATATTTTTCCATGTACAAGAGAAATACGGCATCGATAATATCAGTAGCTATGACAATATTGTTTTATATTAGAATTTGCATAATTATGATGTCTTCCTTAAAATGATTTTTAAAAAATTACATTATTTTTCATACTTTTAAGAAGAAAACTAGTGTTTGTTGTGTACAAGGAAAATGATGCATGATATAGTGAGGACACTATTTATATATGTATGTGTATATATATGTATGTATGTATTGTATATCCCATTATCCCATTTTCTAATGGTTTATGTTAGGCACCATTTAGGTGATGATGTATGTATTGTATATCCCATTATCCCATTTTCTACTGGTTTATATTATGCACCATTTAGATGATGATGAATGTATTGTATATCCCATTATCCCATTTTGTACTGGTTTATATTATGTCCCAGGTGGGTGATGTATCCTTTTCTTGATTTGGGTTCAGAGTATGCCATTTTAATCTATTTAGCATTGTTTTTACTGTATTAATATGACAGACTTGAAATAATTCAGTGTACACTGAAATCTGTATAAATTAATATAGAGCAGTGCATTTAGAGAATAAACTGGTATTAATGTCATGTCATTGACTATAGCTTTGCTGTTTTGATGAATGGAATGTTTTCTAACTTGGACTAGGATAGTTTTATCTAATTATGCAAAAGAATTCATACTTCTAAAACTAGTTGATTGCTGAATACCTTTCAGTCTTTTGGTACTACAAAATACAAGAGACCATTTTAATTAGAATTTAAATTCTAGACTGAATAATGAGGAATATTACAGAAATCTTATGTGTAATAATGTACTTTTCATTTTGTCAATAACGTTATATAGTTGTATTGTAGATGATAGTTAGTTAAGTAATGCTTTGCTTTACAGATAGTGCAACTCTTGAAGATGAAAACACAGATAACCAAGCAAATGATAAGACCTCAAGTAGTGTTTCCAGTAATCCTGAAAAAGAAAGTGACTTTGTTGAAGATAAGACCTCAAGTAGTGTTTCCAGTAATCCTGAAAAAGAAAGTGACTTTGTTGAAGTACAAGAATGGCAAGCAAATGATGGTAAATTTCCGATTGAGTATGCTTGTTTAAGTGGTTTGGTATATCTGTTAATTAACAAGAGGGATTTCGCTTGATAAACTAGTGCCTGGCAAAATTTATTAGAAAATAAGACACTTGAGTTGGCAGTCATGGTTCCATTACATGGTTGATTCTTTTTTGCCATTAGGATGTTTCACTAGAGAAATTTCCAATTTTGTATATCCAATACAAATCCATGAAGTTTTCACCAATTAATCAAAATAAATTTGTCGACATTGTGATGTATTATGTTATATATTTGTCTAAGTATTTTACAACTTATTAATACACTATTTACGACATTAATATGATCGCTACAGTCTGTGAGATCAGCAAGAACTTATTATCATTGCTAATCATCCTCTTCTTCTGATGACTCAGTCACAGAAACTTCGATGTCTGAATCTAAATCTGGCAAAATATCCAACTGCCAAATATTTTTCCTTTTCTTGCTTTTGATTAAACCTGAGAAACTCCTGATTTTTGCTTTCACTGCCATAAATTCTAATGTCTGCCATCATTTATGATTTTTCATGAACAGAACATGTGTAGTGAAACTGCCCTCCATTTGTAACCATTGGTTTCAGAACAATTCACATTTGCACAAAGAAAGGTAAAATAATTTCTGATTGGTTAATATTGGTCTGATTCTTGGAATAAACCCATTTGTAAACAATCAGAGACATTGTATCTAACACACAGAAAAAGCGACAAAAGACAAGATCGGCCATTGAATGCAGCCAACAAACTTTGACTGTTTGCGGGATCAGATCATGCATATTGACAGGATCAGGTCTGAATGAATTAAGACCTATAGAAGAAAATGTGCAATGATACTGAAATACACTGATTTGAGCTACTGACCTTTGGTAAGTAAAAAGCTTGGCCCATTGTATGTTTGAGCTGTCAAGATTCACTGGTTTCTCCTTTGTGGATTCTTTTCACATTTTGGAATTTTAACTCTAAAGACAGTTCATTCCTATGGTTATAATCAACTGGTTATATGCTTTGTGATTTGCCTGTATAAAACTGATATGAAACTGCACTCCTTATTTTAAATTTTGCATCATGGGTCACAGATTTAGATGATATGGGTTGATTTTTGTGTTGTCTTTTATAGTTTCTCAGCTGTTCATAAATTAATTTTATATTCAGTAAATACTTGGGATTTTAAGTTAGTGTGAAGCAAATAAGTTCATTCTGTGACATAATTTGTCACTCATTTGAAATCAAGGTCACAGACATGGAAAATATGAGGTTAAATAAAGTTAGGTTACAAAAATGCTTGTTGTGTAGACTTGATTTTCATGATTCAGATTTGCTTAATTCAGAAAATTCATCAAGATAGCTGTGGAAACTGTTATATTCTGACTGTTTATACCATGTGAACTTGCTGAAAGATCCTTTTTATTTTGAAAAACATGATTAAAAAATGTTTGGTTGTACCAATTTTTGTCGATTCCATGGCTTGTAGAAATCGTGAATTTAAAGATCCAGCAAAATAAATATCAAGCTTTGATACTATCTGTAAAAACTGAATCACCTTGCAAGGCAATGAATTTATGTACAAACAAGAATCTTATTTTTAGACAATGCCCATGGTACCCATCAACATACTGAATTCTCATGATCTAAACTTATTTTCAGGAAACAATTGCACACTTCCACTGTGGATCAAGTATAAGAGTGCTCCAGATAAGAAGATTATCAAATGTATGAAAAACATACCATGCAGCTGGAACTTTCATCTATATTGGAACTTTTACACAAAAACAGAACCTGGAAAACATATGTTGCATGAAATTCTCAATAAGTACAATTGTTCAGTGGTTGTGTGTGCTGAAGATGAAGATTTGTTTATATTTGAAATCTCTGAAAAGATTTTTGAACAAGAATCCAATGTGGTACAATTGATTCATGTTGTCTTGGACAGTGTCCACAAATGTGCACAACAATTTTTGTATTTGGATAACATTTTGGTTGATCAAAGAATACAAGGAGATGTACTTCAGGTAGTGAGACAGAGAAAAGAATTGGATATTGCCAGATTTGAATTAATGGGACAGCAAGACTTTGATGCATTATGTGTCATATGTACAGAGAAAGACCAAACCTTGGTACTTCATGTGGTTACTGAAATAATACACATGGTTAAGGAATGTTTTGAAAATCATGAAGAAATCATTGATGTGGACCATAAATGGCAAAAAGTGATGAAAACTTTTGGATATCTGCAGAAACTATGTGAAAAATATCCAAATGTAACAATAACTGATAAAACTGAAGCTGCCATTATGCTAAAAGGTCCAAGAGACCAATCAAAACCTGCTGCAGATCACTTTTTGGAGTTCTTAGGAACCGCATCTTCTGAAGTCCAGGAAGAGATTTTCTCTCCAGGATGCCAATTTGAAATTTTCACTTATCCAGAAATGTGTGGCTATATTGACAATAATACCATGGAACATTCCATTGTTTGGATACCAAACCACCGAACAAAGAAAATACATCTCTTTTCTAAAAAGTCTGAGAAAAAAAAGGGTGTAGATAAATTCGTCAGAGGTTGTGTCCAAGAAAGACTATACCCATTGGCAAAAGATCAGACAGTATTTTCCACCAACATTATTAGATCCTTAGAGGAATTGAAAAAGATGCACAGAGGGAAAATGGTGTTCAGTTCATCTCACAAAGGGTTACTTTTGACTGCTACAGATGACATCTTTGAGAGTATTGATGATGCAGTGCAAGAGATTATCTGCAAAGAAACAGGTAAGGTTCAGCATTCTGAGAAATCTGATCAGGAGATAATAAATCTCAGGTGAGCCTAATATTAAGATTTCACTCTCAGTCAGAAGAATTCCATTTTAATTTGTATATTATTAATTGACACAAAATCTGACACTCAGACTTTTTGAGAGCATTGATGTTGCTGAAGGATTCTATGATCTCCAAGCCTGTTGACATACAGGAAGATTTAGTCACAAAATATGAGGTTTATGATATTGAAAGCAAAGGTAAATATAATTTTATATCACATTTGGAAACTACACAAAAGATTCAAACTTTTCAAAGCTTATTGTAAGGAGGAAAAGCAGATCAGTCAAGGTTAAGGTCAGTCAAGGTTATCGCATAGTTTATTGAATGTTATCCCAAGTTAATTTGTTCTTGTGAACAAAATAACTGGTCATGTCATTGTGTGTCACATGAAGAAAATTATATTTGATGCCAACAGTTGTTTTTAAAAACATGAGTTTTTAAAAATTGTATAAATAAAGATGAAGAGAGTGTAGGAGAGGGACAATTATGTGACACTATGATAAGCTTGTAAATATATTTTTTGAATCCAGAGTAAACGAAATCATGATTTGCATAGCTTTACTGTTCATGAGATGGTTTATACAATTAGCTATCAGAGTGGCAATTAAAAAGAAATGAGTGAGAGAGTGAGGAAGAGAGACAGAGAGATCGATTTGCTGCCTCATTGCCATGGAAGAAAATAATTAGATTTTGATTTGGTAGTGCAGCACAACATGCATATTCTCAAAGTTTTAGGGGTTGGTACTGCACCTCCATGAAGTTAAGCTAGAAGTTGAGGTTAGTGGGGCTCTTTATATCTTTAGCATTTTTGGTATTGAAGTGGATGATCAAGTATAATTCAGGGGCATAAATATCATTATAGGTTACATGGTGTGGGGCAGGCATGTAATTCTAAATGATATACATGTTATTACCATCCTTGAGGCCCTCTCCAAGGTCAAAAATAGTACTCCATCAGCATCAAGTTTTTCAACTAAGGTGAAATACAGTTGAGTGGAATGTACTGGACAAGACTGACATGTAGGAGCTTCACATATAAAAGATTCAAGGGCATTTCATTGGTATTAAGAGACCTACTACAGAGACATCAGTTGTATATTGACATTATGAAGTATGAGAACGAAGACCTCAGCTGTCATATGTAGATGGTGAACATGACAAAAGAGAAAATGACATGGAAGACTTGAAAAAGGCTAACTCTTGAAATAGTTGCAACCATCATTGACCTTGAAAATATTCTAAAAAATCTATGATGGCAGGATCCATTTTGTTGCAGGCTGCCATGGGGTTGAGTTATTTGCCAAATACATTTTATGTAAGTGCATACAATAGAGTTCATCAAGTGCAGTGTCTGTAAGACCATTCTAAAGGCCAGAAGAAATGAACGAAGGACTGAATGATGATAGATAGGAGATGTTTTAGAACCTGAGTAAAGCACAAGCCTATTATGAGGCTGTGTGAGCGGGTACATAGCCATTCCAAATGTCCCTGAGAAACCAGTGACCAGAGTCTTTAGCAAAACCTCTGTCACTACAATCATAACAAGAAAACAAAATGGGTCACACCTGCAGGAGGGTAATCAGTGGCATGAGCTGGCTTCAGACATTGTGGACTCTAAACAGCCCCAGTGGCATTTCAGAGACCACCTGTTATTGGGGCAGCTTCTTGGCAATGGTAGAGTAAACACATGAAGGAATGATTCATATGGCTTTTACATGGCCTCTCAGTCCTTAGATCTGATGGTGTTTACACAGGTGCAATCCTGACCTTTGCATTCAACTGTAATCTGATCATTTCCTGCCACCATTTCACTTCAACAAACCCAGAGAAAAAAAGACTGTCTGCAATGACTCTGGTTAGGCCTCAAATGCACTGCAGCAAGTTATTTAAATGATTGTCATGCTCATAGACTTCAAGGTGACTGAGGCTATCATCTCCTATAGAAAGAAGAGAAAGGTTTGTCTGCTGGATGACAAGGTAATAGGGAAAGTTGGCAAGTTCAAAGCCAGTGATGCAAACAGCTGCAAGCACACAATGTGTCTACTGGATACTGACAAGGGTGAGCTGGCATAGTGAAACAGTTTCCATATGTGGCAGCAATGAATTTGTCATGTGATTTACAGTAGTGGCATTGCCATTGCCAACACATACAGTGATCATGTTCACAATCTGGATGCCCTGGCTAACCATACAGGTCCTCTCACTTTTACTCATCTAAAACTATTTCTAAACACCCCCAATGTTGGCATCATCAGTGTTGACCGTCTCATTGCCCTTAAGCTTGACATTAATCTCTTTGAAGATGGCACAACTCAGGTTTTTACATTTGTGCAATTGGCATTAACTAGTGCTGCTGTGTGAGTACATTGTAATTAGACCTGAAATAATCACCAAAGCATTAAAAATAAAAATAAATAAATAAAAATAATACAAAGACATATATCTTAATGTGACTTTTATGTCTTTTACTGAAGAGTGCAGTATTTTAGTGTTATTACATGTCACTTTTATTTCTTTTACTGAAGAGTGCAGTATTTTACAGTGTTATTACATGTGACTTTTATTTCTTTTACTTAAGAGTGCAGTATTTTACAGTGTTATTACATGTGACTTTTATTTCTTTTACTTAAGAGTGCAGTATTTTACAGTGTTATTACATGTGACTTTTATTTCTTTTACTTAAGAGTGCAGTATTTTACAGTGTTATTACATGTGACTTTTATTTCTTTTACTTAAGAGTGCAGTATTTTACAGTGTTATTACATGTGACTTTTATTTCTTTCACTTAAGAGTGCAGTATTTTACAGTGTTATTACATGTGACTTTTATTTCTTTTACTTAAGAGTGCAGTATTTTACAGTGTTATTACATGTGACTTTTATTTCTTTTACTGAAGAGTATCTTTCTTACAAAGCATATGGTTTGTACTAGTATTATTTAGCATGGGGTAGGAAATATTATTTATGATACATGGTTTCAATGTATATTGCAATACAACTTTAAATAATGACTCAATCAAACTTTATGTGTGCTTATTGTTATATGATTTTTGTTCATGATTTTGCATTCCCGAATTTATCCATGATTGTTAGTCGTAAACAAGATGCTTACTAAATTTTTATATCATGGCCTAGCAAGTTGAACTAGTTTTCATATTAGTTGCTGTTGTTGTTGTAGTATCTAACACCATTTATCAGCACAAAATAGGCTATACATGGAGGAAAAACCCGGGTAAAACCCCGAAAAAAACACCGACCCATGAGAAGCCACTGGCAAGCTTCTCACATAACCTCATTAGCCAAATATGAGACTCAAACTCACACAGAGGTGAGATGGCAGTGATCCGTAATGGTGAGTGCTTTAGACCACTCGGCCACTTGGGGCCCTGTTTTCCTATTAGAATGATTCATTTCACAGAATATTCTTTGGTGTCATTAGTCAAGTGGGAATTTGTATAAATACTGAGTTGTTAAACAAGCGTTTCATTCCTGTTTAACAGTTTTAGATCAGTCTGGGAATTTTTTCAATTCATATTTGTGTTGCTGAAATCTGAAATAATTTGAGAGGAATTAATTATTTAACTCATTTATTTGAATTAATACATTGGATTTTTGTCAATTCATTTATTTAAAGTATTTCTGGATTATATATCCAGAAAACAATACTCACTTTTTGAGGACATAGGCAATGACACTCAATTCTGGAAAACAATACTCACTTATTGAGGACATAGGCAATGACAATCAAATCTGGAAAACAATACTGACTTATAGAGGACATAGGCAATGACAATCAAATCTGGAAAACAGTATTCACTTATTGAGGACATAGGCAATGACAATCAAATCTGGAAAACAATACTCACTTATTGAGGACATAGGTAAAGATAATCAGGTCTGGAAAACAATACTCACTTATTGAGGACAATGACAATCAAATCTGGAAAACAATACTCACTTATTGAGGACATAGGCAAAGACAATCAGGTCTGGAAAACAATACTCATTTATTGAGGACATAGGCAACGACAATCAAATCTGGAAAACAACACTCACTTATGGAGGACATAGGCAATGACAGTCAAATCTGGAAAACAATACTCACTTATTGAGGACATAGGCAAAGACAATCAGGTCTGGAAAACAAACCTCACTTATTGAGGACACAGGCAATGACAATCAAATCTGGAAAACAATACTCACTTATTGAGGACATAGGCAAAGACAATCAGGTCTGGAAAACAATACTCACTTATTGAGGACATAGGCAATGACAATCAAATCTGGAGAAAAAAACACTCACTTATGGAGGACATAGGCAATGACAATCAAATCTGGAAAACAATACTCACTTATTGAGGACATAGGCAAAGACAATCAGGTCTGGAAAACAATACTCATTTATTGAGGACATAGGCAACGACAATCAAATCTGGAAAACAACACTCACTTATGGAGGACATAGGCAATGACAGTCAAATCTGGAAAACAATACTCACTTATTGAGGACATGGGCAAAGACAATCAGGTCTGGAAAACAAACCTCACTTATTGAGGACACAGGCAATGACAATCAAATCTGGAAAACAATACTCACTTATTGAGGACATAGGCAAAGACAATCAGGTCTGGAAAACAATACTCACTTATTGAGGACATAGGCAATGACAATCAAATCTGGAGAAAAAAACATTCACTTATGGAGGACATAGGCAATGACAATCAAATCTGGAAAACAATACTCACTTATTGAGGACATAGACAATGACAATCAAATCTGGAAAACAACACTCACATATGGAGGACATAGGCATTGACAATCAAATCTGGAAAACAATACTCACTTATTGAGAACAAAGATCCCATTCATATCTGGCATTAGATATTGACTCCAAAGATAAATGACACACTTGATGACTACTATGAAGCTCTTTCTAAAGAGTTCTCATTTAAGAATTATGTGTGTTTTATATTTTTTCAAAAAACATAAATAGACCGACAAACTTTTGAACTAGTATGTATATTATGCAAAATGTCCTTTTAAAGACCAATTGTTAATCATAACAGGAATTTGCAGGACTAAAATGCTGCTATTGTTACACAATGGCAGTACTTTGTACCAGCAAAGACAGAAAAGTTGGTACAAGGCTAGATTTTACCGGTACATATGCTAATCAGCCAACATCATCAATGTATAATATATCATTTGCATAAATTCAGGAAAAATTATGTGGATAAAATAAATGCATTTCTGATTTGTACACGAGCTGTATTGATAATAAATGACATCACAAATCAACCTCACAAGAGTGGTGCTATCCTTAGTCTGAATTCTCGTAAAAACACATAGACTACCTGATGTTTGACACATCCTTATTATAATTTTAGTAACAGGTTTATCTTATAAACAACTTGGAATGTTCTAGAATGGAAACTTACATTAAGTTACAATATTTCCAGCAAATACTTATTGTGACCTAGGTCAGGGAGAGGTCTTACAATCTTGTTAACCTGAAAAATTACTCTTCTAGTTTTAATATCTTTGGGCAGAATCTATCTTGTTGGTGTGTTCAGATTTTGATTTGGATGAAATTTGTAATTATTCAAATCATTATTCACTAGAAATACAAAGTAATCTTAAATAATAATCTTTGACCGAAAGATTAATTTGGAATTATAGTGAATGCGGACAAAGACATCTTGAATCATATTATTGTGTTTAATTGGATGACTGTTAATGTATCAACTCACTTCAAGACAGTGGTACATTAGTACATTCATGCACAGGCACATCAACACCTTCAGTGCTGGTCTTATTTCAAATACCACTGGAATTTAATTATAATATTATTCATGAGGACTGGTGAAATACATTTTGGACTCTAAAGGATTTAATTTGTAGCACTATAGGTTTTTCTTAAATTTTCAGTTTGTATTCAACTGATATAAATTATTTGTTGAATTTTTTAAAAACTTGTTGTATTTCACTCTTTTTTATTACTTAATTTAAGACTTTAGATTTGTAATAAACCTACTGATAGACAAAATGAAATTACATTGATTTGACCTGGTATGCGCCATGTGCATAGCTGGTGACAAGACTAAATAAATATCACAACTTACATCTCCATTACATCAGAGGTCAAATAGTCCCATGGTTTCAAACAATAAATCCCTCTCCAATTTTGTTGTACAAAAACACTCTAAATTATTAAATTAAAGTCACGTATTGTTTGTAAGGAGTACAAATACTTACTTAATGATCAAAATAATTATTCTGTAAAGAACCTGAAACCTGGAGAATACCAGATGCATCAAGCAGAGAGCCTATGTCTACTTTGGTAGTCATGTGATACCATGAAAAATATCACTGAAACATGCTCCATGCACTTGAGATGTTAGGTCAATTAGAAAAATTGAATTATTTCCCATGGGATGGGTTTGGCCACATGACCATTTTATATTTGTGAGATAAAGTTATCATCAACTCTTTGACATGTAGTTTGAGCATGTTTGATTCCCTGATGAATAGTATCATTACCTGTATACTGAAATCTTCTTTCAAAACGTTCTATTTTTGGTTTTGGCAGTCTGAATGTTGTACTTTCTTGAAACAGTAGATATCAAGATTGTAATTATTGCCCTGCTCTGGTCAGTAAAAGATATCATTTATTTACTGATGTTATAATCTTTTAATATGAAGTTTTATTTCCTTACCTGAATAATGAAATCTTTTAAAAAGTTCTATTTTTGGTTTTTGGCGGTCAGTATGTTGTACTTTCTTGAAGCAGTAGAAAACCAGATTGTAAATATTGGTCAGTTAAAGAAATCATGTGGATACAGAAGAGCATATAATGTGTTATATGTTTTACAGGCTGAAATAAGAAAAATAGTAGCTTCAAACACTGTAATGCCAAACATAGAATGTCTAAGGCAATATTGTTTAGAAGTATTGAAAGCATTTGATTGAGGAGTGTATGGCTTGAAATTCTTGCATTTCAATGTTATGTCAAAATAAAATTTTCCAATTAGATCAGTTTAGTATCAATGCAACTCAATTCTTTATTTAGATCTAAGGAATTTTGTCTTCTTTTTTTACAGTTCTTGCGGGATCTGAAGGTATCCAGCCAACTGAAACCGAAAGTCATCTTTCTTCTGGAAAAAGAGTGGATGGTACATTGAAAGAATCAAGAGATAAAGAGAATGAAAAAATATATAAATCTCCTACCATAGAAAGATTGAGACGTCTAAGAAATGGGGATTGGATTGTTAAAATAGGTGGAGGAAAAACTTATAATCTGCCTTTTTCATTTGCCGTCAAACCACAAATCATATATTCTGAAGGATTTTATTGCATAATGCATGATAATGTGTGGTATCAATTTCAGCAGTATAGTCTAGATTCACTCCATCTAAAAAATATGGAAACACAGGAATGCATTAAACTATGTGAGTATTCTGAATCATTGCATGGTACTGGGGAAAGAAATAAAAAACATACCAATGCATCTCATAATGAGTGCCAAGAGTATTTAGACATTCAGACAATTGCAGAGTCTTCTGCTATGGCAATGGAAGCGATAACAAATTCATCGGTAGAAACAGCTCAGAGAGCTGAGGGCAGGATAGTAACAAAAACTGACAAAATGGACGGTAAGAGAACTGAAATTAATAGTGGTGAGACCTATGAAAGAGATGATGAGAAACCAATTGATAAGACAGAAGACAAGTCAAGAACTGTTGCAACCATGTTTTCTGGAGGCAATGCTGTTAAGAGGTTTGAAGCTGAAATAGATACAAACATTTATCAGACACATACTGGAGACCCTGTACAAAGATTTAAGGGGGAATTTAGTAGAGGAGAGACAGATAACATATCTAGAGATACTGGCAACACAAAAGAAGATGAAAGTCATGCTAGCAAGGAGGAGGTAATTCAGTCAAAGAGAAGATCTACAAGGTGTAGAGTGCTCAGAAAAACTGGAAAGAAACCCCAGAAAGAGACATTGGCTGAAGATTTTTATGAGATAGAAGGATTAGTCACAGATGAACATTTGGGTGAAACAGGAGGTACACCAGAAGGAAATGTCAGCAATATCAGTTCATCACCTGCATCAGCTACTGAGATGATTACAGGTAATGAAATACTCCAGATATTAGGAATATGTTATATCCAGTGCACTGAGATTAACATATTCCCTTGGTGACACAACTGGGGGTCAGATTGAGTTTTAGGAAAACAATGATGTTCAAACTAAAGGTCAGATTAAAATGTGGGGGTCTCTGTTGCACAAATGAGGGTAAAGGGAAACACTGACTTATCATGATTTTCAGATGATTGTACATGTATAGAATAGTTCTTATCTTGCATTATTGTTTTTTATGGTAGTGGATTATTACATTATTACATTATTATTACATATATGACACTTTAGTCTAAAACAGTCTTTTCTAAGAAGTTTCTTATGGGAAGTGCATTCAACAAGTTATACAAGATGTTATTGGCTTATAATTACCCCTCGCACCTTCTGGGTTTTTTTCTGAGACCAAGAGTATTAAGGGGTATGAGGTGGGGAATACAGCCGAAGAAATCTTGATTGGATTAAGAAGGTGGTTTCCTCAGTGTGACTTTAATTTTCTCTGGTCATTTTTCTAAAACATTATATGTGCTTTACCCTTGGTTGGAGACAGAAACCTCTTTTAATTATTTGGAGTGGTGCATGATTGTTGATATTTAATGGGTAGGCTGGTCAGTGTTTCATCAATCCTGACTGTTTCATAAGCAAAATAATCCATGTTTAACAATGGTTACATCAAAGTGTTATGCTCTGTTAAGAATTTCCGAGACCTTTGTGTGATCAATCTTTTATGGCTGGCTTTTCTTTGTCTGACTATATTTCATGGTTGTGTGTAAGTTTCCACGTTTCACTGTGCAGTCTCATAGATAAACATTGTGACCTTGCCATTTTGTGGTTAGGTTCATGGTCACTGAATCAGAAAATGATTTTCCATTCTGCTCATTCGGTCCATCAAGTCTCTGTAACCTAATTTTCATGTAACTTTATAAGTAGAGTCACTTGGACATGGCCAGCTCCCTGTTGATTTTTGTGTTGAGGAGAGCATAAGGTCATTGAAGGTAACATTGTAGTATTTTTTGGTGGTTTTGGTTTGATAAATCGGTTTTCCTGGATTCAGTTTTCATCATGCGTGAAAGGTTAGATAGTCTCCTCAGTTTTGATTCTTAACTTTAGAGGTGAAAGATCAAGGTCACAAGAGTTAAAAATTGCTTTTGTTTGCTGCCTGTAAGTCTCTATCTTTAAACCACTTGTTGGCAAAGAAAATGGTACATAATTTGCTGTTGTTTTAATCACCCACTGCAAGCGTTTTAGTGCATCTATGGTCTTGAACTAAATAATAAAAACAAGCCAAGTCAACAAATTTAGCAAAATTCAACAAATAATTTATTTTCCTTGAATGCAAAGTGAAAATTCATGAGTATTACAGTATTATGAACTAAATCCCAGATAATCCTAAATGTTTTGTCACATGAACAGAACTATATAATGTTCTAAATGAATTTCAGTAATAATGAATGTGATGATGTACCAATAGTCTTGATGTATCACAATGATATAATTAAGAATGGCTTTGAATGAATTCTCAATAATCTCAAAGAAGAGTTTTAGTCCAAAACATCATTAAACACTTTGTAATTCCAATGAATAATTTTAACTAAAACCTCTGATCATAAACTTCCAAAGACTATAAGAGAATTTTCTTAAAAACTAAAGATTTCTAATGGAAACATTCACTGATTTGTAATTAGGGTCAGGCCATGAACTTTAATTTTATTCAACATCTTTTTTACTTACCATGACAACATCACATAGGCATCACATGACAATTGTCAGATAGGCCAAATGTCTCTCCTCAATCTTGGACAAAGGTGAAGCAAACAATATAAATTAGACAGGGTCTGATTCTTGTGCAAAATATTACAATGGCAGTGGCATATTTGAATATTTGTTGACCAAATTTTTTACAAGTAGTCCTAGCAGGATCTTGTTCTTGTTTGCATTATTTTAATTTTTTTTATGTCCATAAAATGTATGCTCTTTTGTGTAATATCTTTGGGTATTTATATATTTTTGCATTATACTGCAACTAATTTGATCTATCTATTTATGTATCTATCTATCCATCTATCTATCTATCTATCTATCTATCTATCTATCTATCTATCTATCTATCTATCTATCTATCTATCTATCTATCTATCTATCTATCTATCTATCTATCTGATTGTCTGTCTATCTATCTACCTATCTATCCATCTATCCATCTATCTATCTACCTGTCTGTCTGTCCATCCATCCACCTACCCACCTAGGGGTCCTGAGTGGCCAAGTGGTCTAAAGCGCTTTCCGTTACGGATCACTGCCATCTCACATCTGTCTGCATGGATTTGAGTCTAAGATTTGGTTAATGTGAGTATGTGAGAAAGCTTGCTAGTAGCTTCTCGTGGGTCGGTGGTTCTTTCTGGGGGTTTTCCCAGGTTCTTCCTTCAACAGTAATACTGGCCGCCATGTATAGCCTATTGTGTGTGAAAAAATGGCATTTAACCCTACACCAACAACCTACCCCGTTCTGCCTGTCTGTTTGTCTGAATACATATATATATATATATATATATATATATATATATATATATATATATATATATATATCTGTCTGTCTGTCTGTTTATCTGTCTGTCTACCTACTTACCTACCTACCTTTCTATCTATCTATCTGTCTATCCATCCATCCATCCATCCATCCACTCACCTATCTACCTACCTACCTAGAGGCCCTGAGTGGCTGAGTGGTCTAAAGCGCTCTCTGTTATGGATCACTGCCATCTCACCTCTGTCTGCATTGGCTCAAGTCTAAGATTCGGCTAATGTGGGTAGGTGAGAAAGCTTGCCAGTAGCTTCTTGTGGGTTGGTGGTTCATTCCTGGGGTTTTCCTGGGTTCTTCCTTCGCCAATAATAATGGTCACCATGTATAGCATATTGTTTGTGGACAAATGGCGTTTAACCAGTGTTGGGCAGCCAGGAGGTGTGCTCTGATCGTGGTACTCTAAGGATGATCAGAGCAGCTGTGTTTTGAACTTTTTGAAGTTTCCGTAGTAGATATTGAGACTTGAAAGTGCTAATGTACACACTAACATTTTAGTGTTATCATTTGAAAGATATTTGCAAATGGATCTGATGCTTTTCAGCTTAAGAAATACAGCCTTGCAATAGTTCATGACATATTGATGCAATGTGAGTGTACTGACTCCAGAGTAACACCTAGGTTTTGTACTGACTGTGTGAAATTAATGTTGGTGTTGCTGATATTTATTGTTTGAGGTAAAGGATTTGAATGAGAAAGTCTTTGTGTTATAATCAGAATGTCCTCAGTTTTATCATCATTCATCTGCAGCTTGCTACATGTAGCTTTCATATGCATTACTGGGAAGATAATTCTGACAAATAGTATATTCCCCATAATGTAACTTTGTTTAAAACTGTGTTTAAATATTTGTGTTGTAATTTCATTGCATCTAATAGTACATTGAACTTATTGCCCAAACTTGCATCTTTCTAAAGATGAAAGACCCCAAACATGTAAAGGTATGAAAATCTATAAATGTCATATCATTATGGTGTCATGGATTAACTTGTATAGACAGAATAATGAACACATCAGTAAGTAGTCATGTACATAATCATTGTAATTAATTGCCTTTATTTTATTTTAGGAAATACCCAAATCCTCATTGTAACTAACAGCCTTTATTTTATTTTAGGAAATACCCAAATCCTCATTGTCATTAATTGTTTTTATTTTTATTTTAGGAAATACCCAAATCCTCATTGTAATTAATAGCTTTTATTTTATTTTAGGAAATACCCAAATCCTCATTGTCATTAATTGCCTTTATTTTATTTTAGGAAATACCCAAATCCTCATTGCCATTAATTGTTTTTTTTTATTTTAGGAAATACCCAAAACCTCATTGTAATTAATTGCCTTTATTTTATTTTAGGAAATAACCAAATCTTCATTATAACTAATAACTTTTATTTTATTTTAGGAAATACCCAAATCCTCATTGTCATTAATTGTTGTTTTTTTTTATTTTAGGAAATGAACCAGTCCTTAAACTATTGATTATGTATCGCAAGAAACAGGGAAAGAAGTATGAGGCTAATATTGCAAAACTCATGGTGTCATGCAGCATTTATTTTCTGCAGATTTGGAACTTTTACACTCAAACAGACTGTGGAAAAAAGATGTTAGATGCCATAGAAACAAATCATCATTGTAAGGTGTCATTATTTGTTGATGATAATTGGAAAAAATTCTTCATATTTGATGTCTCAGATGCAAATGTTCATAATGAATCAGCTGGAAAAGACTTTATTGGTGATATGCTTCACAATATTGAAATATGTGCAGAGGAGTCTTTGGCCATTGAGACAATTGGAATTGATCCTAAAATACAAGATGACGTTAGAAAAAGAATCAAAGATGGACAAGAATTAAATGGTGTTTTGGTTGAAATTGTTGGTGATGATAACCGAGTAACTTTATATACAGTATGTCCTAAGGATCAGCAGCAGCATGTGATGCAAATAATTACTGACGTAATAACAGATGCTACAAAATCCTTCAACAGTCACAAAGAAATGGTTATGGCAGACTTCATGTGGCAGATGGTAATGACAAGATTTGAATATCTTAAGGAATTCGGTCTCAAATTTCCCAGTACAGAGATCATCCAGGATAAAAAGCAGAATGCCTTTCTGCTAAAGGGTCCTAGGGATGAAGTCAAAGCTGTTGCAGGACATCTTGAAGAACTCCTCAAGATGGCTCATAAAGAGGTCCATGAGGAAGTCTTCTCTCCAGGTTACCAGTTTGAAATTTTTGCTTCTTCAAAAATGTGTGACTATATTGACAAGTCCTTACCAAAGCTTCCAGTAATCTGGATACCAAACCATCAGACTAAGGAGATACATCTCTTTTCCAAAGATCCTGAACTGTTAAAGGGTATGGATAAGAGTATCAGAGGCTGTATTGAACAAAAGTTTTATCCTTTGTCAAAAAAACATTCAAAGTTTTCCTCTGAGCAAATCCAATTATTAAAAGAGCTAATGAAGAAACATGGGGGAAAAATTATGATCAAACTACTAGAATCTCCTACTGGCTTACTTGTGACTACTGCAGGTGACATATTTGCAGGTGTTGATGCTGCAGTGCAGAAAATTCTCAGCAGCAAAAGAGGTACAATGCATTCCAAAACTTGTGTTCCTGAGACACCTGATGGAAGAGATGGAAAACCAAACTGTAAATCTGAATTCGGTGCCACCAATTTAGATGTGGAAAAGAATAACTTGCCCTCAGAAATTTCTGAATCTGGTAAGACTATTGTAAAATCAATTAAATTGAATGATAAAAATGTATTTAGAAAGCTTTTGATGAAACATATGAAAACATTTAATCAGATAGCAAAAGAAAATTTTGTCAACATTGAAATATTTGAGACACAAAGTAAAGTCGGATTTGAACTTAAAGGCTTAGAGAAAGAAGTGAAGTATGTAGATGAAGTCATCTGCAGGACAGCAAAGGAGCAAATGCAACTCCAGCAAATATCAGAGACATGGATGGTGCTGTGCCAAAGATTCAAAAACACATGACACATTGTCCAAATGCTGCAGGTAAGCCAAAGAGCAGCACAATGTCTGCTAAGTACAGTTATATTTCCTTCAGAAACACCTGCTTCAACTAATTTACTGGGGATAACAATTTTCAGATTTCAATAGCTAAAAACATTCACTTTCTCATGAACTTTAATATTGAGTACATATTGTTTTTAATAATGAAGACATATTGTCTTTAATATTAAGGACACATTGTCTTTAATAACGAGGACATAAATAATGAGGACATACTGTCTTAAATAATGAGAACATATTGTTTGTAACAATGAGGACATATTGTCTTTAATAATGAGGACATACTGTTTTAGTAATGATGACATATCTTCAATAATGAGGACATATTGTCTTTAACAATGAGGACATATTGTCTTTAACAATGAAGACATACTGTCTTTAATAATGATGACATATTGTCTTTAATAATACTACTAATAATAATAATGAGGACTTTGTATAGCGCATAATCTTACGAAGCTCTAAGCACTTTACACCATCAATAATGATATGACTACACTACAGAACAACAAATGACAAAAACGATGAAATTGGAAAACATAAAACATGCTGAAAACATAAGACACAAAACATGATTAGGTTGCTAAGTTTGTCCCTGCAGTCGAAACAGGTGAGTCTTAAGAGCACTCTTGAAAGGGACCACTGTGTCTTTGTGTCTAATTTCAATGGGCAATTCGTTCCACATTGCCTGGCCCTGGTGTGCAAATGAACATTGTCAATATGACTTTGTTTTCACCTTGGGAACAATGATTATATGATTATCAGAAGAAGAGCGTAAGGTTCTAGATGGTGTATACACATGGGTGAGGCTGGATAGGTATGTTGGACTGGAGTCTGTCATTGAAACATAGCAAGAGAACTCATTTTGTGTTTGATTCTGTACCGAATTGATAGCCAATGTAGGGTACAGAGTAGTGGTGAGGTGTGCTCTGATCGAGGTACTCTAAAGTACTTTTTGAACTTTTTGAAGTTTCTGCAGTAAATATTGTGACGAACCAGACAGAATTGAGTTACAATAGTCCAGTCTTGAAAGTACTAATGAACACACAAGTGTTTTAGTGGCATCAACTGAAAGATATTTACGAATCGAACTGATGCATCTCAATTCAAGATATGCAGCCTTGTTCGTGAGATGTTGGTGGAATGTGAGAGTACTGTCTAGAAGAGAAAGTCTTCTTGTTGTGATCAGAATAGCCTCAGTTTTATCATCATTCATCTGCAGCTTGATAAAATGTCATCCATGATTTCACATCAGAAATGCACTTCTCTACTCCATTGATGGTAGCATCAACTTCAGTTGGGTGGCTAGACTTGTATATTTGGGTGTCATCAGCATACAGTTGGTGTGCACTGGGTGATGATCTATGATGCTCGAGAGCGACTGAGTATACCGAATGAAGGGAACAGGTCCAAGAACAGATCCCTGTGGAACACCACAACATACGTCAACTGGGCTGGAGTGTATTCCATTTGCAGATATAATATTTGTGTCCTGTTACCTGAGTAGGACTTGAACCACTGTAAGGCTATATTCTGAATGCCAAATACATGCTGAAGACGGTGAAGTAATATATCATGATCTATTGTGTCAAATGTTGCAGATAAATCCAGGAGAGTGAGGACTGTAATCTTTCCACTATCCAAAGCAGAGAGAATGTCACTAAATACTTTCCAAAGAGTAGTTTCTGTACTGTGGCAAGGGTGATATGCAGACTGTATTTTACAAAAAAGATTGTTTGAATTCAAATGAGATACAAGTTGAGTTAGAACAACCTTTTCTAAGATTTTTTATATGAATGGGAGGTTAGAAACTGGGCGGTAGTTCTTTAAATCGCTATGGTCCAGTGTTGGTTTCTTTAGCAGTGGCTTTACGATGGCAGTTTTGAAAAATGATGGGAATTGCCCTGATGAGAGAGAGATATTAATAGCATCAGTTAGTGAAGGCAATATTGGGTCTAAAAACTCAAGCAGCATTAATGTCGGAATTGGATCAAAATCACAGTTGTCGCTGAAATTCTGCATCATAACTGTATGGTGACGAATCAGTTGAAATTGTGCTGTCAAGTGAATCTCTAATGGTTTGTACTTTGTCATCGAAGAAATGTTTAAATTGGTCTGGTAGGTCTAGTGGAGAGAAGGTTGTTCAAAGTGGTGTACATTTGTTCCTTGACATTAGTTAGTTATCTCGAAGTGCTCTTTGCAGCTGGTACTCTCCATGATCTTAGTACTGTAGTGGGATGATTTGGCTAAATGGACTATATTTGTGACATTCTTCTTAGCAGCTTCGTAGATTTGTTTATGAATAGTGAGTCTGGTGGAAAGCCAATGCCTCTTTGCTTTTTGGCGATGTCTTTTAGCAGTGCAAAGCTGGTCCCTAACACTGCTATACCATGGAGAACACTTTTTTATTGATACTCCGCATTTGGTGGCTGGGCCATGTTTTTCAAGCAATGAGCGCAGGCAGTTATCAAGTTGTTCCGCTGTTGGATGTAAGAAAGTTGTTAGGTTTTCTTGGATGTCATGCATGAATTTGGTTCTATTTATCATACGGAGGTTTCTCTTAGTAGCAAATAGAGGTGGAGGGTTAGGTACTGATACGTCAAGATGGCATACAATGCAGAGGTGATCCGATGAAAGTTCGTGGAATACAAGGGTGGATTGCAGAATATTATCATCAGGTCTATAAAGAAACCAGTCTAAAATGTGACCAAGTTTATGGGTAGGTTGGTTAACTGACTGTTTAAGATTGAAAAGATGAATGGAATCTAGGAGTTTTGACATGTATGGTTGACCAGGACAGACAAAGTGAAAGTTGAAATCTCGAAGAATAATTAGGTTGCCACCTATCTAATTTCCATACTCTAGAAGATTTGGAAACTGCTCCAAAAAGAGAGATTCAGTCAGCCTTGTTTTTTTTTTTCTACTAGGAGGAGGACAGTAGAGACAGAAAAAATGGACTGACCTTTGTTCCATTGTGAGCGTTGTTTGGACTAGTTCAAAAAATGTGTGGCAGAAATTGAAGGTTGTGTTGTACTTAAGGCATTTGATCATAATTAAGTAGCAGCAATTCCACCTTCGCAAGAGTTGCGGAGGAACTACTTGCTGGGTGTTAAATCCGCACACTTACATTCATCACCTGCGGATTGTAACCAAGTTTTTGTCAGGAAGAAGACATCAATATTCTGGTCGTTGATAAAATTAACAATTTCTGTGCGCTTTTCCGGTGATCCTACTGATTGAGCGTTGAATAATGCAAAACGTAGTGGTATCACTGGGACAGTTGACACAACGGTTGACGATTTAAGAGGAATTGAACCAGGTTATTAAAATTAACGGCAGAATATTTAAGTTGTTTATCCGTTACGGGTGAAAGGGAGATAACTGGAATTCTTCTTCCTGTTCTATGCCATCCAGCTTTGAAAGAACGTTTCTTTCATCGCTTCCATTTACATTTAAGAAATGATGAATGTATTCCCAGTTCGTTTAGTCTTGAGCACAATGTAGTGTCTATAACCAATTAATGAGGGTCCGTCATGTTGTAAGCGGCCACGTGATGGTGGTTTATTAAAAAACAAATGATGTCTTAACATTGGGACAAAACCGCTGTGAAAAATTCTAATTGTTCTCATTTCCAAAACAAGGAGATGAATTAACACATATGAACGGAACAGGCAATGCAATGAGGACATACTGTCTTTAATAATGAGGACATATTGTCTTTAGCAATGAGGCTATATTGTCTTTAATAATGAGGATATATTGTCCTTAACAATGAGGATATGTTGTCTTTAATAATGAGGAAATATTGTGTAAATAAATGAAGACATTGTCTTTAATAATGAGGACATATCTCATTTAGTAATGAAGACATGATGTCTTTAACAATGAGGACATACTGACCTTAAAAATGAGGACATACTATTTTTAATAATGAACACATATTGCCTTTAATAATGAGGACACATTGGCTTTAATAATGAGGACATGTTGTGTTTGACAATGAGGACATATTGTCTTTAACAGTTAAAACACATTGTCTTTAATAATGAGGACATACTGTCTTTAATAATGAGGACATATTATCTTTAATAATGAGGACATATTGTCCCCTCAACAACTTTGCCATCGAATCCAGTTTCAGTTGGCTGGCATTTGCTGCCAATTTCCTAATTTCAATGCCATTCCCTCATAATTTAAAATCAAACGAAGTCAAGTCATTAGTCATAGTTCTCCTTGCTTCACCACACGAGTGAAACATAAGACTGAAAATGTTATCTGTCTGTTCCCAGTTTTGTTTCCCTACAAGAACTCAGATTCTCCAAACTATGTGCATGTCTTATTTTTGGCATAATGAAGAAGTCAAACAATTTTAGATCAGGTTATCATAGTCAAGCCCATGTAACTGAAAAAATAATATATGTTATATATCATTGATATGTATCAAACTTTATAGATGGCCTTCAATTAAGTATAAAAATAGGGGTTAGGGTTAGGGTCCGTTGTGTAGTCAGAGAGTGAAAGGTCCAGGTCACAATGACCTCAGTTCTATACATCACAGATATAGAATAATCTTTGTGAAAGGTTTGTAATTTAATTAAGGTACAAGACTATTGATTTTGGGGACAAAAAGTAAATGAGGAAATATAATCTAGGTTGTACCCTACTTATGAGCTCTATAACATCATTACAAGACAATTTTACAGACAAGGGGAAAGACGTAGATCTGCAGTGATATTAAATGATACAGACTTTCTTTTGGCATTAAAATATATAACTGTTGTACATTTAATATTTAATTTATTTTTGTGTGCTTGACTTTTGTCTGTGATTGAGCTGTATATAGTAGTTATGGCCAACTTAACTTTTGTCTGTGATTGAACTGTATATAGTAGTTATGGTCAACTTGACCTTTCTAATTGTTTAAAGTTATTTACTGATATTTTAGTTCAAGTTTTGTCTACTAACATAAAATGTTCTCAAAGCAAACATTTTTGTCCTACATATTGATCAATTTATATGTCTTAGATTTAAATATAAGTCAGTGGTAAACAAAATTATTAAAACTTTGTTTACTCTTGTCATCTTCAAAATGACATGGTTATGATACTTGTAACTTTCCTGGCAGAGACTTGCTTGAATATTAAGTTTAGCTGTACCCGAAAGGCATATGTCTTCTCTTTTTTTAACTTTATACAGAAAAGTTAGTCTTTTATTATTTCTGGTTTGTCATTTCATTTCTTTTTTCATCTCATTTTGGTTTTTTTTATTACTCCTTCATCAGTCATTTTCTTTACATCTGATGACAACTGTCACACCCATGACATAATGGGTTATATACTTTATAATAAGGAGAATTAAAAGAATCTAACATGGTCACTAACAGTGACTCATTATATCATATTAGTATTTACCATAGTAAATACCATTACACCCCCTATTAGAACATTTACAATAGTTAATATCATACTTAATATAACATTTACCATAGTTGGTACCATACCTACTATAACATTTACCATAGTTAATACCATACCTACTATAACATTTACCATAGTTGGTACCATACCTACTATAACATTTACCATAGTTGGTACCATACCTACTATAACATTTACCATGGCAAATACCATGCCTATTATAACATTTACCATATTTAATACCATTTCTAATATAACATTTACCATAGTTAATACCATACCTACTATAACATTTACCATAGTTAATACCATACCTTCTATAACAGAATATTTGCCAATTAAGCCATTTTTCTAATAATAGTAATAATGATAATAATGAGGACTTTGTATAGCACCTAATCTTTAAAAGCTCTAAGCGCTTTACACCATCAATAATATGACAAATGACAAAAACAATGAAATTGGAAAACATAAAAACATGCTGAAGATATATAAGATACAAAACATGATTAGGTCACTAAGTTTGTCCCTGAAGTCGAAACAGGAATGAATGAAGTTGTTCATTTTTCTGTATAAATTATCTTTGTTTTCAAGATGCCCAACTTCTGAAAGATTGTTAACATTATTGCCAAAGGATTCAACAACCTTCATATGTTCAAAGAAACACAAAAATGTCTTTAATAGTGTGTGTATATATATATATATATATATATATATATATTTGTTTGATTGATCAGTTAAAATTGACGTGCTCTTATTTAGGTTGGATTGTCAAACCTTTTAACTTTTCTCTTTTTGACCCCCTTTGTTTGATACAAAAGATGTAATTAACATGATAATACAAAGAATGTTGGGGCCCTAAGTGGCCGTGTGGTCTAAAGCTCACCATTGCAAATAACTACCATCTCACTTCTGCGTTGGTTCAAGTCTCTGGCTCAACCATTGTGGTTATGTGAGAAAGAATGCCGGTAGCTTCTCGAGGGTCAGTGGTTCTTTCCGGGGTTTTCTCAGGTTCTTCCTCCACCATTAACATTGGTATGTATAGCCTATATTTTGCTGAAAACCCCATAACAACAATAACAACAAAGAATGTCTGCTTTTAATTCATTGTAACAATACAACAAATACTTTTGCAGGTCAGAAAACAAAACATGTGTGGAACTTAATTACATGTAGATTCTCACAGACACTGTCTTGGATATTTGAATACAACAATGCGCACTACATTTATGATCGTTACACTTAAAATCAACTTGAAGATACAACTTAAAAACAAATTTCACTTGACAAAACTTGTTTAATTAATTGGCCTTTATTTATTAAAGTCGATAATTCCAGTAGGTATTAGTGACATTTTCATTGATACTGAATATTGCTAATTTAGGTGTTGTAAGAAATATCATTAGGAAATAAAATGTATCAAAATATGTAAGACTTCTTATTAAATGTTGAGAATTTAACAATTTTGACTCACATTTCTAGCTAGTCAGGTCACAACTACTGTTTTCAAAACAATATATCAATATTTTGATTTCCAATTTACTTAACTTCAGGCTTATGCACAATGCAATAGTACTGATTTGTATGAAAAATGATTTATTACAGGCATTGTAAGAAATATAGGAAACATGAGGAAATGCAATTATTCACTCTCTTTCTCGCTCTCTCTTTAAAGCATGGCACTATTCATTATTTAATTTACCAAATTCTACAACATGGCACTATTCATTATTACCATATTCTACAACCTGGCACTATTCATTATTACTATATTCTATTCTACAACCTGGCACTATTCATTATTACTATATTCTACAACCTGGCACTATTCATTATTGCCATATTCTACAACCTGGCACTATTCATTATTACTATATTCTACAACCTGGCACTATTCATTATTACCAAATTCTACAACCTGGCACTATTCATTATTACCATATTCTACAACCTGGCACTATTCATTATTACCAAGTTCTACAACCTGGCACTATTCATTATTACCATATTCTACAACCTGGCACTATTCATTATTACCATATTCTACAACCTGGCACTATTCATTATTACCATATTCTACAACCTGGCACTATTCATTATTACCAAATTCTACAACCTGGCACTATTCATTATTACCATATTCTACAACCTGGCATTATTCATTATTACCATATTCTACGAATAATAATAATAAAACTAATAATAATGTATGTGTATGATTTAGATTATTAATGTAACTGAATTTTTTTTTTCTTCTTCATATCACTATAATGTCTGCAGTGTGTCAGTTTAATGCGTTGTCTAGCACTGGGGCATCATGACACATACAGTTAGCATCCTGTCACACCCAGACACCAGACTGCCCAGTCCTAACACTAATGTCTTTATACTGAGTGCCTAGTAAGGCAGTTGTTAGTACCATTTTTTAGTCTTTCATTCCAAGGTCTATTTGGTTCTAAATGGTAATTAGACAGGACAGTCAGGATGCCAATACTATCCTTACAACAAACCATTTGTTTGTACCACCAACCAATGTTTAAAAACAGGCATCATGGATATGAAAAATATGCAAAACTTAATCATTTCATTCATTGATATACAATTTCTAACCTGATTGTTAGCAGGGGGTCCCAGATACTTTCAGCTTGTTTGTGTTTGAAATCAAAATGGGAGTTTGTTTAGCAACATGGTTACCTTATGGATTTACCTGGTTCAGGTGTTTGATGTCTTTAAAAATCTCAATAATGCCATAAAAAAAATTGTTTCTCTTTGAACACATGTATATATATATATATATATATATATATATATATATATATATATATATATATATATATATATATATATATATAGTTATATATATATATACATATATATATATATATATATATATATATATATATATATATATATATATATATATATATATATATATATATATATATATACAGTTATATATATATATATACAGTTATATATATATATATATATATATATATATATATACTGAAATAAACTGTTCTAGAAACTATAAATGTACTGTGAGAAGTCCAACCACATTTTACATCAGAAATTTTATCTGCATTGAAATGCCAATAATTTGACAGCGTTAGGGAAACAATCAGACTAGAAATTATAAATCAATGAATGAAATGACTAAGTTTCGTGTTGTTTTTATATATCCATGATGCCATTCACTTTCAAAATCAGTACTCATTATTCCTTCTATGATAATGAAGTCATATGGACAACATTCTTTTCAGAGCCCAGCAATGTGGAATGAATTGCTCATTGAAATTAGACACAAGGACACAGCACTCAAAAGATTAGATGCTATACAAAGTCCTCATTATTGTTATTATTATTATTATCGACAAATCTTGCTCTCACTACTTCTTCTAAATTTGGTCGGCCACTCTAGCATGTTTTAATATATCATTATCACTGCTTCTTTAGAACAGATGATCATATTGGTGTGAAGTTGTCAATTAAAGATGTCTTGTGCAGTTCTGCTGGTCTTCATAAAAATACCATTGATAATATGTGTGATAGAAAAGACCAATCAGGTCAGGACAGACCAGGAGATTTCCAAAAATTTGGCCTGGAGTTTTTTTCTAAAAAAAAAGATGATTTTTCATCCACCAAATGGTAGTTAGCATGCAAAATGAACATTAATTACAATCGAATAAATTTACATTTTTTTAATGATATAGTATGCACAAAGACTTACAAAAATGGTACTAACAGCTGCCTTGCTTGGCACTCAGCATAAAGAGGTTAGAGTTAGGACTGGTTGGCCTGGTGTCAGGATAATGTGACTGGGTGCGGAAACATGCTACATGTCTGTGGCATGATGCCCCAGTGCTAGACATCACTATAAAAACTGCCTCACTGCAGACATTATAGCGAAATGACTGAAAAATTGTTAAAGCTACATTTAAAATCCTAATCACACACACACACTCAACTTAAATGTATATGTAAAATTTTTATCAGTTCTTAGGAGGTCATTGCCTGGATTTTATATATAACAGTCCCCTTCACTGTTCTCTTATTACTTAGGGGTTGATGTACAAGCTATTACTAGATCCCAATTTCCATTTGTTTTATACATAAAATTCCTCATTATCAGGTTATGATGTAGAAAAAATATAAAATTCTAGAAAATATTTTATGTATGTTTTGTTGCTCAATTCGTTACATTTAAAAATATGGAAAAATAAAACAGCAACTATATACAATATATATTTAGTGTTGACCAGAAAAAAAAACAGTATGTCTTCTTGCAGAGACCCCAGTAGCATATCAAAAGACAGTCCCTGCAGTCAGTGGTGTTAGCAAGATGTTAAAGTATGGACAGGTTGAAGTCCAGGCAAAGCTTGGTACCTTTGAAAATGAGTCACATGATTGTCTGCTGGTGTTTTGGGAAACACAATGTCTGTATAACATTTCTGACAAAAGTACCGGTAAGTACTATCTATTTTTGCCTGAGGCCATTCAATTTCTTCCTGAATATGGTGACCATTGCTAAAATTGAAAAACAACCTGAAAATTATTTTTTTTCAAAATGATATTACAGGATTCAAAGAATTTTGACAATGTACTTTTTGCATAAAGGATTTTCCTCTTTTAACAAATTGTGCTAATCCATAATCATATATTGTATTGAATACTAAAAATATATTTCTTTTAAAAAAAATTATCAAAACTTGATAAAAAAAAACTAAATTTGACAGATAATAAAAAAGATCTGTTATGTTTGTACAAATGATCCAGAATCCATCATGAAATATGTGTTATTACTAAAAATAAATAAATGGTGTCTTCTCATAATCCTTGGAACAGAATTTGATCAAATTTGAGAAAAAGTAATTTTTGCATGAAGTTTTTAAACTTTTTAAAGATTGATATCTTGCTGGTATTAAGAAAGCCTTGAAAAAAATTTAATGACTAAATTTGACAGAAAAAATGTAATGACCAAATTTGACAGAAAAAATGTAATGACCAAATTTGACAGAATGCATCTTGGTATAGTTAGGCCTTTTGACCTTGTAATAAGGATACTGATCTACCCCTAGATATAGCTAAAGATGGAAAACATTCCAAACAAATTATGTATACAATTAATCAAAAGAGTTATTTATTTATTTTAAATCAACACAATGATCCTACGAGCTCGGACATCAATTTTCTTTGATTTTTAAATAGCTGTCAGCTGGTGACTGTTCTTAGCCTGCTTTGGTCTTTTATTCTAGAGTTATGCCCCTTGTTGGTGTAGATACTATGGTACTGTATATGTAATTATTGTGTGTGCAATAAATGTAAATACTTTTGATACATTGCCCTGAAGCTTAACAGAAGTTATTGACATGAAACCAACATATTCTGTCTTTTGACCTCTATTTTAGAGTTATACCCCTTGATGGTGATAGATACTGTATTATATGTAATGATTGTATGTGCAATAAATCTATGATTGCCTTGAAGCTTGACAGAAGTTATTGACATAAAACCAACATATCATTCTGTCATTTGAATTTTTTTTTTAGAGTTGTTCTAGTTTGGTGTTAAATGTGTGTAATATAGCGTATGTGATAATTCTTGTATGTGTGAATAGTTTCAGACCTTTTCATAAATTGACCTGAAACATTGCAGACTTTATTGACATTGAGCGAACCTGTACATGCCATTCTATAATCATTTATTAGCTTTTTTTTTTTTACAAAGTTTATCCCCATTACTGTTATTGGAATACTTGCATGAGCAATTAGCTTTTTGTTACTTTTAGTTGGCAGTTATTATTAGCATCAATCAGATGAAAATGCTTTGTTGTCTTGCTTCAGTAATTTTACGTCCACTGCTCAGAGACTTTAAGATCTTATGTAATGGCCTTTATATCTTGTCCATCATCTGTCCATTGGCACAAGTTTGTCATCATTATTCATCTTGAACTAATCTTAGGATTGCCATGAAATTTTCCAAACATGTTTATCCCAAGGACTGGTTGGTCCGAAATTAAACTTGGATATTCTTTATGGCCACCACAGTTATTATCTAGTCAATATTGTTGCTACTCCTTCAAAAGGAATCAACATAGGATTTTCATTTAAATAAATATTTCTCATAAACTATTGTTGGTCCTAATTGAAAATTGTGGTGATTTGGTTGCAAAATATGCTTGCCATATGGGTATATTTCAAGTCTTATTATTGCTAATCCTGTGGGATGGATGGTAAAACAGAATTGTTACCGAGAGGAGGGTGGATTAAATGAACAATACAAACACAATTTGTGAAAGAAAATATAAATTTATGTAATAAATTATAAATGAAAAAAATACAGATGTAACAACACAATAATTCATGCACTCAACCCACAATTACACTCACAACCATTCACAATACATGAACAAATTAAATAACAATACAAAAGGAATCTCAGATGTAAAGGGATCTCTTGGATTATACACAGATCCAGGGATCCTTTACGAAAGTTAAATTAATGCAAGTATCATTTACGAAAAAAAAATAAACACAAACGACAAACTATCTATCGCACGATGGATTGCGATAACTAGCACGATCATATACTTGTATTCAATCAAGTTGCTAGCTTTTATTGATATCTATGTGATCACTTGAAATATTATTGCGATCTGACATAAGCATGCAAATACAACAATGTATTAAATTGTATTACAATTTCAATACACCTATGTGTCTCCCCTGTATAACCGCACAATTCAGCAACAGTTGAATCGTCTCCCAGTTTCCCCGAGAACCGAGGGTTGACCAATACTATTATCGGACGTTTCCCTTCACGGATCCACCACAGTTATACGTTCAGACAGCATACAACATCTACCAGAACCAACGGTTCCTCACTCCCCTAGATGTCGACCCGGACGTTTTACAACTCTAAGACAGCTCCGACACTCGGACTTCTAGCTTTCCAGATATTTACACGTTACACAGATGTTGACGAACAGACAGTTCGACACACAGACAGATACTTCAATTCCGTTTGCACAAATTAACGGCACAAGCACATTCAGATATTTATACAGAGATGTTCCAGAACAAATAATAGATGTCCCACAACAAATCAGATGATATCAAAGACGTTTATCAAAAGATGGTATCAGATGTGTTAACAGCTACGGTATCAGAAATGGTATCAACTACGTTAGCAGCTACGGTATCAGAGACGGTATCAACGATGTTATTAGATGCGCTATCAGTGATGTACTTCTACGGTATCAACGACGGAATCAGACGGTGACAGCTATTGTCAGATGTTATCAGATCTACGGAATCAACGATGTTATTAGATCTCCGGAATCAACGACGGAATCAACGACGGAATCAGCTATAATAAACAAAACCAGACTAATAATAGTTGTCTCAAAAATAATCTAAGCTGTAGATTACGATATTTCATTTAAAGTCTAAAAGTGACTAGTAATTCCAAATATTCCACGTTCATTGTAATAAAGGCATCATTATACGAAATGATAATCTGAATAAAATTCACAATAAAATGAAATGTAAATTTAACACTCACCCCTTTGGCTGGAGATTTGCAAGACGAAATCTAATCTATCCTTCGATTAGATATTTTGGTTCCCGTAAATATTGATGAGAAATACTTCGCCTTATATACTCTCAATAGGTGAACATAAATCACATCGAGCTTGCCGTGCACCACGTAAAACGAGTATTTCGGATTTCATGTAAATTACAAATTGGCACATGCAAATCGTTACACGCCACTTAATCACCCCAGGTAATGCGTGTACGACGAAATCAAGATAATGGTGAGTTTCGTTTGCAATTCAAGAAGAACAAAAATCAGTTCAATTTTCGCCTAATTCTGTGACAGATGGACCTATCATCATAGAGTTTTTAACCTTAACCTTCTTAACCCATGTGATACCTTAGCCCATGTAATATCTTAACCCATTTCATACATTAACCCATGTGATACCTCGACCCATTTCATACTTTAACCCATTTCATACTGTTACATGCTTAGGTTCGAATAAACAGTAACATAGAAAGAGTGAAAATAACAAGCTTGTAAAAACTTAATAAATAATTTATTGAGCACAAATATTTTCCAGAAAAGAAAAAATAAACTTAAGGTTTTAAGAATCAATTGCAAAATTAATCCAAAAATAATTCAAAATATTATCCACTAGAGAAATTGCAAACGTCTTGGTAATAAAATGTCCAAATAATTCCAAGTTCGAATCCCAGCGAAGTATCCAAAAAAGGAAGACGATGTCACTTGAAGTCAGTTCTTGGTAATAAAATTCTATGAGCACAATTCTTTTCCAGATAAATAACAAAATATTTCCTCTTGATGCAAACGAATGGAAATAATTTCCAATACAAGGTAATTAAAAATAACTCAAAAAGACACAAATTAATATTCTAAAAGCCCAAGTTCTTCTCAATAGTTCGCTCTCAAAACATAATTTATATACTTGATTTTAAGTAAACAAGAAAGGGGTCACGTGATCTACTAGAATCTTTTAGAACAAATTTACATTCAAAAACTCACGTACCCATTATATGACCCAACTAAAAATAGAAGCTCCAAAATGTCCTTGGAACCATCCAATCATTTTAAAAGCTTGATTACAACTCTGAAGCCAGGTCAGAAATGAGGTCAACACCTGGTGTTTATTCTGTAAAGTACCGGTACAGGTCACCCCCCCCAATGAACAAATCTTAAACTTAAAATGCCAAATTTGAATCTAACAAACAAACAAATTTAAAAATAAATGACTTCAATCAATTATACGTAGCAATACCTTAACCCATGTGATACTTTAACCCATGTGATACCTTAATCCATGTGATACCTTAACCCATTTCATACTTTAACCCATTTCATACCTTAACCAATTTATACCTTAAGCCATTTCATACCTTAATCCATGTAATACCTTAATCCATGTAATACCTTAACCCATTTCATACCTTAACCCATTTATACTTAAGCCATTTCATACCTTCACCCATGTGATTCCTTAACCCATTTCATACCTTAAGCCATTTCATACCTTAAACCATGTGCTACCTTAACCGATGTGATGCCTTGAAGCAATTAAAATAATCAAAATATTTTATTTCTGTTCCTTGAACTTCACACACTTAAACACATCTCTGAACATTTAATAATTTAAGTCATTTTATATTTGTAGTCAATGCTATCTTTTTTGTTTTACATTTGACTGTCACTATATTGCCTTTAATGAAGTTAACGTCAAATCTGACACAGAAATGTTTTTCATCTTGTATAATTAAAAAGGGTCTTTATAGTTTAATAAACTTTTTCTAGATCATATATTGCGTTCAGCTGGAATCACAGTCACACAAAGATGGAGAAATCATAGTAAGTATGAACTATTCAGTCTATAGCATTATTTTGCATTATTATTACTTATGAATCAGTCATTAATTTGTATCTATATAGAAAATCTTGTTTAGGATTTTTAATATTATTACTTATGAATCAGTCATGAATTTGTATCTATATAGAAAAGTTTGTTTAGGATTTTTAATATTTTACTTATTTGTAATAGTTATGCAAGCACTTTCATTTTCCTTCTGTATTCATTTTCATTTTGTTCATTAATGCGAAACAAATATCATAAGAGCAACCAAAATTGTAGCAGCCACAAACTCTTATCTTTTCACCTGTAATTAAGCCACCATTATCATTATACACTATTGCATTATATTAAATGTCATTGATGTTTTGAAGTATTATCTTGAAAAAGCATTATTACTAATTGTTATAAATAATTCTGCTGAAATGAAAATAGTGAACATAACAAGCAGCAGAGAGGGCGAATCCTACAACATTTTCAGACAAAATTTTGATTGAAATCTTAAAACGAGCCTTCCTACGATCTCATTTTAACCAAAAAAAATGTCTCAGGGGCAAACCCTACAACGTTTTCAGACAAAAAATTGATTGAAATCTTAATGAGCCTTCCCTACGAAATCTCATTTTAACTAAAAAAATGAAAACGGAGATTTTTACGATTTTTTAATCAATTTTGCTCGCAACTTGTTGTCATCCGCCCTCTCTGCTGCTATGGGTTAACAAAAAATAATAAATGATTTGATCAAGTCTTTAGGATCTCACAAACAAACCAATCGCTAACACCTCTTCTTGTAAATCAATCAGATTATTTGACTGGTCGGTGAGTTTGAAATTAATTCTGGTTAATGAATTATTATGGCATCGCATGTAGACAGGATTAATTGGGTTTTCAATAATTAGGAATCCTGGAGGAGCTGTTGGTGCAAACGAATAAAGAATATATCCTTGCTGAGCTTGATTTGATCGTTCGAGATTAATTTGATAGCTTCCTTCGATAACATCACATACTAAATTGAGCGCAATCACTGAGGATATATTCACGTTGAACGGAGCGATATGCCTACCGCCACCATCTGGATCATTATTATGTTTGAGGATTTTTATTTCCTGTGATGCTGTTTTTTTCCATGCATCATGAATTATTTTAAAACCATCATCGATGGTGTCACTGAGAAGTTTTTTTAGTTCCGGTACGTTATATCCCGGTAGTTTGAATGTCGGAATATCCTTCACGGGAAATTTATATTGTTTTGCAAATTCTGAATAATTTTCAGATTAAATGTTTCCATATCGTCGATAATTTTGTTGCATGTTTCTACGACGCTGATAAATTCATCTCGGGTGAGAGAGCCGGATTTAAGAGATATTAACAACAGCGATAAATCATTATTCATTGCTGTGAAATTTTTAATGATTTCAGGTTCGTTAACAAAATGATATCCCTCTATTCTATCCCCTGGCCTCTCTTCTCCAGTTGATCGGTATCCGAGACCAAAAAACTCTATAGTAAATCTATGATCTTTATAACTCCTTATTGGATTATCAGGTTTTATCACGTCGGTGATATAATCAGTTTTTTGTGGTTCTGGTAAATCAACGGTTTTCCCCCCTGGTGGTAATTCAGGCCATCCTAGTACGGTTCTAATAGAACTTTGATAGATATCTACGACGTATCCTTCTGTGTTTATCTCAATTGCGGATGATAGCGTCGGTTCATGAACTGTTATAGCGATTTTTGACTCTACTCCAGTAATCGATTTTATTCTACGCGCGAATTCATTATTGATTTGTTCGATTTGGTATGACCCTGTTGGTATCGAAACGACGTTCCAGTCTGGGGTTCCGTCGGGTTTATTCTTATTTGCAAACACTAAAGAATTATTGGGTTGTTGACCACCAAATGATTTTGATCTGATATTAGGCCAACTGTGGTATACTCGTAATTTTGCTAGCGCTATCTCCTTCACGGGGACTGGGCTAGGGAAATTTACACTAAACTCGGGTTCCGTTGATGTTATTGATATCATGCTTGTTTGTACTGGGTTCGTGTTCTCCACTACTCGTTGAAGTAATTCCATCGGTGTCGTCATTGTTATTATACTCATGTTGTATTTCTAATTTTGACACCGCGGAATCATAAATACTGACCATCACTGAGAACTCACAATCTGGTATAGTTGAGATTCTTGAGATCATTTTGGTTTTTGGGTTCGTGTTTGGGTTTGTTTTTGGGTTCGTGTTTTCTAATTCCATCGGTGTTGTCATTGTTATTATATTCATGTTGTTGCTCTAATTTCGATATCGCGGAATCAAAAATACTGACCATCGCTGAGAATTCACTATCTGATATAATTGTATTATCGAGTGACGACGATATCATCAGGGATAACTGCGAATATGCGGTTGATGCAATATGAAATTGAATTAAGTAATTCTGCAGTTTACTCTGGCTGCATGATGATATCTTTTTTGCTATCCCGGTTGATATACCCCCGATTGTAGCCACCGCAGAAATGCAAATTGGAACTACGACCGGGGCAATCATTGTAACCGATGCAAGTATTATTCCGGCGCCAGCGAGAACGCTTGACACCGAGTACATAGTAATATCAATTGCGGTGATTCTTCGTCGGTATTTTTTTATTTTTATTTGATACTCCTCAGTGAGGGTTTTGAGTCTAGTCTGAAATTCTCTGACCTGATCATAGCGACATTGAGTTGATGAAATCATTTTTATTGTAAAAACACTAGCGTTTTCAATTGTGAAATCCGAACGATTTTCCTTTCAATTTAGTTATTTACTTAAATCCGCTACGAATTCCACATACCAGGTTGCTGAAACCCCAATCAAATTTTTATCAGTAGCTGTTATAGTGAACTTTTCAGTTGTATCCTTGTCGATGATCGTTGAAATCGTATTGTTGACCCCGGATGAACTCGACGATGATATATTAAATTGAGTCAATGGTGTTACTAGTGTTAATCGATAAATACCTTTAACGGTTGCAGTGATATCTAATTTGTTGTTTGTAGGTGTCCACGCAAATGATCCGTGTTGGATTGTGTATACTACGTTGTTGGTTTTCTCATGAGGAATTTTTGTTTTTTCAATGATTGTTATCATCCTCGAAAAATCACCTTTGATGGCTTCGATGAAAGTTTTTGTCTCATCGATGGATTTTTTAATATCCGGGAGTTTTATTTCTATTTTATCCAACGGGGTTCCAATAAATTTATCAATGACATTTCTACGAAATGATGTAAACTGTTTTCCGTGTTCTTCAATTTTAGATTGAAGTGTTAATAGTTCTAACAGAGAATTATCCAACTCATTGTCATGGGTAGCAATCTTATCAGTGATCGTAGACACAAGTGCACCTGGTTTAAGTCGTCCGTCGCTGGAATACAACACAATAGAGTTTTCAGTGGCGTCTTGCTGCCGTTTTAAAATGTCATCCGCGGATATATTACTGGCTTTAAGTCGTCCACCGCTGGAATATAGCGCAATAGAGTTTTTCAGCGGCGTCGCGCTGCCGTATCAAAATGTCATTCAATGACACATCACTGGATTTCAATTTACCCTGTTTGTCCTGAAATACAACTATTTCGTTCGGGTCAACATTTACTAAATTTAACGTCTCAGCTATTTGATCTTTGATTAGTTTTTTTACATCACCGGTTGCAGTGTCATCGGGTTTGGGTTTCAAAGATCTCCCCCAAATATCAATCATGTTATTGTAAAACTCTTTCTCTCTCTAAAATCGTTTTTGACGACTTCGTTGAAAAATCTTCGATTTTCGCCAGCGATTACTAGTGTATTCATTCACGACAACATGTGGTGGTTTTCCGCTTGGGTTACTCAAGGAGTTAGAAATAGCGTTAAGGACATTTAATACTTCGCTGCCACATATTGGTGGGTCATTCATTTGTTGTGTTGGTAGCGTAGAATACCACGTCTTCATTGGAAATTTTTTTTATATAACGCATAAACTCTTTTGGTGGGGCCAATCCATATGAATCGAAATAAACAATCCCACGTGGATCAATAGCGTATGCAACCCAGTGAGTTCCAGGTCCGGTGCTGTTATCTAAATTAATGATTCCGGTTTCAATGCTGTTTGGTTGATGTGGTAATTGATCTTTCATAAAGACACCTCTGAAGTTTTTAATCGCGAGTTTTTTAGCAGCATCGAGTAAATCAAAATTGGACATGGGAACCATAGGTTCCTGAGTCATAGACTCTCCAATTAATAAACCGGTCCTAGTCTTAGACCCTTTCCGCTGTACCACGAATACGGGGTTCCTGGTAGTCTTAGACCCTTTCCCTTTTTTTTATATCCTTTCCCAGTTGCCTTCTTTAGTGCCATTCCTGCTGCAGTACCAACGGCTCCTAACGCTGCCGCTTTAGCCACCGCTGGGGCTGCTGCTGCAATCAATGCTGGAATCGCAGCTAACAACGGAAATATACCGCCTGTTTTAATCATATTTTTGATAGCAGCCGCAGAGAGAGTAATCTGAACACCCTTTTTTGCTACTAGTGCATCATTGAAATGTTTCACCTGACGAGTTGTCAGCGATAGTTTATTTGCACCACCAGTCATTTGGTTGGGTTTCAACGTGATTGTGGTTCCACATTTTTTAGCTGATTCCGATTGCAATTTTTTGATTTGACCAGGAGTTAACGCAACACTAATATTACTATATGACATTATACATAATTGATTGATTCTAAATCGTTTACAATTTCAATTACATGTTTTCCACTGGTGCATCTACCACTCTCATTCTTCCACCAACACCTTCAAGTAGCATTGATTTATCACTGAGAATGACAGCAACCGCTCTATAATCAGCAATAGCACCACGAGTCACATTAGCTCTAAAATGTATATCAACGACAGATTGTCTCATCAAATCGAGATGTTCCAGTGAGAAGTAATAGATCGGATACAGATTTTTAAAATCATATTGTGATATTTGCAAACCAGTATCCACATTTTTATCGCGTGCCATAAATGACAACAGACGATGATAAACTCGTGCAATATGATTTTCTGTGTAATTAAGTTGTATATCCTCGGATGGTTCCTGTTGGCCGTTTATTCTCAGTGAGACGTCTTTCACACCTAATTGATCAAATATCATATGACTGAAACGTTGATCGCCAACTCGTGTGTTATCCTGTAACGCAATAAATATATGACATGGCGCAGAAACGCCTTGTTTTGATGCTAGATTCCACGTGAATAACCCGTTGATATTTGATTGCTTCACATCTGTACTCACTGATAACCAACTCAACAACGACTTTCCTCCTTGGTCCATAAATGATAGTAATCGTTCTGCTGCGGTGATTGCTGGAGTCAACACTGGCATCCACAATGATATTTTTGTTAAATTGACTTTACCAGCATCAGCATTTGGATTTGCATTGTCTGCTGGAATCCTCCAGATTGCGTCACTATCATCACTCTTTCGTACAAGTGATACTGTATGCTTCGCCCCGTAGATAACTTTTCGGACATTTCTACGGAATCCAAAAATATGATGCAGTGGAATCGCGCATGAAAATGATCTACGCACTCCTTGCAACATTGACATACGTGTTGCAGCTCCTAGATTGAAATTAACATCGTTGTTTATAATCATATCTTCGGCATCAATATTAGCGGTGCCAGCATTATTCTTTAGTCGTCTTACAACAAATTGTTTTCCTCCAGCGGTATTTGTAGCATCTTTTGCAAACATCATAGAAGGTCCTGCTGATCTTGTATAATCATCGGAATATCTCGCTAACCCGATTATTGTTGTAGCCACATCAACATCACGATCTATCGACTCAATTTCTTTTCCATCAATGAGATATTTTGCACTCTCAAATAACGCCATGATACCATTATTGACAAACCCGACTTGAGTACCAGCTGGATACTCTGTATCATTTGTTCGTATAATTTCTCCTTCGATTTCGATAAACGCTTCACAGGGCAAAAAGTATTTACTGGTATCATGGACTTGAAGATCGATTCTTGCTCGACTATTTGGGTCTATTGCATGATAGGCGTAATATTGATAATCGCGTACAGAATCATCCTTGCCAACTGGGGCGTCTATATCAAACGCTGGATCATGTGACTTTTTGAACATTTTATTCTATTTATCAGAGTCTAAATCGCGATTTTCCATTTTCATCGTCGTAGTTTTTTAAAGCCACTTCCTGCTATCATATTTGCAATATTGCTTTGGTCGGGGGTTAAAACCATCGACGCTAATTTTTCATCTACTGCGTTATTTATAATTTTACTAACACTTGCAAGCATTTCCGCTGTAGACGGTAACGGTTTTGAAAATCCTTTGGATTTCATCCGTGATTTCACTAATGATGTTAATTTATTCTTTGCGGCTGAAAACGCTTTTCCGGTAAGATCTCCAACAGCACCAATACCCTTATCACGAATAACATCAATTGCTTTCATTCCTAATTGTTTAGCCAACGGCATCACTTTTGGAGCCATTCTCGCAAATAACCCTAAAATGGTATTACCTAAACCATCTCCGTAGTATGCTCTATAAACCGGAAACCGTGAATTAACTACATAGACGAGGGTTGGTTTATCATGATTGTAGTGTATGATCATTATTTGAAATCAGAAACAATTTTTCAATTGTTATTTATCTAATCAATTGACTTTTCAATTCAGTCACTATGATACCCACTTTCCACTAACTCGCCAATGAAATCTCGATATGTGCTGATATCCATGATACCACCCTGAAATAATCGTCTACAGATATCAGCTGCTTCATTAATTATTTCCGGTGAGTTATTTCCAGCTCGGAACCCTCCTACAAGAACCTCTAATCGTGATATATCACTGAGAACACTACCAGGACATGAAACGCTAGCGTTTCCAACTAGACCACTCCCCAGAAATTTCTTCTCATCGTATGGCTGTCTTATTTGGAATTGAAATTTTCTCTTGAAGTCTCTGTATTCCTTCATCCTTCTATCTAAACTCCCAGTATTTATTTCATACACTATATCAGCCCATTCATTATGTGACATTCTATAATCCGAATAATTGACCGTGAAAAACTTCTCTTGTGAATCATAGCTGTTAGCAGCGAATTCACCTAAATTGTCTATATCCTCGTTGAGAATTTGTTGTTTAGCGCTCTCGGTAAATATAATTGATTTAGGTAGTCCACTAACTAGTTCTTCCTGAAATCCTTTAAATTTTCGTTTCGAAGCGGTTGATATATCCTGAGGAAGTGATTGCAAGGATTTTTTTGTTTGTTTAGTTCTTTTTGCTATCTTTTCTAACACAGGAATAAGACCCTCTTCTTTTCTTTTACCGTCAGGATCATCTCCCAGTATAGCACGCTCTATCTCCTTCGTTGCTGTGGTTACTGGTTTAAACAATTCTTCAGATCCCGCAGCAAAATCAGTCTGAAGACTCTGTCGTTGTTGTAGTTTATTCCGTACAGAGTCGCGAATTGGTACAAATCTCTTAATTGCATCTAATCGTTCACGAGCAAATCGGGTCGTTAATGCTTCATTGACCATTATTTGAAATCGCAAACAATTTTTCAATTGCAAAACAATTAATACCACACTTTTCCCATCAATGACATGTCGGATGATTTTTAACACGATCATGGAAGCGTTTTAAGGGCGTTATCATCGATGAGGAAAGTGTCCAAATTGTATATAAAATAATAATACTGTCACTTTCTTCACTTTTGTTACATGTCGGACATGTAGGATGATTTTTAACACGATCATGGAAGTCTTATTTTGATATTCTGAGGGTGTTATCAGGTATGAGGAAAGTGTCCAAATTGTATATAAAATAATAATACTGTCACTTTCCTCACTTTTGTTACATGTCGGATGATTTTTAACACGATCATGGAAGCGTTTTAAGGGCGTTATCATCGATGAGGAAAGTGTCCAAATTGTATATAAAATAATAATACTGTCACTTTCCTCATTGTCATTTGATCATCCATTAACGGTCTATCGATTTTTTATTCAGTGTGTGTGAAATATTTTTCATTCACTGATTTTGACATTTTTAATCAAAAAATGCTAAAAAAAATTAAAATCTCTATGAGGGACGGTCACAATCAAATAATGATAAATGGTCAATCAAAATTGTTCATTTTCTTGAATTAACGCCCGTAGGTTTCTAACTTTAGAATTAACCTCCTTTTTCAATTCGTATTCGTACCCCAATTCTTTTCGTATTCGTTCTACGATGGTATACAACGGAGCGAACACACTTACGTCACTGGAAAATGCGAGAGAGTCCCGAATAGAATTCTGAATTCTCTTGATGAGCGCATACTTCTTTGGTAGCATATACTTGTTAGTGCTAACTCCGTATTCTATATCCTGAAAATCAGACATGATTTGATCAGGATTTAACCCATCTGAAAGTTCAATATCCCAACTTTTCAATTTTGAAATCTCGGATAAAATGCTATTCGTGTTTTCAGAATTCATTATTCTATAATAGTGATATATTTCTAAATGAAAAATATGACGCATTAGACATAACTAAATTGAACTTTTTGTCCCGTCCTTTTTGAAATAGCCGATCGATAAATCCCCTCTGTAACAAATCGTACTGAGGGTGAACAAATATCGAAATGCCTACCGGCGCTGGTTATTGATTGAAATATTTTTTCTTCGTTAGTTATCGTATTCAAAGATTTCACAGGTCTCTTCCCAAGATTTAAATTTAATCTCGATAAACCAAAAAAACGTTTAATAGACGGAAACATGAAAGAGTTTAAGAGATTATTAAAAATTAATCCTAAATTTAATCTCGATAAACCAAAAAAAACGTCCAATAGATTACCCTGGAAAGATGCTCAATTCAATCTCGATATAGTTTCTAATACACCAAAGAATACAATTCTTGATAAAGCCATGATTAGTAAAATCAGAGACTGTTTTAATGAATTCAAGCGTGATGGAGCATCTTATTGTTGGTCAACATTTCGAATTGATGGTGTTGTTGATGCTACCATGACTGATGAAAAAGCAGCAGTGATAATTTCACGTGTTGGGGAAAAAAAGTATTTTTTCCGAATAAAATTCATTATCGAAGTCGATGGCAAATGGATTATTAGGGATAAATTTGAACCAATTCTCAAGAATAAAAAAGCTGTCATTGTGAGTAGAGATTCCAAACCAGGAATTCTAACCGGCATTGACAAACCATACTACGAAAGATCTTATCCCGTAACAGCAATGGTTTATGGGATATATCCGTTAAATGATAAACCCGATATCGCAAAACTAGCTCCTATGAAATATTCGTCAGGGCTTAATTGTGTAGCAGAACGAATAATAGAACATTTCACAAATGCGTCCCGGGGAAATAAACTAACTGATCTGCGACGTAGGAAAATAACCGAATGGGAACTGACAGTGAAACAGCATGGTGCAAAGATTTCTGATATAAATTAGAAACATCATTAAGATTTCCAATAACCGTTATGACGATAACCGGAGAGGTTTTATACGAACCGAAATATAACAAAAATGGAGCGCCAATACAGATTATTGATCATAACAAACACGCGTGGACACCTGCGGTAACAATATTTCCACGAGAACGAACCGTGAAATATATCCCTAAGGAGTTCGTCGGGGATGTTTTCTATGAAGAGAAATTATTCGATGCTATTCATGCGTTGTGTAAAGATGATCCTGTGTCAGTGTGGTTACTTAGAAGTGATGAAGATCCCGAAATAGGATTCGATCAATTTGTAAGACCAAATGGTGAATTATATCGCGTTGAAGAATTAGATAACAGAATGAGAAAAATCGCTAGTGATTTTTCACCGGAGAATTCCCATGAAAAACTACTCACGGATAGTTTTACTATTCCATCAGTAGTAGCTCACTTTGCAAGAGAAAAAAACTCATGGCGTTCAACACGAAGTGATTTTCTCGAGGATGTTAAATTGAGTTGCGTCGAATTTGGTCATGGAGGACTGTGGAATACGAAATACTCACGTGATGGTATGATTTCAATTGATATACCCGCGTGTTATCCCGGAAGTTTTCTCGGATATGGGGAATGTGCTGAGTACTTCAATTGATTTGGACACCCCACGCATGAAATGACTCGTGTTGCGATTAATGGACCATTGCCTGATTTTGATTTAACCGGATTCGCTCGTGTGATATCATTTGAATTAGCGTCAGGATTACATCCGTGTAGTTATGTTTGGCTCGGTAGACACCTATCTGAAAAGGCCTGGATGCCAATAGTGCTATTGAGATATATGATTGATTGTGGTATGCTAATATCGTTGATTGTTTCCGAGGCTATTATATGCTATCGAGCTCAGAAAGAAGTTTGGCTACCACAACCCGATCTAGATAGAATAATCAGCGAACAGCGAAAACAATTCCCTGATTTCAATGAAGAACAAATCATGAATCGGTCTAAGAAGTTATTTGAAATTAAAAAAGAACAAGCAAAAGATTTTGGACGAAGAATAATCGGTAAATTTACCCAGGGTGGACGATACGACAATGCAAAATATTCTTCGCGGTTGATCATAGATATCGCTGAATACGATTTTATTGTAACGGATTTAATGAAACAGGGAAAACTTGTATCCCGTAAGGATGCTTTTCTATCCAATGGTGAGAAAATGGGTACGGTTGTTACCTACTGTGATGGATATAATTCCCAGTATACACATTTGAGAAGTTCAATGCTAGCCTATGCTTCTATTAATCTATTTTCCATGATAAATAGATTTCCTAATACCGCGGTTAGAGTGGCCACTGATTCGATGTATATACACAATAAGTACAAATCAGCTGTAACGGCATTCACAGATCCCGAAGAAAATTGGGGGCGTTGGCGATTTAAAAAGGAGATGCTACATGAGTATTGTGAATCCGCAGACGTTGCCATGGATGATAAATATCTTTGTTGTAACCGTATTGAAATTCAATCAGAATTTTCTAATGCACCACCGGTATCTGATCCAGTATGTAGATACAAGACAGTTTATTTAAACGGTTGTGGCGGGTCAGGAAAGACAACTCGTGCAATTGAATTATTTCGTCGGTCAACCATGATTGTGTTAACACCGACTCACAGACTCGCCAGAGAGATGATAAAGCGAGGGGTAAATGCCTGTACTTACCATAGTTTCTTTCGATGGAAGGGTGACAAATGGACTCCTGAGCGTATGGGTGATAAATTCATTCCTGAAATCATCATTTGGGATAAAATATGCACAGTGTCATTAGATGTATTACAAACATTTCTCGAGTGGTTGTTAAACAAAAACACAAAAGTCGTCATGTGCGGTGATCACGGCTAACCACCACCATTTGTCGGTGCATCTCCACATGAATGGCTAAGGGGTTTTGTAGACTATTATGAAGAAATTACCACTGATTATAGATCACTTGATGAACGATTACGAGAATTCAAAGCGCTAATTAGATTACAACCGGATAGAGTCCAATGCGAAATAGCGCGTGAAGTGATTTCAGAAACTCCAATGAATCATTTCTGGGAAACATGGAGACGAAATGATTTGATAATTGCAAGTAGAAAAATAGTCAGGGACACACTTCAGATGAAGTTATTTGAATTGCATAAAGAAAAATTTGCAACGCTTCCAGTACCCCTTTGTTATAGGCCATCGGATACACGAAAAGAGAACATTGAAGTTGATATTCCAGGACAGAGTGAAAAACAAATTCTCGTATTAAATGATATTGTGCTGGTTGATATCAGCGTCGTCGAAAATGCATTGCGTGCTAATAAATCCCCGTGGACGCTAGGATACGCAGCAACAATACATTCTTCACAGGGATTGACTATATCGGATACAATTGTTTGGATGGTGGATAATCACATCGAATGGTCGAATTTAGTCTATCTCGCAGTATCCAGAGTACGAAAAATAAATCAGCTTCGAAGAATTGTTTTCGATGATAATGACACAACAATGGATGATATTGATGTTAAAATTATTGATAAAAAACTCTCCGGTTACAAACAACAGGACAAAAAAAAAACAACGAGAATTTGATATTGATGCTAAATTAATAATTACGCTGAAACAACAACAGAATAATCACTGTCATGTCAGAAACAATGTGATGTTGACTTGTCTTGAGTGCAATAGACGCAACGGTGCTAGTTAAGACCATGCGGTGGCAATTGAGTATCCTCGGGAATTACCTGTAGTTGTTGTCGAGTAAATCCTCGTTGAGGGGCAGTTGAATCCAGTTTATAGACTGGAGGTCTACCCGTAGATCGTGTTATACTAGATATCTTGTGTGCAGTAACACTCCAAATAGGATCAGTAGCCCTTTTTCTACCCCCTTCAAGCTCTCCTGGTTCGTATAAGTACCTAACAGTGACATTACTACCAAGAATTGGTTCTTTGAAATCTTTTTGTGGTTGTACGGGTATAGACTTCTTTTTAATCGCGTTTTAGGTTTCATGTTGATTGTTCTAGTAATCTCGTTATTCAGTGCAGTAATCACAGATGGTAATCTTTTAACCCATTCACGGGATCTTTTTTCTTGAATGAATTCTTTTGCGTATTGATATCCAAATAACCGCTCAGCAATCGTCCGATTAAATCGTTCTACAATGGCCTGATCGCGATGTAGCGCAGTATGCCCTCGTCGTATGGTGACATTATGATATTTCATTGTAGATAACACAGCACCCTGAAATTCCTTGCCAGGATCAACCTGCAATAGATTTGGCCAGTGCAGAGGACCTCGTCGATAAATCCTCTCAAATGCAGAAGCGACTTCAGTGGCTGATTTTGTTTTTAACGGTTCTGCTTCTTTGTATCGACTCGCAATATCAACTACGGTTAAAGCGCATTTGTAACCACGATCATGTGGCAGAAATAATATATCAGCCTGATGAACTTCATTAGGAGCGGTCACATCAAAATGCGAGAATTGAATTTGTTTAGGCGGTGGTAGATAAATTTGCCATAGTGCCTGTTTGGATAACCAATTAGCCGCAGTGGTTTTTTTTTTCACTTTTGCAGCGCTAGCGAGTTTATGGACTGCTGATTTACCTCTCCAGTATCCTCTTGAGGAATTATAAATTGATTCCATATTATTAATTACCGGCATCTAACATCAATTTACTTTACATAGCCGATTTTATCAAAAATGAAGCCAATTTTTCTTTGAAGGATTTATCAGGAATAGCATTTAACGCATGAATTAATTTCACATCTGCGAGATGCCTGTGTTGCAGATTGCTGCTTTTATAAGCAACATCATGAAGGTGACAGGCCTTATCAATGGCGTTTATTGGTTCTTCACCGGGGTTGGGTTGATTTTGATTATTGAGTCTGATATCAAGTCTGGTTCCCGGTCCACAGTAGCTATATCCGGGAAGGTGCTTTTCTCCGGGGTATTTTGCCCATGGGGTTCCAGGGAGCTTTGCCAATTTGGCTGCGATATCACCTCCTCGTTTTTTTTAAAATCAGATCTCATAGACACAAATCTAAATTTTTTTGTACCACATGTTGCACATCTACCAGTAACTGCTGATCTGTTATTTTTAGTTGTAACCGTAGTCACATCATTTGTGCTTGTACACGTTTTACACTTCACACAATATAGATCCATAATTTATGTATAGAGATGTGGATATAATTGATTTTTCAGCGACTAAAACAAGGGAACCAGTTAAGCATCATGCAGCGCTACCAAACTCTATCCGGATGATTATAATCGGGCCATCTGGATCCGGTAAAACGCAATTGTTACTCAATTTAATAATGAGATGGATGAAGTGGGATAAGTTGTATTTAATTGCCCCTAGCGTAGATGATCAACGATGTTATGAAGTGCTAAAAGATTTTAACGTCAGCGCGGTAGAAAAATCCGGCGAGGGTATTATTGAGTTTATAACCGATATCGATGAAGCACCGAGTATTGATGATATTGATGGAGATATTAACAATTTAGTCGTATACGACGATATAATGTTGGATAAACAAAAAAATCCTGCTAGGATCTTTTCCAGAGGCAGGCATAAAAACACTGACGTGATATATGTCACTCAACGCTACACTCAGGTTCCGAAAGTCATTAGAGATAACTGCAATATTCTTTCTGTATTCAACGGAGTTGATACTCATACTCTTAGAAATATTTGGCAGACATGATGCTCTGATATGGACTTCAATCAATTTCGAGATTTCTTTAGTCATGCTCAGTCGACTCCGCACGGATTCGCAACAATAAATTTGCATGATCCTCGGACACAATATCGTATCGGACTGGATCAAATATTCGGTTAAAATCATTTATTATTTTTTGTTAACCCAGAACTGAAAGTTCTAGAAGCAGAGAGGGCGATGACAACAAGTTGCGACCAAAATTAATTAAAAAATCGTAAAAGTCTCCGTTTTCATTTTTTTAGTTAAAATGAGATTTCGTAGGGAAGGCTCGTTAAAATTTCAATCAATTTTTTTGTCTGAAAACGTTGTAGGGTTTGCCCCTGAGACTTTTTTTTTGGTTAAAATGAGATCGTAGGAAGGCTCGTTTTAAGGATTCAATCAAAATTTTGTCTGAAAACGTTGTAGGATTCGCCCTCTCAGCTGCTTAACAATAAGACTGATTCTTCTAAAGATATTAATGCAAGAATGCATAATTTCTCAAGTAAACAACATTATATAGAAAGCGAGAACACAAAACAAAAAAATTCCAGATGAGGGTCAAGAACATTCTAAGTTGTCAACAAAACAAGGGTTTATTACTAAAATTATAATAAAGAGTATAGCAAACATCAGGTACAGCAGGCTTTTCCATGGGAAATTCCAAAGTCCTAGAATCAGATTATGATTAACATGTTTACTTCCAACAAATAAAAATTAAATATACCTAACATTATGAACCAGTCATGGATTTTCTTCTAAGTAGAAAATCTTGTTTAGTGCTTCAAATGTTTTACATATTCATGCTAGCTTTAAATCTTGTTTAGTGTTTCTAATGTTTTACATATTCATGCTGGCTTTGCTTGTGCTCTCACTATTACGCTATTTATTTATTTCCATTGTTGTGTATTCATTCTGGAATAAAAATACTAATGAGCAATCAAAATGGGCTGCAGATATGTCATTGATGATGATCATATTTTTAATTTTAATAACTTTGGAAAAATAAACTAAAATTCACAGGTTGTTGATGAAAAAACAGATAATTGTTTCATCTGTGTTAGATTTTGATCCGGGTTTCATATTAGAATTAGTGAAATTATCCAGAGAATGAGACTAACTATACAGCAGCACCCCAGATGCTTTAAATTGGCTCTATTTGTTCATGCAAAGTATCTGCATGATTGAACTGTTGATTATATATTTTTTTTTAAATATAGCATTCTAAAATCGATGCATGTTTAAGATTAAAGGGAAAGAAAGCTGCTAGAAAAGTGTTAATAATCAACACAAGAATAAAAAGGAGTATTCATATTCTTGCGAATAAAAGCTGGAAGGGACACAATTAGATTTATTGGACATTACATGCCAATTTTTAGTATGTCTCGTGGTGGGATATATGATTGCCGTCATATGTGAAAAGGAAAATAATTTTCAAGAATTACATCAAGTTGAGAGATAGCAACAAGCCATTGAGCTGCACAAGGTTTGGTACTAATGTTTGTGGAACTGTAATAGTGGTAAATTAGGTCTACACATACTTTACAAACTTTTCAGTTTACCATAAAGCTTATCACCACAGCATCAAACTTTTAATTATCTTTTTACACCTTACTAAAAACTGGTCAATCTAATGTAAAAAAAAATCAATTGTCTGACTGAGATGGACTAATCAGGTTTGGCAGGTCTGTTGAAGTTGATTGTCAACTTGAAAAGTTGCAAACAAGTGAGTGCAGCCATTACAAGGCATGCATTTATTGGGTCACCTGTGCTGGCAGAAAACATTGGAAATATCACTTGGGAATTAAAAGTCTAACTTAAGTAAAGGTAAATACAACTTAAATCTAAACTTTGGAAATATCACTTGGGAATTAAAACTCTAGTTAAGAAAAGGTAAATACAACGTAAATTAAAAAAATTATTTAATTTTATCAAACACAATGTTGATGCAGAAATGAATAAATAAAGGTTGTTAGGATTTGCATGAAAATAAAGTAAATATACTTGCTAGTAAATACCCATGGTAAAAACAAACTGCCATGTATTTTGTACTATACATTAATATGTTAAATGCACAACTTTCTTTCTAAGTTAAATTATTTCTAATGATTAAATATTGAAGTTGTATGAAGGCTAGTTATCATTTGACATCTGATGCTGAATCACTCTAATGTTTGAGTGGCCATCATGCATTGGTTATTCAACTGTGAATCACTCTGTTGTCTCCATTTCAGCAGTTCTCACCCCCACGCCAGAATTTAATTGTGGAGCACCTGTGTGGGGGGTGGGGAGTAAATTCCCCACCATATTGCGTGCAAAAATGAACATTTTGACTGTATATGGTGTTCTAGCAGTCATGGTTTGCTTATTTAGAATGATACATGTCAAGATGGATTCAAAATCAAAAGCCTGGGTTAGTAGTAGTTCCCAAAGAGTACAGACTCCATCATTAATTCTGGAGTCATTTGGGAGTAACCCCCTCATGTTTGCATATATGACTACATAGGATATGATGCTGCATGTATATTGTAAAGTAATGTATGTTACCTTATTAGATGTAAAAGGTTAAAAATAATGTTGATTTTTTGTCTTCAAGTATATTTCAATAACGTTTATAACAATTTGTAGGAAATTCAAGACAGTTTCACCAAAATGTTGTCCTGGTAACTCCAGGTGGCAATCTAAGGTACACAGAGATCATTCATGTTGCATGTGACATCAACAACATCAATAATGCTGCTAAAACTGGGTTGATGAAAGCAGATAGTGAGAATATGAAGACTGTTCTTGTTCCTGTTACTCATGATGGTAATTCTGAATAAAACAATTATTCCTGATGGTAATTATGAATAAAACAATTATTCCTGATGGTAATTATGAATAAACAGTTATTCCTAATGGTAGTTATAACTGAAACAATTGTTCATGATGGCATTTATGTAAAAAAAACAATTACTCATGATGGTAATTATGTATAAAACAATTACTCATAATGGTAATTATGTATAAAACAATTACTCATGATGGTAATTATGTATAAAACAATTACTCATGATGGTAATTATGTGTAAAACAATTATTCCAGGTAATTATGTATAAAACAATTACTCATGATGGTAATTATGTATAAAACAATTACTCATGATGGTAATTATGTATAAAACAATTACTCATGATGGTAATTATGTATAAACAATTACTCATGATTGTAATTATTTATAAAAAACAATTACTCATGATGGTAATTATGTATAAAACAATTACTCATGATGTTAGTTATGTATTAAACAATTACTCATGATGGTAATTATCTATTAAGCTATTATTCATGATAGTTATTATGTATAAAACAATGTATCATGTACATTTGTAAGTTAAATGCATTTCATTTAACTGAGAAAAGTATAAATTGCTTTTATGTTGATATTTCAGACCAAAATAGAAAATTTTGTCAGAATGATTTATATTTTGTCCATATTTTTTGCATTTCTGTAAAAAAAATAATTATCACAAAAAAAAAGTTTGATATAAATTTGATGATCTTCAGATTTTTTAGCATATTTTAGTGTTAGTAATAGCACTTTTTCCTCTGCTGGTCAGAGATTAATAGAACATATGCAATTGCCTGAAATTTTTCATCCAGCATTTTCCATTTGTACAAGTCTATTGTTACCAAAAGACTTATTATCATGTCAGAGGCCCTGAGTGGCTTAGTGGTCTAAAGTTCTCTCGGTTACGGATCACTGCCATCTCACTTCTGTCTGCGTGGGTTCGAGGTGGGTATGTGAGAAAGCTTGCCAGTAGCATCTTGTGGGTTGGTGGTTGTTTCTGGGAATTTTTCTGGATTCCTCCTCCACCATTAATACTGGTTGCCATGTATAGCATATCATGTGTTGAAAAATGGCATTAAACCATACAACAACTACAACAACAACAACAAACAGTTAGCTACTAACAATAACAACATATTATCATGTCTAGTTGGCCTTTAATACAAAATTGTGCTGATTAGACCTCCAGCAGTGTGGACAGCATGGCAGAGTTTAAATTTTGGTTATCATCCTTTTTGAGGGAAGGATAAGATCAACAGGGTTTTAGCCAGAACAATGAAATTAATTTTAAGATCAACACAGATTTAGTCAGAACTATGAAATTGATTTTAAGATCAACATGGTTTTAGTCAGAACTATGAAATTGATTTTAAGATCAACATGGTTTTAGTCAGAACTATGAAATTGATTCTAAGATCAACACGGATTTAGTCAGAACAATGAAATTTATTTTAAGATCAACATGGTTTTAGTCAGAACTATGAAACTGATTTTAAGATCAACATGGTTTTAGTCAGAACTATGAAATTAATTTTAAGATCAACATGGTTTTAGTCAGAACTATGAAATTGATTTTAAGATCGACATGGTTTTAGTCAGAACAATGAAATTGATTTTAAAATCAACACAGATTTAGTCAGAACTATGAAATTGATTTTAAGATCAACACGGTTTTAGTCAGAACTATGAAATTGATTTTAAGATCAACACGGTTTTAGTCAGAACTATGAAATTGATTTTAAGATCAACATGATTTTAGTCAGAACTATGAAATTTATTTTAAGATCAACACGGATTTAGTCAGAACTATGAAATTAATTTTAAGATCAACACGGTTTTAGTCAGAACTATGAAATTGATTTTAAGATCAACATGGTTTTAGTCAGAACTATGAAATTGATTTTAAGATCAACATGGTTTTAGTCAGAACAATGAATTTTATTTTAAGATCAACACGGATTTAGTCAGAACTATGAAATCGATTTTAAGATCAACACGGTTTTAGTCAGAACTATGAAATTGATTTTAAGATCAACACGAATTTAGTCAGAACTATGAAATTAATTTTAAGATCAACATGGTTTTAGTCAGAACTACGAAATTGATTTTAAGATCAACACGGATTTAGTCAGAACTATGAAATTGATTTTAAGATCAACACGGTTTTAGTCAGAACTATGAAATTGATTTTAAGATCAACACGGATTTAGTCAGAACTAAGAAATTATTTTCAGATCAACACGGTTTTAGTCAGAACTAAGAAATTAATTTTAAGATCAACACGGATTTAGTCAGAACTATGAAATTGATTTTAAGATCAACACGGTTTTAGTCAGAACTATGAAATTGATTTTAAGATCAACACGGATTTAGTCAGAACTAAGAAATTATTTTCAGATCAACACGGTTTTAGTCAGAACTAAGAAATTAATTTTAAGATCAACACGGATTTAGTCAGAACTATGAAATTGATTTTAAGATCAACACGGATTTAGTCAGAACTATGAAATTGATTTTAAGGTCAACATGGTTTTAGTCAGAACTATGAAATTGATTTTAAGATCAACAGAGTTTTAGTCAGAACTATGAAATTGATTTTAAGATCAACATGGTTTTAGTCAGAACAATGAAATTGATTTTAAGATCAACATGGATTTAGTCAGAACTATGAAATTGATTTTAAGATCAACATGGTTTTAGTCAGAACAATGAAATTGATTTTAAGATCAACACGGATTTAGTCAGAACTATGAAATTGATTTTAAGATCAACACGGATTTAGTCAGAACTATGAAATTGATTTTAAGATCAGTCAGAACAATGAAATTGATTTTAAGATCAACATGGTTTTAGTCAGAACTATGAAATTGATTTTAAGATCAACATGGTTTTAGTCAGAACAATGAAATTGATTTTAAGATCAACATGGTTTTAGTCAGAACTATGAAATTGATTTTAAGATCAACATGGTTTTAGTCAGAACGATGAAATTGATTTTAAGATCAACACGGTTTTAGTCAGAACTATGAAATTAATTTTAAGATCAACAGGCTTTTAGTCAGAACTATGAAATTGATTTTAAGATCAACACGGTTTTAGTCAGAACTATGAAATTGATTTTAAGATCGACATGGTTTTAGTCAGAACTATGAAATTGATTTTAAGATCAACATGGTTTTATCCAGAACTATGAAATTGATTTTAAGATCAACATGGATTTAGTCAGAACTATGAAATTGATTTTAAGATCAGTCAGAACTATGAAATCGATTTTAAGATCAGTCAGAACTATGAAATTGATTTTAAGATCAACACGGTTTTAGTCAGAATGAAGAAATGTATTTTAAGATCAACAGGGTTTTAGTCAGAACTATGAAATTGATTTTAAGATCAACATGGTTTTAGTCAGAACTATGAAATTGATTTTAAGATCAACATGGATTTAGTTAGAACTATGAAATTGATTTTAAGATCAGTCAGAACAGCAGCAGAGAGGGTGAACCCTACAACCTTTTCAGACAAAAGTTTGATTGAATCCTTAAAACGAGCCTTCCTACGATCTCATTTTAACCAAAAAAATGTCTCAGGGGCAAACCCTACAACGTTTTCAGACAAAAAATTGATTGAAATCTTAACGAGCCTTCCCTACGATATCTCATTTTAACTAAAAAAATGAAAACGGAGACTTTACGATTTTTCAATCAATTTTGGTCGCAACTTGTTGTCGTTCACCCTCTCTGCTGCTATGGGTTAATAATTTTTTTACGAGTTCAACCGAATATTTGATCGAGTCCTTAGGATCTCACAAACAGACTAATCGCTAACACCTCCTCTTGTAGATCAATTAGATTATTGGACTGGTCAGTGAGTTTGAAATTGATTCTGGTCAGCGAATCATTATGACACCGCATATAGACTGGATTAACCGGAGACTCGATTATTAGAAACCCTGGAGGGGCTATTGGTGCAAACGAATAAAGAATATATCCCTGCTGAGCTTGATTTGATCGTTCGAGATTAATTTGATAGCTTCCTTCGATAACATCGCATACTAAATTGAGCGCAATCACCGATGAAATATTCACGTTGAACGGAGCGATATGTCTGCCGCCACCGTCTGGGTCATTATTATGCTTGAGGATTTTTATTTCCTGTGATGCTGTTTTTCTCCATGCATCATGAATTATTTTAAAACCAACATCGATGGCATCACTGAGAAGTTTTTTTTAGTTCTGGTACGTTATATCCTGGTAGTTTGACTGTTGGGATATCCTTGACGGGGGTATTAAGGTCTGATGCAAACCTTGTTCTCGATAGGGGATTATCGTCATCTAATATATCCTGAATAATTTTCAGGTTAAATGTTTCCATATCGTCGATAATTTTATTGCATGTTTCTACGACGCTGATAAATTCATCTCGGGTGAGAGAGCCGGATTTAAGAGATATTAACAACAGTGAAATATCATTATTCATCGCTGTGAAATTTTTAACGATTTTAGGTTTGTCAATAAAATGATGTCCCTCTATTCCCTCCCCCGGCTTCTCTTCTCCGGTTTCGTGGTATCCGAGACCAAAAAACTCTATAGTGATTGTGTGATCTTTATAACTCCTTATTGGATTATTAGGTTTTATCCTGTCTGTGATATAATTAATTTTTTGTGGTTCCGGTAAATCAGCGGTTTTTCCCCCTGGTGGTAATTCAGGCCATCCTAGTACGGTTCTTATAGAACTCTGATAGATATCTACGACATATCCTTCTGTGCTTATTTCAATCGCGGATGATAGCGTCGGCTCATGAACTGTTATAGCGATTTTTGATTCTGCTCCAGTAATCGATTTTATTCTACGCGCGAATTCATTATTGATTTGTTCAATTTGGTAGGACCCTGTTGGTATTGAAACAACGTTCCCGTCTGGGGTACCGTCGTCTTTATTCTTATACAAGAATGCCAAGGAATTATTGGGTTGTTGACCACCAAATGATTTTGATCTGATATTAGGCCAACTGTGATACACTCGTAGTTTTGCTAACGCTATCTCCTTCACTGGGACCGGAGAGGGGAAATTCACACTGAATTCTGGATTCGTTGATGTTATTAAGATCATGCTTGTTTGTACTGGGTTCGTGTTCTCCACTATTCGTTGAAGTAATTCCATCGGTGTTGTCATCGTTGCTATACTCATGTTGTCGCTCTAATTTTGATATCGCGTAATCGTGAATACTGACCATCACTGAGAACTCACTATCCGATATCGTTGAGGTTATTGATATCATTCTTTTTTTTGGGTTCGTGTTTTCTAATTCCATCGGTGTTGTCATTGTTGCTATACTGTTGTTGTCGCTCTAATTTAGATATCGCGGAATCATAAATACCGACCATCACTGAGAACTCGCTATCTGATATAATTGTATTATCGAGTGACGACGATATCATCGAGGATAATTGCGAGTACGCGGTTGATACAACATTAAATTGAATTAAGTAATCTTGCAGTTTACTCTGGCTGCATGATGATATCTTTTTTATGATCCCGGTTGATATACCTGCGATTGTAGCCGCCGCAGAAATGCAAATTGGAACTACGACCGGGGCAATCATTGTAACCGATGCGAGTATTATTCCGGCGCCAGTAAGAACGCCTGACAACGAGTACATAGTAACATCAACTGCGGTGATTCTTCGTCGGTATTTTTTTATTTTTATTTGATACTCCTCGGCGAGGGTTTTGAGTCTAGTCTGAAATTCTCTGACCTGATCATAGCGATATCGATGCGATTGTGATTCCATTAACTCTGTCAACGGGATTATTATCAGTTCAATTGATTTCGTTGACTTCGTCAATGATGTCATTGTTATTTTAAACCCGCTAGTGTTTTCAATTATTCGCCATCGTTAGCGGGAATTGCTAGTTGCTTCAGCCGGAAAAATTACGAGTTCTATACACCAGGCTATTTTTGATCTAATGGTGGAGCTATCAACCGCGACGAAGTGAAATTCTGGTGTTTTACCAGTCTCGATAATTAACGTCGCGACGCCACCAGAGTAGGTTCTATTGCCCATGATCAGATTAAATTGATCGATAGAGGCCCACGTTAACCTATAGATGCCATCAATCTTCGCTTCTCCATCCTCCGATAGAAGGACGGTAATGCTAGGATCATTATCTCTTATCCAATCCACGATTTTATGATTGATCGTATATACGATATTTTTAATGAGCTTGTGCGGAATCTTTACATTTTCGAGATTTTCTATTAGTTTAGAAATATCGAGATAATTTGCCTTGATTTCATTTTCATTCATCATCCTCCCCGCCTCCTTGTTAAAAAAGAAAACTGATAAAAAAGTTTTTAATTTCAGCGAGAGTCATGCCAACCACAGGTGGGGTTCCAAAGAACCTACCAACGATATTTCTTCGAAAAGCATTATAACCTCGTATATGATCATCCAGCTCACGGCCGTGGGCGGCAATCGCGTCGGTGATCGTAGACACAAGTGCGCCTGGTTTAAGTTGTCCACCGCTGGAATACAGCGCAATAGAGTTTTCAGCGGCGTTGTGTTGTCGTTTTAAAATGTCATCCAATAACACATTACTACTTTTCAATTTACCCTGATCGGAAAATAGCACAACGGTATCCTCGATTGCGTTTCGTTGTTTAACCAATATATCATCCAACGACACATCACTGCTTTTCAATTTACCCTGTTTGTCTTGAAATACAACTATTTCGTTCGGGTCAACATTTGTTAAATTTAACGTCTCAGCTATTTCATCTTTGATTAGTTTTTTTACATCACCCGTTGCAGTGTCATCGGGTTTGGGTTTCAGAGGTCTTCCCCAAATATCAATCATCTTATTGTAAAACTCTCTCTCTCTCTAAAATCTCTTTGATTTCCAGCGATTGCTAGTGTAGTCATTTACGACAACATGTGATGGTTTTCCCCTTGGGTTGCCCAAGGAGTTAGAAATAGCGTTAAGGACATTTAATACTTCACTGCCGCATATTGGTGGGTCATTCATTTGTTGTGTTGGTAGCGTAGAATACCAAGTCTTCATTGGAAAAGTTTTTATATAACGCATAAACTCGCTTGGCGGAGCTAACCCATATGAATCGAAATAGATAATCCCACGTGGATCAATAGCGTATGCAACCCAGTGGGTTCCAGGTCCGGTGCTGTTATCTAAATTAATAATACCGGTTTCAACGCTGTTTGGTTGATGTGGTAATTGATCTTTCATAAAGACACCTCTGAAATTTTTAATCGCTAGTTTTTTAGCGGCATCCATTAAATCAAAATTGGACATGGGAACCATAGGTTCCTCAATCGAAGATTTGGGAACCATAGGTTCGGAAATCGAAGATTTCTGAATTAATAAACCGGTCCTAGTCTTAGACCCTTTCCGCTGAACCACGAATACGGGGTTCCTGGTAGTCTTAGACCCAATCCGTGAACGCATCGTCCCTTTTTTTTATAACCCTGCCCAGTTGCCTTTTTTAGTGCCATTCCTGCCGCGGTACCAACGGCTCCTAACGCTGCCGCTTTAGCCACCGCTGGGGCTGCTGCCGCAATCAAAGCTGGAATCGCAGCTAACAACGGGAATATACCGCCTGTTTTCATAATATTTTTGATAGCAGCCGCAGAAAGAGTAATCTGAACACCTTCTTTTGCTACTAGTGCATCATTGAAATGTTTTATTTGACGAGTTCTCAACGACAACTTATTCTGACCACCGGTCATTTGATTGGGTTTCAGCGTGATTGTGGTTCCACATTGCTTAGCTGATTTGGATTGTAGTTTTTTTAATTGACCGGGAGTCAATGCAACACTAATAACACTATACGACATTATACAATAACAGATTGATTCTAAATCGTTTACGATTTCAATCAAAGATTTTCCACTGGCGCATCTACCACTCTCATTCTTCCACCAACACCTTCGAGTAGCATTGATTTATCACTAAGAATGACAGCAACCGCTCTATAATTCGGGATAAGGATAGGAGGTACCCCACCAACTGGTGGACCAGTCGGACGGGTTACACGGGCTCTAAAATGTATATCAACGACAGGTTGTCTCATCAAATCGAGATGTTCCAGTGAAAAGTAATAAATCGGATAGAGGCTTTTAAAATCCAACTGTGATATTTGCAAACCAGTATCGACATTTTGATCACGTGCCATAAATGACAACAGGTTATGATATACACGTGCAATATGATTCTGACCGTAATCCAGTTGTATATCCTCGGATGGTTCCTGCTGTCCGTTTATTCTCAGCGAGACTTCATTAACACCTAACTGATCAAATATCATATGACTTCGTTCTTGATTACCAACTCGCGCATTATTCTGTAACGCAATAAATATATGACGTGGTGCTGAAACCCCTTGTTTTGATGCCAGGTGCCATGTGAATGTACCATCAACACTGTCCTGTTTAATATCAGTAGTCACTGATAACCAACTCAACAATGATTTTCCTCCTTGGTCCATAAATGATAGTAGTCGCTGTTCTTTGGTGACTGATGGAGTTAACACTGGCATCCACAATGATAGTTTTGTTAAAATAACTTTACCGGCAGCAACCCCAGCATTACGCCAGATTGCATCATCATCAGTACCCTTTCGTACAAGCGCTACTGTATGCTTCGCTCCATAAATAACTTTTCGGACGTTTCTACAGAATCCGAAAATATGATGCAGTGGAATCGCACATGAAAATCGTCGACGCTGTCCATGCAACGTTGCTACGCGTGTTGCAAATCCTAAATTGAGATTACCATTAACGCCTCAGAGAATATCAAACGCAGCTCCGGGTCTAGTTCGACGTTCTGGATTAGCTGCTTGTTGTTGATCTGCTTCTGCAGTACCCTGTGCTGTTAACACTTTAATGAATTGAAGGTGGTCAGCGTTATCAGAGGTATCCTTTGCAAACATCATAGATGGACCCGCTGATCTTGTATAATCATCAGAATATCTCGCTAACCCGATTATTGTTGTTGCAACATCAACTTCACGGTCAATGGATTCAATTTCTTTTCCTTCAATGAGATATCTTGCACTCTCAAATAACGCCATTATGCCGTTATTAACAAAACCAACTCGGACATTTGCGTTATCTGCATATGGGTATCAGCTGCAACATTTGTTATAAGTTCTCCTTCGATTTCAATAAACGCTTCACACGGTAGGAAGTATTTACTGGTATCATGAACTTGAAGTTCAATTCGCGATCGGAGATCTGGTTGTACTGCGTGATAAGAATAAAATTGAAAATCGCGTACAGAATCATTCTTGAGAACTGGGGCATCCATATCAAATGCTGGATCAGGTGACCTTTTGAACATTTTATTCTATTTATCAGAGTCTAAATCGTAAAATCGTAAACGATTTTCACCGTAGGATTTTCATCGTCGTGTTTTTTTAAAGCCACTCCCCGCTATCATGTTTGCTATCATGTTATCTTGGTCCCCTTGATTTATCAAGGGAGTCACCAATGACGCTAATTTTTCGTCTACTGCGTTATTTGTAATTCTACTAACACCTGCAGGCATTTCCGCTGTAGACGGTAACGGTTTTGAAAATCCTTTGGATTTCATCCGTGATTTCACTAGCGCTGTTAATTTATTCTTCGCAGTTGAAAACGCTTTTCCAGCAAGATCTCCGATTTCGCTAATACCCTTATCACGAATAACATCAATGGCTTTCATTCCTAGTTGTTTAGCCAACGGCATCACTTTTGGAGCCATTCTCGAAAATAATCCTAAAATGGTATCACCGATACCATCTCCGTAGTATGCTCTATAAACAGGCAATCGTGAGTTTACCACATAGACACTAGATGGTTTGTCATGGTTGTAGTGTATGATCATTATTTGAAATCAGAAACAATTTTTCAATTGTAAATTCAGTCGCTGTGATACCCACTTGATAACTCGCCAATGAAATCTCGATATGTTTTGATATCCATGATACCACCCTGAAATAACCGCCTGCAGATATCAGCTGCTTCATTAATTATTTCCGGTGAGTTATTTCCAGCTCGGAACCCTCCTACAAGAACTTCTAATCGTGATATATCACTGAGAACACTACCAGGACAGAAACTCAAAGAGTTTCCAATTCTTGGATTCTCACTGGAATCTCGCAATCCGCTTCCGCTAAAACCCATTGCTTCATCCAGTTTTTCATTCAGTTTTTCTTCATCCGTGGGTTGTAAATAACCAAGAGGATCATAATCATCATCATCATCAGGTGGTAGTTGTTGTTTTTCAGGCGAGAAAAATATCTTTGCAGGTTGTTGTTTTTTAGGTGAAAAAGATACTTTCTTTGCAGGTTGCTGTCGCCACCTTTGCAATTTTGGCGGTTTTTGTTGTTGTTTTAGTTCTTCAAATTGGTAATACACTATACCCACCGCATCGATATATTCGATGTATGATGTACTATTCGTCTTAATCTGACTTTTTTCAGTTTAGATCTTATAGAATATATCAGCCCAGTGAGTTATACTTCTAACAAACTTATGATGTTCTGGTTTCAACATATTTTTCCTGTTTTCATAAGTCGAAACAACAAGCGCAGGAATTTCTGTTGGATCAGTCTTATCAATTGCTGCTAACCCTTCCTCGTTAAATCTCACGCGTAAATCATCTACTGTTCTTTTTGATTCCATTTTTTGTACAGCCTGTTTTGTTTGTTCAGTTTTCGCTGCTATTTTTTCGAGTTCACCGATAACAGATTTCTCCGTCTCGGGATCATCTCCCAGTATAGCGCGCTGTACCCCTTTCGTTGCTGTGGTTACTGGTTTAAACAATTCTTCTGATCCCGCAGCAAAATCAGTCTGAAGACTCTGTCGTTGTTGCAGTTTATTTCTTACAGAGTCGCGAATTGGTATAAATCCCCTGATTGCATCCAGCCGTTCACGAGCCAATCGGGTCGTTAATGCTTCATTGACCATTATTTGAAATCAGAAACAATTTTTCAATTGTAAAACAATATTCCCGAACCTGACCTAACAGACGAAAACACTTTTCAGTTAATTCGACACGTCGGATGATTTTTAACACGGTCGTGGAAGTATTATTTCGTCGAATAAATACCTCTATCGAGTTTGGGGAAAGTGCCGGAATTACTAATAAATAATTATTTTTAATTAATACCGGAACTTTTCCCATCTTTGGATTCAGCCTAGTCTGAACCATCGTATCGTGAAAACCATCCATTAATACTCCAGATATGGAATTTCAGCATAATTGTATGATCATCAGTCACGGTCAAACTCGTTCATTTTCTTGAATTAACGCTCGTAGGTTTCTAACTTTAGAATTGATATCTTTTTTCAGTTCGTATTCGTTACCTAATTCTTTTCGTATTCCTTCTACGATATTATATAATGGGACGAACACACTTACGTCACTGGAAAATGAAAGAGAGTCTCGAATAGAATTCTGAATTTTTTTGATTAACGCGTATTTCTTGGGCAGCATATACTTGTTAGTGTTAACTCCGTATTCTATATCCTGATAATCCGACATGATTTGATCAGGATTTAACCCATCTGATAGTTTGATATCCTGACTTTTCAATTTTGAAATTTCAGCAATAATGCTATTCATTTTTTCAGAATTCATTATTTTATGGTGATTATACACTTCTAAATGAAAAATATGACGCATCAGACATAAATAAATTGAATTCTCTGTTCGGTCTTTTTTGAAATCGCAGATCGATAAATTCCTTCTGCAACATATCGTACTGAGGGTCCACAAATATCGAAATGCCTACCGGCGCTAGTTATTGATTGAAATATTTTTTCTTCGTTAGTTGTTGTATTCAAAGATTTCACAGGTCTCTTCCCAACCGTTTTGCATTTTCCAGTCTCTCCTCCTTTGGTATTCTCACTCTGTGTGATAACCTGCAGATTTGATAAAGAATTGTTCTTTGGATTAGAATCCATGTGATCAATAACAAAACCATCCTTGATTAATCCATGAAAACACTCATACACGAAACGATGACAGTAATAAAATTTCCTTCCAGCGCGAAACTTCAAACACCCCATACCATTATCAGAACCAACCGGTTTCTTCAAAATGCAGTGTCAGACAGTACCATCACTGGATGCTTCATAATTTGTAATCGCAGGGTGTGGTCTGAATTCTTGGTTCATTATATACTATACTATTGTTTGTCTAATTCATTGTTTGGTTTAATGATTACATCCTTGGAGAATCTTTCGATGTAGTCTTGGGGTGTTATTATAATTTTATCCTTGACAGAGTCAGGGTCAGAATTTTTGATTGAAAATTCATATGATTTTCCATTTTTGATTCTTTTATCATAATAACGCTTCAACTCCCTGTATCGCTTACCACCGCAATTCAAACACAACTGAGATTTCCCCCTGACCCCTACCCCACATCGTATGCAAGGTAACGGACCAAGGCTTCCACGACGAAAGCTTTGCATATGATACCCACAGAACTCATTTCTGCATGATTTGTTACACGGGGTTACTGATCCAATCATAAGCCATTTGCAGTGATTCATTATACATAAATCTTTCATTTAAATGCTTGTTTTAATTATAGCATTAAGGAGTTAAGGAGAACGCCTTCGAAAAATGCTGAATTCAATACTGATAAGGAGTTTAAGAGATTATTGAAAATTAATCCTAAATTTAATCTCGATAGACCCAAAAAACGTCCAAGAGACGGAAACATGAAGGAGTTTAAGAGATTATTGAAAATTAATCCTAAATTTAATCTCGATAGACGCAAAAAACGTTTAATAGACGGAAACATGAAGGAGTTTAAGAGATTATTGAAAATTAATCCTAAATTTAATATCGATAGACCCAAAAAACGTCCAAGAGACGGAAACATGAAGGAGTTTAAGAGATTATTGAAAATTAATCCTAAATTTAATCTCGATAGACCCAAAAAACGTCCAAGAGACGGAAACATGAAGGAGTTGAAGAGATTATTGAAAATTAGTCCTAAATTTAATCTCGATAAACCAAAAAAAACGTCCAAGAGATTATTAAAAATTAATCCTAAATTTAATCTCGATAAACCCAAAAAACGTTTAATAGACGGAAACATGAAGGAATTTAAGAGATTATTGAAAATTAATCCTAAATTTAATCTCGATAAACCAAAAAAAACGTCCAAGAGATTACCCTGGAAGGATGCTCAATTCAATCTTGATATAGTTTCTAATACACCAAAGAATACAATTCTTGATAAAGCCATGATTAGTAAAATCAGAGACTGTTTTAATGAATTCAAGCGTGATGGAGCATCTTATTGTTGGTCAACATTTCGAATTGATGGTGTTGTTGACGCTACCATGAATGATGAAAAAGCAGCAGTGATAATTTCACACCTTGGCGGGAAATTCAAGGGTAAATTGCAAAGCAATTCCCATCAGAAGTATTTTTTCAGAATAAAATTCATTATCAAAGTCGAAGGCAAATGGATTATTAGGGATAAATTTGAACCAATCCTCAAGAATAAAAAAGCTGTCATTGTGAGTAGAGATTCCAAACCAGGAATTCTAACCGGCATTGACAAACCATACTACGAAAGATCTTATCCTGTAACAGCAATCGTTTATGGGATATATCCGTTAAATGATAAACCCGATATCGCAAAACTAGCTCCTATGAAATATTCTAGTTCACTGAATTCCGTGGTAACACGGGTAATGGAACACTTCACAAATGCATCCCGAGGAAATAAACTAACTGATCTGCGACGTAAAAAAATAACCGAATGGGAACTGACAGTGAAACAGCATGGTGCAAAGATTTCTGATATAGCTAAATTAGAAACATCATTAAGATTCCCAATAACCGTTATGACGATAACCGGAGAGATTTTATACGAACCGAAATATAACAAAAATGGAGCGCCAATACAGATTATTGATCATAACAAACACGCGTGGACACCTGCGGTAACAGTATTTCCACGAGAACGAACCGTGAGAAATATCCCCCCGGAATTTTCCGGGGAATTCGTCGGGGATGTTTTCTATGAAGATAAATTATTCGATGCTATTCATGCATTGTGTAAAGATGATCCTGTGTCAGTGTGGTTACTTAGAAGTGATGAAGATCCCGAAATAGGATTCGATCAATTTGTAAGACCAAATGGTGAATTATATCGCGTTGAAGAATTAGATAACAGAATGAGAAAAATCGCTAGTGATTTTTCACCGGAGAGTTTCCATGAAAAACTACTCACGGATAGTTTTACTATTCCTTCAGTGGTAGCTCACTTCGCAAGAGAAAAAAACTCGTGGTGTCCAACACGAAGTGATTTTCTCGAGGATGTTAAATCGAGCTGCGTCGAATTTGGTCATGGAGGACTGTGGAATACGAAATACTCACGTGATGGTATGATTTCAATTGATATATCCGCGTGTTATCCTGGAAGTTTTCTCGGGTATGGGGAATGTGCTGAGTACTTTAAACGATTTGGACACCCCACGCATGAAATGACTCGTGTTGCGATTAATGGTCCATTGCCTGATTTTGATTTAACTGGATTCGCTCGTGTGATATCATTTGAACTCGCTACAGGGTTACATCCGTGTAGTTATGTTTGGCTCGGTAGACACCTATCTGAAAAACACTGGATGCCAATAGTGCTATTGAGATATATGATCGATTGTGGTATACTAATATCGTTAATTGTTTCCGAAGCTATTATATGCTATCGAGCTTAGAAAGAAGTTTAGCTACCCCAACCCGATCTAGATAGAATAATTAGCGAACAGCGAAAACAATTTCCTGATCGAAATTCGAAGAATTTTAATGAAGAACAAATCATGAATTGGTCTAAGGAGTTATTTGAAATTAAAAGCGGACAAGCAAAAGATTTTGGACGAAGAATAATCGGTAAATTTACCCAGGGTGGACGATACGACAATGCAAAATACTCTTCGCGGTTGATCATAGACGACGCAGAATACGATTTTATTGTAACGGATTTAACGAAACAGGGAAAACTTGTATCCCGTAAGGATGCTTTTCTATCCAATGGTGAGAAATTAGGTACGGTTGTTACCTACTGTGATGGATATAATTCCCAGTATACACATTTAAGATTATCTATGCTAGCCTATGCTTCTATTAATCTATTTTCGATGATAAATAGATTTCCTAATACCGCGGTTAGAGTGGCCACTGATTCGATGTATATACACAATAAGTACAAATCAGCTGTAGCGGCATTCACAGATCCCGAAGAAAATTGGGGGCGTTGGCGATTTAAAAAGGAGATGCTACATGAGTATTGTGAATCGGCAGACGTTGCCGTGGATGATAAATATCTTTCATATAACCGTATTGAAATTCAATCAGAATTTTCTAATGCACCACCGGTATCTGATCCAGTATGTAGATACAAGACAGTTTATTTAAACGGTTGTGGTGGGTCAGGAAAGACAACTCGTGCAATTGAATTATTTCGTCGGTCAACCATGATTGTACTAACACCGACTCACAGACTCGCCAGAGAGAAGATGATACAGCGAGGGGTAAATGCCTGTACTTGCCACAGTTTCTTTCGATGGAAGGGTGACAAATGGACTCCTGAGCGTATGGGTGATAAATTCATTCCTGAAATCATCATTTGGGATGAAATATGCACAGTGTCATTAGATGTATTACAAACATTTCTCGAGTGGTTGTTAAACAAAACCACAAAAGTCGTCATGTGCGGTGATCATGGCCAACCACCACCATTTGTCGGTGCATCTCCACATGAATGGCTAAGGGGTTTTGTAGACTATTATGAAGACATTACCACTGATTATAGATCACTTGATGAACGATTACGAGAATTCAAAGCGCTAATTAGATTACAACCGGATAGAATCCAATGCGAAATAGCGCGTGAAGTGATTTCAGAAACTCCAATGAATGATTTCTGGGAAACATGGAGACCAAACGATTTGATAGTAGCAAGTAGAAAAATAGTCAGGGACACACTTCAGATGAAGTTATTTGAATTGCATAAAGAAAAATTTGCAACGCTTCCAGTACCCCTTTGTTATAGGCCATCGGATACACGAAAAGAGAACATTGAAGTTGATATTCCAGGACAGAGTGAAAAACAAATTCTCGTATTAAATGATATTGTGCTGGTTGATATCAGCGTCGTCGAAAATGCATTGCGTGCTAATAAATCCCCGTGGACGCTAGGATACGCAGCAACAATACACTCTTCACAGGGATTGACTATATCGGATACAATTGTTTGGATGGTGGATAATCACATCGAATGGTCGAATTTAGTCTATCTCGCAGTATCCAGAGTACGAAAAATAAAACAACTTCGAAGAGTTGTTTTCGATGATGAAATCATTGGTGACGATGATGACACCACAATAAATGATATTGATGTTAGCATCATTAATAAAAAACTCTCCGGTTACAAACAACAGGACAAAAAAAAACAACGAGAATTTGATATTGATGCTGAATTAATAATCACTTTGAAGAAACAACAGAATAATCACTGCGCGAGTTGCAATTGTATAATGCGTTGGCAGTATTCGGATAAGGATCCTCGCCAATTTACCGTAGACAGAAAAAATAACAGTCTCGGTCATGTCAGAAACAATGTGATGTTGACTTGTCTTGAGTGCAATAGACGCAACGGTGCTAGTTAAGACCATGCGGTGGCAATTGAGTATCCTCGGGAATTACCTGTAGTTGTTGTCTAGTAAAACCCCGCTGAGGGGCAGTTGAATCCAGTTTATAGACTGGAGGTCTACCAGTTGATCCTGTTATACTAGATATCTTGTGTGCAGTAACACTCCAAATAGGATCAGTAGCCCTTTTTTTACCACCCTCAAGCTCTCCTGGTTCGTATAAGTACCTAACAGTGACATTACTACCAAGAATTGGTTCTTTGAAATCTTTTTGTGGTTGTACGGGTATAGACTTCTTTTTAATAGCGTTGCTAGGTTTCATGTTGATTGTTCTAGTAATCTCATTATTCAGTGCGGTAATCACAGCTGGTAACCTTTTGACCCATTCACGGGATCGCTTTTCTTGAATGAATTCTTTTGCGTATTGATATCCAAATAACCGCTCAGCAATCGTCCGATTAAATCGTTCTACAATGGCCTGATCGCGATGTAGCGCAGTATGCCCTCGTCGTATGGTGACATTATGATGTTTCATTGTAGATAATACTGCACCCTGAAATTCCTTGCCAGGATCAACCTGCAATAGATTTGGCCAGTGCAGAGGACCTCGTCGATAAATCCTTTCGAATGCAGAAGCGACTTCACTTGATGATTTTGTTTTCAGCGGTTCTGCTTCTTTGTATCGACTCGCAACATCAACTACGGTTAACGCGTATTTGTAACCATTGTCATGAGGTAAAAATAATATATCAGCCTGATGAACTTCATTGGGTCCGGTAACATCAAAATGCGAGTAATTAACTCGTTTAGGCGCTGGTAGATAAATTTGCCAAATAGCCTGTTTGGATAACCAATTAGCCGCAGTGGTTTTTTTCACTTTTGCAGCGCTATCGAGTTTATTGATTGCAGCGCTACCCCGCCAGTATCCTTTTGGAGAATAGTAAATAGATTCCATGTTGTTATTAATTACCGGCACCTAACATCAATTTGCTTTTCATAGCCGATTTTATCAAAAATGAAGCCAATTTTTCTTTGAAAGATTTATCAGGAATAGCATTTAACGCATGAATTAATTTCACATCTGCTAGATGCCTGTGTTGCAGGTTGCTGCTTTTATAAGCAACATCATGAAGGTGACAGGCCTTATCAATGGCGTTTATTGGTTCTTCACCACGTCGAGGTTGATTTTGATCATCAAGTCTGATATCTAATCGTGTTCCCGGTCCACAGTAGCTATATCCTGGAAGGTGTTTTTCTCCTGGATACTTTGCCCATGGGGTTCCAGGGAGCTTTGCCAATTTGGCTGCGATATCACCTCCTCGTTTTTTTTAAAAACATCTCCGGGTTTCATAGACACAAATCTAAATTTCTTTGTACCACATTGCACGCATTTACCAGAAAGCGCTGATCGGTTATTTCTAGTTGTAATCGTCGTCAAGTCATCTGTGCCAGTACGCGTTTTACACTTCACACAATATAGATCCATAATTTATGTATAGAAATATGGATATAATTGATTTTTCAGCGACTAAAGCAAGAGAACCGGTTAAGCATCATGCAGCGTTACCAAACTCTATCCGGATGATTATAATCGGGCCATCTGGATCCGGTAAAACGCAATTGTTGCTCAATTTAATAATGAGATGGATGAAATGGGATAAGTTGTATTTAGTTGCTCCCAGTGTAGATGATCAACGATGCTATGAAGTGTTAAAGGATTTTAACGAGAACGCATCAGAAATTAGCGGTGAGAACGCCATTGATTTTATAACCGATATTGACGAGGCGCCATCAGTAGAAGATCTCGATGGAAGTATTAACAATTTAGTCGTATACGACGATGTGATGTTAGATAAACAAAAAAATCCTGCTAGAATATTTTCCCGAGGCAGGCATAAAAACACTGATGTGATATATGTCACTCAACGCTACACTCAGATTCCAAAAGTGATCAGAGATAACTGCAATTTATTGACTATATTCAACGGAGTTGATACTCATACTCTTAGAAATATTTGGCAGACATGGTGCTGCGGTGATATGGATCATAATCAATTTAGAAATTTCTTTAGTAATGCTCAGTCAACCCCGTACGGATTTATAACAATAAATTTGCATGACCCTCGGACACGATATCGTATCGGACTCGATCAAATATTCGGTTGAACTCGTAAAAAAATTATTAACCCATAGCAGCAGAGAGGGTGAACGACAACAAGTTGCGACCAAAATTGATTGAAAAATCGTAAAGTCTCCGTTTTCATTTTTTTAGTTAAAATGAGATTTCGTAGGGAAGGCTCGTTAAGATTTCAATCAATTTTTTGTCTGAAAACGTTGTAGGGTTTGCCCCTGAGACATTTTTTTTGGTTAAAATGAGATCGTAGGAAGGCTCGTTTTAAGGATTCAATCAAAATTTTGTCTGAAAACGTTGTAGGGTTCACCCTCTCTGCTGCTAGAACTATGAAATTGATTTTAAGATCAGTCAGAACTATGAAATTGATTTTAAGATCAACACGGTTTTAGTCAGAATGAAGAAATGTATTTTAAGATCAACATGGATTTAGTCAGAACTATGAAATTGATTTTAAGATCAACATGGTTTTAGTCAGAATGAAGAAATGTATTTTAAGATCAACACGGTTTTAGTCAGAATGAAGAAATGTATTTTAAGATCAACATGGTTTTAGGCAGAACAATGAAATTAATTTTAAGATCGACATGGTTTTAGTCAGAACTATGAAATTGATTTTAAGATCAACATGGTTTTAGTCAGAACAATGAAATTGATTTTAAGATCGATATGGATTTAGTCAGAACTATGAAATTAATTTAAGATCAACACGGTTTTAGTCAGAACAATGAATTTTATTTTAAGATCGACATGGTTTTAGTCAGAACTATGAAATTGATTTTAAGATCAACACAGTTTTAGTCAGAACAATGAAATTAATTTTAAGATCGACATGGATTTAGTCAGAACTATGAAATTGATTTTAAGATCAACATGGTTTTAGTCAGAACAATGAAATTAATTTTAAGATCGACATGGATTTAGTCAGAACTATGAAATTGATTTTAAGATCACCACGGTTTTAGTCAGAACAATGAATTTTATTTTAAGATCAACACGGTTTTAGTCAGAACTATGAAATTGATTTTAAGATCAACACGGTTTTAGTCATAACTATGAAATTGATTTTAAGATCAACAGGATTTTAGTCAGAACAATGAAATTGATTTTAAGATCAACACGGTTTTAGTCAGAACTATGAAATTGATTTTAAGATCGACATGGTTTTAGTCAGAACTATGAAATTGATTTTAAGATCAACATGGATTTAGTGAGAACTATGAAATTGATTTTAAGATCAACATGGTTTTAGTCAGAACTATGAAATTGATTTTAAGATCAACACAGATTTAGTCAGAACAATGAAATTGATTTTAAGATCAACATGGTTTTAGTCAGAACTATGAAATTGATTTTAAGATCAACACAGATTTAGTCAGAACAATGAAATTAATTTTAAGATCAACATGGATTTAGTCAGAACTATGAAATTGATTTTAAGATCAACATGATTTTAGTCAGAACTATGAAATTAATTTTAAGATCAACAGGGTTTTAGTCAGAACTATGAAATTGATTTTATGATCAACAGGGTTTTAGTCAGAACTATGAAATTGATTTTAAGATCAACACGGATTTAGTCAGAACTATGAAATTGATTTTAAGATCAACAGAGTTTTAGTCAGAACTATGAAATTGATTTTAAGATCAACAGAGTTTTAGTCAGAACTATGAAATTGATTTTAAGATCAACACAGTTTTATTCAGAACAATGAAATTGATTTTAAGATCAACATGGTTTTAGTCAGAACTATGAAATTGATTTTAAGATCAACAGGGTTTTAGTCAGAACTATGAAATTGATTTTAAGATCAACATGGTTTTAGTCAGAACTATGAAATTGATTTTAAGATCAACATGGTTTTAGTCAGAACTATGAAATTAATTTTAAGATCAACACAGATTTAGTCAGAACAATGAAATTAATTTTAAGATCAACATGGATTTAGTCAGAACTATGAAATTGATTTTAAGATCAACAGGGTTTTAGTCAGAACTATGAAATTAATTTTAAGATCAACACAGATTTAGTCAGAACAATGAAATTAATTTTAAGATCAACACAGATTTAGTCAGAACAATGAAATTGATTTTAAGATCAACAGGGTTTTAGTCAGAACTATGAAATTGATTTTAAGATTAACATGGATTTAGTCAGAACTATGAAATTGATTTTAAGATCAACATGGTTTTAGTCAGAACTGTGAAATTGATTTTAAGATCAACAGGCTTTTAGTCAGAACTATGAAATTGATTTTAAGATCAACACGGTTTTAGTCAGAACTATGAAATTGATTTTAAGATCAACACAGATTTAGTCAGAACAATGAAATTAATTTTAAGATCAACACAGATTTAGTCAGAACTATGAAATTAATTTTAAGATCAACATGGATTTAGTCAGAACTATGAAACTGATTTTAAGATCAACATGGTTTTAGTCAGAACTATGAAATGTATTTTAAGATCAACAGGGTTTTAGTCAGAACTATGAAATTGATTTTAAGATCAACACGGATTTAGTCAGAACTATGAAATTGATTTTAAGATCAACATGGTTTTAGTCAGAACAATGAAATGTATTTTAAGGTCAACAGGGTTTTAGTCAGAACTATGAAATTGATTTTAAGATCAACACGGATTTAGTCAGAACAATGAAATTGATTTTAAGATCAACATGGTTTTAGTCAGAACTATGAAATTGATTTTAAGATCAACACGGATTTAGTCAGAACAATGAATTTTATTTTAAGATCAACATGGTTTTAGTCAGAAATATGAAATTGATTTTAAGATCAACAGGGTTTTAGTCAGAACAATGAAATGTATTTTAAGATTAACAGGGTTTTAGTCAGAACTATGAAATTGATTTTAAGATCAACACGGTTTTAGTCAGAACTATGAAATTGATTTTAAGATTAACACGGTTTTAACTCAGCTAGCTTATAATTTGGTACATGACAAAAATTTGAATGGATTTTTGTCGTTTAAACAGGTTGTAAATATATCTGAAGAATGACACCTTTGATATTACTTTTTGCTTTTATCAAACTTAGCATATAGTTATATCAAGACATTGCCCAAATCATAAAAAATTAGTTTTGTTACCAAGTTTGATAAAACGGAGTGTCTTAATAAATAACAGGGATGTTTCAGTAAACTGCAATTAAATAAAAAAAGAGACAGATGTACTTAAATTCTGAAAAATTCTTTCTATCAACTAGGTGGGATCTTGTTTTTTCCTTCCAGATTCATTTCAAAGAGACGCCAACAAAATTTGTATAGAGATACTCAAAGCAGTAAATGAACTGGGCACAAAGTTAAAGTTTGTTCAGTCATTTTCACTTGTTATTCAAGGACAGCATAATTTCGCATTCATCAATGAAGTATTTGAGCAGCAGAGCAGAATGTATGAAAGTGAGAAAAAAACAGGTTGGTCTCATCACCCACTAAAAGTATTATTTCATATCTTACAAGATACAGTACAAATTATTATGTCAGTGAGAACAATGAGTGAAAGTTAATTGTTATGAACATTATGAAATATTGATGAAATTTCCTTTACCAAGAGTTTAAAATTTCTGGTTTTTAATATGCTTGCAAAGTGGGTTAGAGTATCATTTTTTATCATCTATCCATCTTTGATTTCCATATGCTAATTTTGATTCATACTTTGACTACATACCTTGACCTTGACCTTATTTCTGCAACTCGTCATGTCTAAATGGATGATGTATTGACATGGGGTTTTTGCTAATAGATTTCTTGAGATGACTGGTTGGTAATAATGGTGCACATCTGACAGACAACATAATTGCCATGGTGACCATCTTAAACTCTTATCACTACTTCTAAACTGAACACTGTAGCAATATATGGTTTTCACTGAACTACTTTTCTTGATAGTAAAATAGAAATAATGCCAATTAGAATCATGGTCAACATCCCAGCCATCTTGGAAGTCATCTTATTACTTTTTCTCATGAACTGATAATCATATTGACATTATGTTCTTGCCAGAAGACTTCTTATCATTGCTTCTTCTGATGCCTAATGATAATGCCTTATGAGAACTACCTTGCAATGATAATGCCTTAGGAGAGCTGCTACCTTGCAATGATTATGCCTTAGGAGAACTACTACCTTGTAATGATAATGCCTTAGGAGAACTACAACCTTGTAATGATAAAGCCTTTGGAGAACTACTACCTTGTAATGATAATGCTTTAGGAGAACTACTACTTTGTAATGATAATGCCTAAGGAGAACTGCTATCTGGTAATGATAATGCCTTTGGAGAACTACAACCTTGCAATGATAAAGCCTTTGGAGAACTACTACCTTGTAATGATAATGCCTTAGGAGAACTACAACCTTGCAGTGATAAAGCCTTAGAAGAACTACAACCTTGCAATGATAATGCCTTAGGAGAACTACAACCTTGCAATGATAAAGTTTTTGGAGAACTACTACCTTGTAATGATAACGCCTTAGAAGAATTACAATATTGCAATGATAAAGACTTTGGAAAACTACAACCTTGCAACGATAATGCCTTAGGAGAATTACTACCTTTCAAATCCAGCGTTCAAGGTTAAAATTGTTTACCTAAAAAACTAAAAGTTATATTTCACCTTGGGTGGCAGTTATAGTGATCTTCCCTTGATGCAGGATTGGTGCCAAGTCACACAAATTCTTCAGTTAATCCTTCTGTTTCTGCCTAATTCCTCACTCTCTACAGATGGAGAGCTGCCTTGCAAAAATGCATCCAAGCAGTTTAGAAATTTTCTACCTTCAATCAAGTTGGAGGAGTTTTATCTTTGAAGGGAAGTATTCTCCATCATTAATTTCCTTTTCCATATTTTTTCTTTTATCAACAACAAATTTTCTGAAATTTTAGTGATATCACTTTGCCTTTTGCGATCATCATACAGGTTTCCTTGGTACATACATGCTTTAGTAGTGATTGCCTCCCCTTACATTGATATAACTGTATACTATAAATGCAGGTCTGGTGCAAATAGAAAACTAATTTAATATTGTTTTATAAATTTCTGTTGAAGCTATATATACATATATATATATATATATATATACATATATATAGATATATATATATATATATAAATGAATATATATATATATATATATATATATATATATATATATATATATATATGTGGATGTCTAGTAAGTGATTATCTACTATAGTGGTTACTCAGTGCTTTATTATGAGCAGATTTCGCTGTTGAGGCAGTAATACATATACATATCAGTGGTAAGAAACGTTTTAATACACTTTTTAAAAATGTCATTGATTGAGATTATTGCCACAGTTTTAGATCAAACTTTGTAAGCCATTATTTCAATTTAAGAGCAGCGTCATTGCTTGTTTATTTTGTTCAAATTTACAATAAATTTTTTTTTAATGATAATATTTTGTTTGTAATCTGACAAACAATTTGACAAAGATTTTGAGTACAGCTTGGACTAACATTGCAAAAGATTTTTCCTAAAGAAATATAAACATTTTTGCAAACAGATATTTAAAAAAAACCACTGAACATTTTAAAACAATTTCTGAAGTAAAAAAACCCTCTCTGTACAAGGGTGAGGTTGATGTGTAATTTGTTGACTGATTGATTGAAAATTGCTTGTTGTTAATTTTGGGAATTTTTTAGAATGATGCTGTTGCCAGTCATTATCTCAGGTAACACTCTATCATGTGCCATAGATACTATGATTTTTAAGTCAAGTCTTAAAGGTATTTTTTTTTTTAAATTATTGAATGGTTCTTAATGGCTGAAACTTGTATTGCTACAAACACATACATCCATGTAACAGATCAAATAATATTTTTTCATTTCTATTTTATAATGTTTCTGTCATTTTATGGGAAATTTCATAGATCTGTTCAATATCTGTTTTTGTTTTTTGGTTTTAGACAGAGAGTAGTTTTCAGGTTTGAAATGTTGCAGTTAAACAAACAAAAAAAACATAAGTAGAGCTGTTTTTCCAAATTCGAATGTTTTTCAGTGTTCAGAATTATGTAATATTTATGTATAAATTCAGATGATGCGTTTGAACAAGTAAAGGAAATGCATGTCACAGAGGCACAAGGAGCTTCACCAAACTCATCAGAGAACATTCTTCCCAAAGCTACAATAGTAAGTAAAATGCCACTGAATATTTATTACTATATCCCATAATATGTTAAGTGACACGGAATATTTGTTACTATATCCCATAATAAGTAAAATCTCTCTCTCTTATGTCCTTATGCGCAGTGGGGCGCATAGGGCAACAAGCTTCCTCCAGTCATCTCGATCGGCAGCCTTAACCTCCGCTGCGTCTAAGTTGATATTGACGGCTCGCAGATCTTCTATAAATGTCCGTCGCCATGTCTTTCTCGGTCGTCCAATGCCTCGTTTCCCACGTGCTGGCGTCCACCACATCACCGTCTTTGCGTGGCGCGTCTCGGCCATTCTCAGAACATGTCCCGCAAAACGTAATCTTCTTTCTGCGACCACTTCTCCCAGGCTTCGGGTGTTTGCTCTTCTGAGGATCTCCTCGTTAGTGATGTGGTCGTGGAGTTCACCTACTTGGGAAGCACCATCGACAAGGAAGGTGGAGCCGATGCAGACGTCAAATGTCGAATTGGCAAAGCGGCGGCCGTATTCCAACGTCTTCTCCCAATTTGGACACGTCGGTCGATTCACACAAACACCAAACTTCGCCTCTTCAACACTATCGTCATCCCATCCGCCATTTACGCCTGCGAGACATGGAAAGGCACGAAGAAGCTGGTCAACAGGCTGAACGTATTCCAACAGCGATGTCTGCGACGTATTCTTCGTGTCACCTACCACGACCACAATAAGTAAAATGCCACTGAATATTTATTACTATATCCCATAATATGTTAAGTGACACTGAATATTTATTACTATATCCCATAATATGTTAAGTGACATGGAATATTTATTACTATATCCCATAATATGTTAAGTGACATGGAATATTTGTTACTATATCCCATAATAAGTAAAATGCCACTGAATATTTATTACTATATCCCATAATATGTTAAGTGACATGGAATATTTATTACTATATCCCATAATATGTTAAGTGACACGGAATATTTATTACTATATCCCATGATATGTTAAGTGACGTGGAATATTTATTACTATATCCCAAACTATGTTAAGTGTGATACCTTTTGCAGCGGATACACAATCTCCAAAAGCACTTGAATTTTGTTGGTTACTTTCTCAGATACTAGAAATATGTTTTAGAATGCAAAGTGCTTGATATTAGGAAGCAGCATACTTCGTTGGAAAACAATATTTTAATGGATAGAAAACAAAAGAAAGCTTTATTCAAAAGAGTTCAAAACTTTGTCCTCATGGAATTGTTTTTCCATGTGATAACACTTACATCTTCAGTAAGACTTTCAGGTTGGTACCACGAAATGGATTGTAATCCCCTCATGATGTTTAAATATTTACTGTGTTAATTGGGCCAATAGGGCACTAGACTCTAATCCTCATGATATTTAAATGTTTCCAGTGTTAATTGGGCCAATAGGGCACTAGAATCAAATTCTCTTCATGTTTAAAATGTTTCCAGTGTTAATTGGGCCAATAGGGCACTATAATCAAATCCTTATGATGTTTAAAGTGGTTCCAGTGTTAATTGGGCCATTAGGGCATTATAATCTAAAGTTCTTTAAAACACACACAAAATGTAACATTAACTTTTTAAAAAATAAAGGTGTTTTGGCATTAATCAGAGTAATTTTTTTCTTTTCCTGCAACCTTTGGCACAAAATTTTCTTTTGATGCTTCTTCTAAATTACTGGGAGGATTACTAGGAAACTTTACACACTCAACACACACATATACACAAACACACACACCAAAATCTAGCACTAGATTGGATCTCTTTCAAAACGGTTCATTTGCTTCAATTTATTCATAAAATTTCCATTAATACAGTAAAAAGGATTCAATGCTGGCTTGATTATGTCAGTTTACTTTGTAAACAAAAAAAAATGGCTTGATTAAAAGAACCCAAAGGAACTAACATTTGTTTTTTTATATCTGTTGACTTTATTAAAAAATTTACAAACTTAAAAAATTCTAAACTCAGTTTCCAAAGTTGGCTTGCGTTTTAATAGAATAACCTTTGTATTTGATATTCTGTTGGTAAGTTTAAGCAAGGAGTTAATATTTATTACTCGCTGCCAGTTGTATTTATTCATCCTCCAGGCTTCTATTTGTTTGCCATATGTAATCATAATTGATGTTTACAGGGTAAATAGTACACACAACAGTAACTTGCTTAATAATACTTTTGTAACTCATGCAAGTATAAAGACTACTTTTTGCACTCACAGTAAAAGTATTTTAAAATATTGATTTTTATTTGCGAGATACCGTTGTATCGCTAACCTGGATACAATACAGTTTGGTCCTGTTTGCACCTTATAACCTTTTAACTTAACATCTGTGAATGTCAGATGCCTTCAAGCAATCATGTAATATTCTTTTGTGTGTAATGTGTGTGTATGATATGGATTTTTAACATAGCTTTAACAATTTTTCAGTCTTATCATTACGATATTTGCATTGTGGTAGTTTATAGCAATAAACAATCACTTATTTGAAAATAAAATAAAAGAAACTAACCTAGCATCGTTATCATTTATTCCTTCCTTTTCATCATGCAAATGTTTCTAAAGAGCAAATGATTATTCATGAACTCTGTATATGTAGTGGATGCTTGCTGGCATATGCATCCTTAGTGTAGTGTGTATCACTTATGTCAGATAATAAAATTGCAAAATGTGGGAAGTCATGGGTTCAATCCCTGGCTGAGTCAAACCAAAGACTTACAAAAATGGTACTAACAGCTGCCTCGCTTGACGCACAGCATTAAGAAGTTACTGTTAGGGATGGTCGGCCTGGTGTCAGGATAATGTGACTGGGTGGGACATCATGCTACATGTCATACCAAAGACTTACAAAATGGTACTTACAGCTGCCTCAATTGGCGCTCAGCATTAATAGGTTAGTGATAGGACTGGTCAGTGTTGTGTCAGGATAATGTGAATGGTTGGAACATGATGCTACATGTCTGCGGCATGATTCCCCAGTGCTAGACATCACTATAAACTGCCTCACTGCAGACATCATAGCGATATGGCTGAAAAATTGTTAAAGCTTTGTTAAAAAATCCTCATCAAACAAACAAACATCTTCTCGACAAGATGTTTAACCTCTGTATGATAAATTGAACCAAATTCATGCATGACATCCAAGAAAACCTAACAACTTTCTTACATCCAACAGCGGAACAACTTGATAACTGCCTGCGTTCATTGATTGAAAAACATGCCCCAGCCACCAAATGTGGAGTATCAATAAAAAAGTGTTCTCCATGGTATAGCAGTGTTAGGGTCCAGCTTCACACTGCTAAAAGACATTGGCGAAAAGCAGAGAGGCTTTGGCTTTCCACCAGACTCATTATTCATAAACAAATCTAAAAAGCCGCTAAGAAGAACGTCACAAACATTGTCCGTTTAGCCAAATCATTCCACTACAGTACTAAGATCACTTAGAGTTCCAGCTGAAAAGAGCTCTTCAAGATAGCTAACAAACTAATGTCAAGGAACAAATGTACACCACTTCCAACAACCTTCTTGACACTAGACCTACCATAATAATTTGCAAATTTCTTTGATGACAAAGTACAAACCATTAGAGATTCGCTTGACAGCACAATTTCAACTGATTCATCACCGTACAGTTATGGTGCAGAATTTCAGCGACAACCATTAGGAGCATTTGAACCTGTTTATATTGATTTAGTACGGACAATCGTGATGAAAAGTGCACCAAAGTCTTGTGAACTTGATCCAATTCTGACATCACTGCTGCTTGAGTGCATAGATCCAATATTGCCTTCACTAACTGATATTATTAATATCTCTCTCTCATCAGGGGAATTCCCATCATTTTACAAAACTGCCATCGTAAAGCCACTGCTGCAGAAACCAACACTGGACCATAACTATTTAAAGAACTATCGCCCAGTTTCTAATCACCCATTCTTATCAAAAATATTAGAAAAGGTTGTTCTAACTCAACTTGTATCTCATTTGAATTCAAACAGTCTTTTTAGCAATGTACAGTCTGCATATCGCCCTTGCCACAATATGGAAACTGCTCTTCTGAAAGTATTTAGTGACATTCTCTCTGCTTTGGATAGTGAAAAGATTACAGTCCTCACTCTTCTGGATTTATCGGCAGCATTTGACACAATAGATCATGATATACTACTTCACCGTCTCCAGCATGTATTTGGCATTCAGAGTTTAGCCTTACAGTGGTTCAAGTCCTACTTAGTTAACAGGACACAAATTATATCTGCAAATGGAATACACTCCAGCCCAGTTGACATATGTTGTGGTGTTCCACAGGGATCTGTTCTCTTCATTCTGTATACTCAGCCGCTCTCAAGTGTCATAGATCATCACGCAGTGTTGCACCAATTGTATGCTGATGACACCCAAATATATAAGTCTAGCCACCCGACTGAAGTTGATGCTACCATCCATGGAGTAGAGAAGTGCATTTCTGATGTGAAATCATGGATGACATGGAACAAGCTGCAGATGAATGATGATAAAACTGAGGCTATTCTGATCAAAACACAAAGATTTTCTCATTCACATCCATTACCTCAGACAATATATATCAGCAACACCAACATTAAATTCTCACAGTCAGTACAGAGCCTAGGCATTACTCTAGACATTACTCTCACATTGCACCAACATATCATGAACATATGCAAGGCTGCATATCTTGAATTGAGATGCATCAGTTCCATTCGTAAATATCTTTTAGTTGATGCCACTAAAACACTTGTGTGTTCATTAGTACTTTCATGACTGGACTAATTGTAACTCAGTTCTGTCTCTTTCATCACAATATTTACTCCAGAAACGTTAAAATGTTCAAAACACAGCTGCACGGATCATCTTTAGAGTACCTCGATCAGAGCACACCTCACCACTGCTCTGTACCCTACATTGGCTATCAATTCGATACAGAATCAAACACAACATTTGTTCTCTGTGCTATGTTTCAATGACAGACTCCAGTCCAACATACCTATCCAGCCTCACCCATGTGTATACACCAGCTAGATCCTTACGCTCTTCTTCTGATAAACGTATACTCTTTGTTCCCAAGGTGAAAACAAAGTCATATGGACAACGTTCGTTTGCACACCAGGGTCCAGCGTCATGGAATGAATTGCCCATTTAAATTTGACACAAAGACACAGTGGTCCCTTTTAAGAGTGCTCTTAAGACTCACCTGTTTCGACTGCAGGGACAAACTTAGCGACCTAATCATATTTTGTATCTTATATGTTTTCAGCATGTTTTTATGTTTCCCAATTTCATTGTTTTTGTCATTTGTTGTTCTGTAGTGTAGTCATATCATTATTGATGGTGTAAAGTGCTTAGAGCTTCGTAAGATTAGGCGCTATACAAAGTCCTCATTATTATTATTATTATTATTATTATTATTATTATTATTATTTATGTAAATAATAAGACATAGAATAAAGTTAGTTTTCATAATGTTAGGGTACATTTATAGTTTGCTTGGGACTAATTGTTTGCTTTTATTGTTCGTATACTTTTATTGCATGTTTTGAACAAATTCATTGAATCTTGACCTTAACTCTGCTTGTCATTGACATAATACTTTTTTTTATTTTTACATTATACCAGGAAATGGTCAAAGAGCATTCCTCATTAGTAGACAGATTTGTACCTTCTTCAGAAAAGAAAACTGAAGTTAAAGAACAAATCTCTCCAGACATAACAGAGGTTGATAGATCAGGAGGAGGTAAATCTTGATAAGATCCATGTGTATAGTTTTTTTCCGTTGTTTAGATATGTCCCCACCAATTAATGATGTGTTTCAACAGTTGTCTTAACACAATCAGGTCACAATAACTTGCTTTTTAAAGTGAACATGGTTATAGCTAATCAACCCAGGTTTTTTTTATACTACTGTCAGTTATTTTATACTACTTCCAGGCATTTAAATCCATCATCCTCTTAACCTGGATGTAACTTTTATAGGTCTCTTGTAAATATAGTATAGAGTTGGACTCATGTAACGAAAGAGAAAATATATTGAAAACAGTTTAGAACATTTTTTTTTGGATAGTTATTGCCCAGCAACTTTCATGTAAAGCAGGGAACAAGTGCACAGTTCTGTCTACAATTGCATATATCTGACATTTATGTGTTAATCTCTGTATCTCTCCTTCTGTATGTCTGGCACTTGCTCTACTATTCTAAGTTTTGCCATTTTAGGATAAATTAGTGATCCTTGGTAGTCTATATAACATTCTAGAGGATTTGTTGCGTATCGGGAAATCTATCTTTATGATCAAGATCAGTTGTCAGGATTTGAGATCTATTACCCTATAACTCTATAACTGTTTCAAAAAATGGATATAAGGCAATACAATTATTTATTCATACTAGAAAATGTGTTCTGAGTTGGTTTTTAATTTTCTTGGTTAATGTTTGGATCAGAGTATTGACTTTTAACCAGTACATTCTGTAATTCTGAAGCTCAGACATAAAACTTTTGACACATACGTATTTATACCAGAAAATGTAATGTGAGAAATAGGTCAAACACTTAGAAATCTTTCCACCAATTCTCAAGATTTGTTCTAAAGTCTACATTTTTTTTTAGATACTGTGCCTCTGAAAGCCATTTTGCCAGAGAAAGAACAGTAAGTTGTGTAATTGTTTCAAGTACATTTAATTTATCATAATTAATACTTGTGTATTTTACACATCAAGCAATAAAATACAAATTATGAATTAAATATCTTCTTCATAAAAGCAATAACATTTTTGTACATCTAATAGCATCATAATCTTCAGTTTCCCAATAATAATAATAATAATAATAATAATAATAATAATAATAATAATAATATTAAAAATGATAATAATAATAAGAGTAATATTAAAAAAATAATAATAATAATAGTAATAGTAATATTAAAATTAATAATAGTTAACAATATCTTTCCCACTCTACAACTTCATAGCTGTTTGAGATAATCAGATGCAGTTGGGTATATTTTAATGTCATCATTAGCAGGAATAGTTTGTACCATATTGGAGTGATGTCTTCAAATGTCATTGTGTTGCATGTTGAATTTTTCCATTACACTTTCTGCTCTAATTTTAGAGTCATTCTAGATGAAAGGTTGAAATTTGGTATAAATATGTATCATTACTGAAAGGTATATTGCTTTGTTTCGGTGGGGAGGGTGGGGGCAGATCATCAAAGTTATTTATTTTTAGGTTTCAGACAAATTCTCATCTGCCTAACTTATGAGCTGTTTAAGATTAATGCATGCAACTTGATACACTTAGAAAGGTCCACTGGAAGATGCATTGCATTGCATGTTTGTGGTCTTATCTACAAGGACAAGATCACAGGTAAGTATTATTAGGTTTCATTGTTTCATATATATATATTTTATTACAGGGATGAACAGATTTTTTAATTTAATGCTGTTTTCTATAACACATGAATTTTTTTCAAAGCTAAGGTCAGTGATTCAGTTTTAAACTGTGTTCTTCAATTATGCTCAAATGAATGTTGAGAAATGACAATACAACTTGGTTACTTTTTGTATCTGTCCAATAACTATTCAGCTATGTCTTAAATATTATGGTCAATTTCACTCAGTTTAATTGAATTGCTTGTTTTCTTTGTCAAAAAAGCTTTGTCATTTTGTAATAGGTCACACATGGCCCTGAATAAGATTGGCTAGCAGCCTGTTGGAATTTCTTATAAAGAAAAATTGATTTAGTGGTAGATAGGTGAAGTTTAGGTATTTGCATCCTCTTTGAATTGATGCATGCCAAGTAATTAGTCTGAGGTCTTCTGCATTGGTGGTTCTTGTTCTGGGCATAATTTCAAGTGCAGTCTTGGTGTGGAAATGTTTTCAGAATGTACTAATGCCTTACTGAGGTATCAACATATTTTAGTAAAGATGCCAGATTCATATTGCTTCTGCTGGCAATGATGTTGGCAGCATATTAGTTATTAACTTGCAATAAAATATATATATATATATATATATATATATATATATCAACGAAAACAGTCAGAGATTGCTGGAGCTGTGCACCTACCATGGCCTGTGTATAACAAACACTTTTTTCAAGGGTAAGCCACAACACAAAGTGTCATGGAAACACCCCAGGTCACATCACTGGCACCAACTTGACTTGGTCATCACCAGGCGCTCTGCCCTTAACAGCGTCCTCTCCACCAGAACCTACCACAGTGCAGACTGCGACTCTGACCATGCCCTCGTGAGCAGCAGGGTGAGACTACAGCCAAAGACACTACACCGTTCAAAACCAAAAGGACACCCACGCATAAACACCGCACAGATGTCGGTCCCTTCCATGGTACAGGAGTGTGTGTCCACCCTCGACAAGGCTCTCCGCGACCTGCCAGAGCATGACGCCACAGCCAAGTGGAACGCCATGAAGGGTACCATCTACAAAACAGCCATGTCCAAGTTTGGCAAAAAGGAAAGACCCAGTCAGGACTGGTTCAACGCACACCTACCAAGGATGGAACCACTAATCAAGGAGAAATGAAAAGCCTTTATAGCATACAAAAAATGCCCCAATGAACGGATGCATGCTGCGTGCTCGAAGCAACACCCAACGCATCGCTAGCCAGAGCGCGAACGAGTACTGGCAACAACTGTGTGAAGGAATCCAGCGCAGTGCCAAGACCGGAAACATAAAAGGTATGTGCAGTGGCATCAAGAAGGCTCTAGGCCCTACAGTGAAAGGGGTCGCTCCCCTGAAATCTATGATGGGAGAGAAGATCACAGACCATGGGCATCAGATGGCCAGATGGGTGGAGCACTACTCAGAGCTATACTCCCGTGAAATGGTAATCACTGAAGCAGCCCTCAGCAGCATAAAGAATCTTCCCATTATGGAGGAGCTCGACGAAGTGCCAACCTTAGAAGAGCTCAGCAAAGCAATTGACTCCCTCCCAAATGACAAAGCACCAGGTAGTGACAACATCCCGCCCGAAGCTATCAAATGTGGGAAACCAACACTGCTCCAACCACTGCACGAACTACTTTGCCTCTGCTGGGAGGAAGGAGCAGTCCCCCAAGACATGCGTGATGCCACAATTGTGACCCTTTACAAAAACAAGGGCAACCGCAGTGACTGCAATAATTACAGAGGGATCTCGCTTCTGAGCATCATTGGTAAAGTGTATGCCCGCTTCATACTAAACAGGCTGCAGTTGCTGGCAGACCATGTTTACCCAGAATCCCAATGCAGCTTCAGAGCAGGCAGGTTGACAACAGACATGATCTCTTTACGACAACTCCAAGAGAAGAGCAGAGAGCAAAGTCAACCACTCTACATGATGTTCATCGACCTCACCAAGGCCTTTGACTTAGTCAGCAGAAAGGGCCTTTTTGAAGTTCTCAGTAAGATCGGTTGTCCTTCAAAACTCCGCAGCATGATAATCTCTTTCCATGCAGATATGAAGGGAACAGTCCTGTATGATGGATCTTCCTCAACCTCCTTCCCAGTGAACAGCGGTGTGAAGCAGGGCTGCGTTCTGGCACCAACCCTATTCGGGATCTTCTTCTCCTTGCTTCTGTCCTACGATTTTGACTCATCCACTGATGGCATATATATACACACCAGGTCCGATGGGAGACGGTTAAACCTGACACGACTGCGCTCAAAGATGAAAGTGAGGGCTGTGCTCATCAGGGAGATGCTTTTTGCAGATGATGCAGCTCTTGTGGCACACACTGAGGAAGCTCTTCAGAGACTGGGAGACCATTTTGCTGATGCCTGCATGCAGTTTGGACTCAACATCAGCCTGGAAAAGACAAAGGTCAGTGTGTAAGATACCACCATTGCCCCTACAATCAAAATCAACGGTGTCACCTTGGAAGCAGTCATCAACTTTACCTACCTGGGGTCAACCATCAGCAACACTCTCTCGCTCGATAAGGAGCTGGACACAAGGCTAGGAAAGGCAAACAGCATCATGTCACGACTGACCAAGAGGGTGTGGGAAAACAACGTGCTGACAGTGCAAACCAAAGTCAAAGTTTACAAAGCCTGCATCCTCAGCACCCTTCTATATAGAAGTGAGACATGGAATACCTACATGAAGCAAGAGCGCCGGCTCAACTCCTTCCATAAACAGTGCCTTAAATGCATCTTGAAAATCAGCTGGCAAGACTGTGTCCCAAACAGCGAAATCCTGCAGCGTGAAAACACCCACAGCATGTTCTCCCTTCTGAGCAAACGTCGCCTTCGATGGCTGGGACACGTCCGACACATGGAGGATGGGAGGCTGCCAAAGGACGTCCTATATGGACAGCTGGCCACTGGCACAAGAAGAGTTGGCCACCCCTCACTCCGTTTCAAGGATGCATGCAAGAGGGACCTGAAGGCATGTGACATCGCACCTGATGGTTAGGCAGTGCTGGCCGAGGACCGAGGCACCTGGAGACTGACAGTAAGTAAAGGTATCTCAGTCGCTGATACGAGGAGAGGTCAGTTAGCAGCAGAGAAACGTGTCAGAAAGGGCCATGTGACAGCAACCACAGCAATGCGGGCTTCCCAGCATGTCTGCACAAACTGCAAGAGGGACTGCCACTCGCACATAGGTCTCCACAGCCACAACAGACAATGCCAACAACCCAGAGACAGACGACACCCCAAGGGCGCTATCCACAAGGTCTCCGGAGACTAAGGCGCCAATGATGATGATGATGATATATATGTGTGTGTGTGTGTGTGTGTGTGTGTGTGTGTGTTCAATAACACAAGATTTGATTACAACTTTTTTTGTATTTGAGCAGGTATACGAGCACAGAGCTTAAGTACAGCAGTGGAAAACAGTACTGCATTCTAATATGTGATGTTAAAGAAGAAGATGCCAGGAGCTTGGAGGGACACATTAAGTCATTTGGCTTCACAGTGAAATTTGTGTATCCTTTTAAAGTAGGAGGAGCTTTGGTAATCTGCACAAACTCTAAAGGTATTCTACAAATAGTGTTATTCTGTATAACAATGATAATATTGTGGTAGAAAAGGTGTCTTTAAAAATGCCATGTTCAAAGACAGTAAATGAAAAAGTTGATAAATTGTATAAAAACTTGTTACTTTCTGTGTGAAATGATTTTTTTTTTCATGAAGAGTTGATCGTGTTATGATTGTTGTTTGAGCTGTATATGCTAACAGTTATTATCGTTAAGGGGATGAAAATCTGTAAGTAAAATTATGACACATATCAATTTTGCCACTTGGAAATTTTAAGGTGTCTAACCCAACAGCTGAAGATATATTTTCTTATTAACAGTTTATGATTTCCTGTATCATCTGTCATCAGTTGAATGTTAACAAGTTATATTCTTGAGCTATTGCAATTATGTATATATAAAAAAGATGCATTCTAAAAATCAGACAATCACAAATTTTTAATTACAAACTGAGACAAGTTGGCTCTTCTTCTGGTACTGCTTTATTACTATGAAGAGTGGGGGCAAAACAGATTTAAATTTGACTGTTCTGTAAAACAGATGATAAACATATTCCGGTAGAAACTATAAACTTCCAGCAAACAAGGTAATATACAGAAAAGTCTTGTTCATTAAAGAGGAGAACTGGTAATTTCTAAAATAGCATATGCCTGATAACGTCAGTGATTGCAAAGTTCACTTGACTGTTCAAAACTTATACTTACAGTTTAAAATGGGCAAAGCTCTGGTTGCTATGAGCTTCCTTCTCATGTTTCTTTTATTTTTGTTGCATTGTTGGATGTGTTCGATAAATGAGCAATTCTAATTAGACACATTAGCTAATTTTGCATTTTATTATTTGAACTTGTTAACATTGGAAGCTATTATTTCCTGTCTGATTTCGATCAAACTTGGAATGTAGGTTTATATGATCAAGATCTTATGAATTAAGGAATGAGGATTCATGAGATAATCTTTTCTGATCTGTTTAGATTGTTGCCACTCTTGAGACACTATATTTGATTATTCATGAGATAATCTTGTCTCTGATATATTTAGATTGTTGCCACTCTTGAGACACTATATTTGAGTATTCATGAGATAATCTTGTCTCTGATCTGATCTGTTTAGATTGTTGCCACTCTTGAGACACTATATTTGAGTATTCATGAGATAATCTTGTCTCTGATCTGTTTAGATTGTTGCCACTCTTGAGACACTATATTTGAGTATTCATGAGATAATCTTATCTCTGATCTGTTTAGATTGTTGCCAATCTTGAGACACTATATTTGAGTATTCATGAGATAATCTTATCTCTGACCTGTTTCGATTGTTGCCACTCTTGAGACACTATATTTGATCCAATTTAAATTAAATCTAAAATGATAAATATACTTAAATTATCAAGATCTCAGATTTGTTAATAATAATAATACAATTGTTATAATAATAATAGTAACAATATAATATAATAATAATATATAATATAATATAATATAATATTCTAATAATAATGATAATATAATGAAATAATAAAAATAATAATAGTAATATAATATATTATTATAATAATAGCAATACTAATATTATAATAATAATACAATAATAATAATAATGAAATAATAATATAATATATTATAATAATAATAATAATAATAATAATAATAATAATAACAATAATGCATTATTTATACTGGGTGACTCATTAGTCAAGGAGTATTCTCCCTTGAGGCCCTCTTATGAAGAGTATAACAATGCACATTAAAATGAAGATAGCAATAATTAATGTTTATTTTAACATGTTTAACTAAATTCCATATATATTATTGACATGATTTGTATTAAAATACTAAATTCCATATATATTATTGGCATGACTTGTATTAAAATACTATATTCCATACATACTATTGACATGATTTGTATTAAAATACTAAATTCCATATATATTATTGGCATGACTTGTATTAAAATACTATATTCCATACATACTATTGACATGATTTGTATTAAAATACTAAATCCCATACATATTATTGACATGACTTGTATTAAAATACTATATTCCATACATACTATTGACATGATTTGTATTAAAATACTAAATCCCATACATATTATTGACATGATTTGTATTAAAATACTAAATTCCATACATATTATTGACATGATTTGTATTAAAATACTAAATCCCATACATATTATTGACATGATTTGTATTAAAATACTAAATTCCATATATATTATTGGCATGACTTGTATTAAAATACTATATTCCATACATACTATTGACATGATTTGTATTAAAATACTAAATCCCATACATATTATTGACATGACTTGTATTAAAATACTATATTCCATACATACTATTGACATGATTTGTATTAAAATACTAAATCCCATACATATTATTGACATGATTTGTATTAAAATACTAAATTCCATACATATTATTGACATGATTTGTATTAAAATACTAAATCCCATACATATTATTGACATGATTTGTATTAAAATACTAAATTCCATATATATTATTGACATGATTTGTATTAAAATACTAAATCCCATATATATATTATTGGCATGATTTGTATTAAAATACTATATTCCATATATATTATTGGCATGATTTTGCATCTGATTAGCTGTGCCACTCTAGATCTAGAGACTATTATTTTTCATCTCATTTTATAACAATTGGGGAAATTATAGGTTTATATCATCGATACCTCTGATGAGTTTGATTAGGAGTCTGAGATATGATGTATGCCTTTACCATTTATTTAGGGTTAGGGCGGTAAGTTTCCAGTACTAGACAACCATACTTGCAACAGAATATTTCAGCATGCTTCTTCATCATGTTTACAGCACTGCTGTAGTAAACCTATGTGTGTGTGTGTGTGTGATTTGGAGTGACAGTTCATAGTGACATCTAGCACTAGGGCATTCATGGCGCAGACCTATAACAGCATGTCTCACCTGGTCACGTTATCCTGACAACACACTGACTAGTTTTAACACTAACTTTATAATGCTAAGTGCCTAACGAGGCAGCCATTAGTACCTTTTTTAAAAGTCTTTGGCATGACTTGACCAAGGCTCAAATTCGTGACCTTCCCCCATCTGAGTGGACAATCCACTTAGGCCACAGTTGTGGTGATTAAAAGGTGGATGTGTAATAAATACAAAACTATATAGAGTTTTGTTCTGAGTTGGGGGAAAAACCTCCTTTGATACAGTATAGGACATTCCTATCGAACTCATTCTTTCTGCCCACTCAAAAAATAACACATATGTAATATTGTCTGTGTATTATCTGATAAAGTAAAAGCAACTTTTTAGCAGAATGACTTTTCTTACAAAATACATATTGCCATGGTAATATGTAATATATGGGAGGTAATTTGGTTATATTTAGCATTTATTTTGAAATATTTGTCCTGTCTTAGAGAATACATACCAGTTTGCAATGTTTGACCATACTCATTTCACAGTGATTTGATGGTATGGCTGTGCAAAAATACATGGTGCATGGGGTGATTATTAACTTTCAAACAATGGCTCTTAGAGTTTGCATTGTGGCAACATGGAGAGGTTTTTCCCTCCTCCTCCTCCTCCACAGTCTCCCCATATCCTCAATTTGTGGAGAATGAAAATTGCATGAGCTGTACTGTATTGAGAATTGTATATGCCTTGCTGTTTGCAGCATTGTTCAAAACTCAGGAAATACTCAACCCTAGTGATGAGTAAACAGTTTCTTATAGTAAACTCTTTTATGAAATTGTTAATTCACACAATGAAAATATTAATAGTGGTGTTTGTAATTAGTTATGAATCTGGAAATAAATTTAATAAAATTAATAAAACATACAAATGTGATTACTTTCAGATAAAAATACCCTTCTGAAAAAACTGAAGCAGCAGTACAAGGTCCAAAGTGTTGGTCCACAGGTAAGTTACTGAATTTGACTGTAGAAGGTCCAAAGTATTAGTCCACAGGTAAGTTACTGAATTTGACTGTACAAGGTCCAAAGTGTCGGTCCACAGGTAAGTTGCTGAATTTGACTGTAGAAGGTCCAAAGTGTTGGTCCACAGGTAAGTTAATGAATTTGACTGTAGAAGGTCCAAAGTATTAGTCCACAGGTAAGTTACTGAATTTGACTGTACAAGGTCCAAAGTATTAGTCCACAGGTAAGTTACTGAATTTGACTGTATAAGGTCCAAAGTGTCGGTCCGCAGGTAAGTTGCTGAATTTGACTGTAGAAGGTCCAAAGTGTTGGTCCACAGGTAAGTTACTGAATTTGACTGTACAAGGTCCAAAGTATTAGTCCACAGGTAAGTTACTGAATTTGACTGTACAGGGTCCAAAGTGTCGGTCCACAGGTAAGTTGCTGAATTTGACTGTAGAAGGTCCAAAGTGTTGGTCCACAGGTAAGTTAATGAATTTGACTGTACAAGGTCCAAAGTATTAGTCCACAGGTAAGTTACTGAATTTGACTGTACAAGGTCCAAAGTATTAGTCCACAGGTAAGTTACTGAATTTGACTGTACAAGGTCCAAAGTGTCGGTCCACAGGTAAGTTGCTGAATTTGACTGTAGAAGGTCCAAAGTGTTGGTCCACAGGTAAGTTAATGAATTTGACTGTACAAGGTCCAAAGTGTTGGTCCACAGGTAAGTTAATGAATTTGACTGTACAAGGTCCAAAGTGTTGGTCCACAGGTAAGTTACTGAATTTGACCATTCTTACTATCGATTGTTTGATTCATCAGAGTCTTTTAGTGTTGCATTGGTATTACTGGCAATTGTAGTAGTGTTAGATTGGGAGTTTTGCCTCTTTTGTTCTTTTTTTTGCCCACTGATACTTTCCACAGACTCCATCCACCAGGACTTGGCAAGCAAGATGTATGCTACACACAATTGATGGCTCATTAGCATCAATAATCCACAAAGCTACGTTTGTATTACTTGCAATTGTGCTTTTATTTAATAATGAATATTTATGCTTTTGTTCAGTTATTGTGCTTTTTGTTCATATGTGCATCAGACCAAACTTTTGTACATTGACCATTTTAAAAGGAATGTATTCTGCTCCAGTAAATAAAACATGCCAGTATATTACTTCTTTAAAAATTGCAGCACCAGTCCATTTTGTGTTGGAGCAAACTTTTGGTGATAATAGAAATTTAAATGTCTTGTGAATCATTGTCTAATCATGACATCAATGTACAAAACTTTCATCAAGTTTAGGCTGGTATAGATAACTTAGGTTTAAAACTTCACCAGTTAGTTTAGAGAAGACATTTTGAAATAATTGAAAATGAGCTTAATTATTCATAATAAAATTGATAACAATTTAAAGTTGGTATATATTCTATACTGAATATTAAGACAAAGTTATGTCTTTTCTGAAAGTTCAGATGCTTTCACTCACATTTGTGGGTGGGTGTGATGATAGTAAAAAGCAGAAGCTATAATACCCTATACAAATGAGCTTAATTATTTGCAACAAAATTAAAAACAATTAAAATTTGGTTTATATTCTTACCCAAAAAAAGGAGCTTTAATTCTGACAGAAAGCAACATCACACATCAATGACATAGCTTTGTCAAGCTACAATATGTACCATTGGGTAGGTAATAATACAATCATACTAAAATACTTACATTACATACTAGGTAATAATATAATCATACCCAAATACTTACAATACATACTAGGTAATAATACAATCATACCCAAATACTTACAATACATACTAGGTAATAATACAATCATACCCAAATACTTACAATACATACTAGATAATAATACAGTCATACCCAAATACTTACAATACATACTAGATAATAATACAGTCATACCCAAATACTTACAATACATACAAGGTAATAATACCATCATACCCAAATACTTATGATACATACTAGGCAATAATACAATCATACCCAAATACTTACAATACATATACAAGATAATAATACAATCATACCCAAATACTTACAGTACATACTAGGTAATAATACAATCATACCCAAATACTTACAATACATACTAGGTAATAATACAATCATACCCAAATACTTATGTTACATACTAGGTAATAATACAATCATACCCAAATACTTACATTACATACTATGTAATAATACAATCACACCCAAATACTTACAATACCTACTAGGTAATAATACAATCATACCCAAATACTTATGATACATACTAGGTAATAATACAATCATACCCAAATACTTACAATACATACTACATAATAATACAGTCATACCAAAATACTTACAATACATACTAGGTAATAATACAGTCATACCCAAATACTTACAATACATACTAGATAATAATACAATCATACTAAAATACTTACAATACATACTAGGTAATAATACAGTCATACCCAAATACTTACAATACATACTAGGTAATAATACAATCATACCCAAATACTTACAATACATACTAGGTAATAATACAATCATACCCAAATACTTATGATACATACTAGGTAATAATACAGTCATACCCAAATACTTACAATACATACTACATAATAATACAGTCATACCAAAATACTTACAATACATACTAGGTAATAATACAGTCATACCCAAATACTTACAATACATACTAGATAATAATACAATCATACTAAAATACTTACAATACATACTAGATAATAATACAGTCATACCCAAATACTTACAATACATACTAGATAATAATACAAACATACCCAAATACTTACGATATATACTAATTGATAATACAATCATACCCAAATACTTGCAATACATAATAGGTGATAATACAATCATACCCAAATACTTACGGTACATACTAGAAAACAAATACAGTCATACCCAAATACTTACAATACATACTAGGTAATAATACAGTCATACCCAAATACTTACAATACATACTAGATAATAATACACTCATACCCAAATACTTACAATACATACTAGGTAATAATACAAACATACCCAAATACTTACGGTACATACTAGAAAATAATACACTCATACCCAAATACTTACAATACATACTACATAATAATACAATCATACTAAAATACTTACAATACATACTAGGTAATAATACAGTCATACCCAAATACTTACAATACATACTAGATAATAATACACTCATACCCAAATACTTACAATACATACTAGGTAATAATACAAACATACCCAAATACTTACGATATATACTAATTGATAATACAATCATACCCAAATACTTGCAATACATAATAGGTGATAATACAATCATACCCAAATACTTATGGTACATACTAGAAAATAATACAGTCATACCCAAATACTTACGATATATACTAGTTGATAACACAATCATATCCAAATACTTATGATACATACTAGGTAGTAATACAATCATACCCTAATACTTATGATACATACTAGATAATACTACAATCATACCCAAATACTTACAATACATACAAGGTAATAATACAATCATACCCAAATACTTATGTTACATACTAGGTAATAATACAATCATACCCAAATACTTACATTACATACTATGTAATAATACAATCACACCCAAATACTTACAATACATACTAGGTAATAATACAATCATACCCAAATACTTATGATACATACTAGGTAATAATACAATCATACCCAAATACTTACAATACATACTACATAATAATACAGTCATACCAAAATACTTACAATACATACTAGGTAATAATACAGTCATACCCAAATACTTACAATACATACTAGATAATAATACAATCATACTAAAATACTTACAATACATACTAGGTAATAATACAGTCATACCCAAATACTTACAATACATACTAGGTAATAATACAATCATACCCAAATACTTACAATACATACTAGGTAATAATACAATCATACCCAAATACTTATGATACATACTAGGTAATAATACAATCATACCCAAATACTTACAATACATACTACATAATAATACAGTCATACCAAAATACTTACAATACATACTAGGTAATAATACAATCATACCCAAATACTTACAATACATACTAGGTAATAATACAATCATACCCAAATTCTTACAATACATACTAGGTAATAATACAATCATACCCAAATACTTATGATACATACTAGGTAATAATACAATCATACCCAAATACTTACAATACATACTAGATAATAATACAATCATACTAAAATACTTACAATACATACTAGATAATAATACAGTCATACCCAAATACTTACAATACATACTATATAATAATACAAACATACCCAAATACTTACGATATATACTAATTGATAATACAATCATACCCAAATGCTTGCAATACATAATAGGTGATAATACAATCATACCCAAATACTTACGGTACATACTAGAAAACAAATACAGTCATACCCAAATACTTACAATACATACTAGGTAATAATACAGTCATACCCAAATACTTACAATACATACTAGATAATAATACACTCATACCCAAATACTTACAATACATACTAGGTAATAATACAAACATACCCAAATACTTACGGTACATACTAGAAAATAATACACTCATACCCAAATACTTACAATACATACTACATAATAATACAATCATACTAAAATACTTACAATACATACTAGGTAATAATACAGTCATACCCAAATACTTACAATACATACTAGATAATAATACACTCATACCCAAATACTTACAATACATACTAGGTAATAATACAAACATACCCAAATACTTACGATATATACTAATTGATAATACAATCATACCCAAATACTTGCAATACATAATAGGTGATAATACAATCATACCCAAATACTTACGGTACATGGTAGAAAATAATAAAGTCATACCCAAATACTTATGATATATACTAGTTGATAACACAATCATACCCAAATACTTATGATACATACTAGGTAGTAATACAATCATACCCAAATACTTATGATACATACTAGATAATACTACAATCATTCCCAAATACTTACAATACATACTAGGTAATAATACAGTCATACAAAATTACTTACAATACATACTAGGTAATAATACAGTCATACCCAAATACTTACAGTATATACTAGATAATAATACAGTCATACCAAAATACTTACAGTACATACTAGGTAATAATACAATCATACCCAAATACTTACAATACATACTAGATAATAATACAGTCATACCCAAATACTTACATTACATACAAGGTAATAATACAATCATACCCAAATACTTATGCTACATACTAGATAATAATACAATCATACCCAAATACTTACAATACATACTAGATAATAATACAGTCATACCCAAATACTTACAATACATACAAGGTAATAATACAATCATACCCAAATACTTATGATACATACTAGGTCATAATACAATCATACCCAAATACTTACGATACATACTAGGTAATAATACAATCATACCCAAATACTTATGATACATACTAGGTATTAATACAGTCATACCCAAATACCACCAATACATACAAGGTAATAATACAATCATACTAAAATACTTACAATACATAATAGATAATAATACAATCATACCCAAATACTTACAATACATACTAGGTAATAATACAATCATACCCAAATACTTATGATACATACTAGATAATAATACAATCATACCCAAATACTTACAATACATACTAGATAATAATACAGTCATACCCAAATACTTACAATACATACTAGATAATAATACAATCATACCCAAATACTGATGCTACATACTAGATAATAATACAATCATACCCAAATACTTACAATACATACTAGATAATAATACAGTCAAACCCAAATACTTACAATACATACTAGATAATAATACAGTCATACCCAAATACTTATGCTACATACTAGATAATAATACAATCATACCCAAATACTTATGATACATACTAGATAATAATACAATCATACCCAAATACTTATGATACATACTATGTAATAATACAATCATACCCATATACTGACAATACATACTAGGCAATAATACAATCATACCCAAATACTTACAATACATACTATATAATAATACAGTCATACCCAAATACTTACAATACATACATGGTAATAATACAATCATAACCAAATACTTATGATACTTACTAGATAATAATACAATCATACCCAAATACTTACAATACATACTAGATAATAATACAGTCATACCAAAATACTTACAGTACATAGGAGGTAATAATACAATCATACCCAAATACTTACAATACATACTAGATAATAATACAATCATACCCAAATACTTAAAATACATACTAGATTATAATACATTCATATCCAAATACTTACAATACATACAAGGTAATAATACAATCATACCCAACTACTTATGATACATACTAGGTAATAATACAATCATACCCAAATACTTACAATACATATACTAGATAATAATACAATTATATCCAAATACTTACAGTGCATACTAGGTAATAATACAATCATACCCAAATACTTACAATACATACTAGGTAATAATACAATCATACCCAAATACTTACAATACATACAAGCTAATAATACAATCATGCCCAAATACTTATCCTGCATACTAGATTATAATACAATCAGACCCAAATACTTATTATACATACTAGATAATAATTCAATCATACCCAAATACTTACAATACATACTATGTAATAATACAGTCATACCAAAATACTTACAATACATACTTGGTAATAATACAGTCATACCCAAATACTTACAATACATACTAGATAATAATACACTCATACCCAAATACTTACAATACATACTAGGTAATAATACAAACATACCCAAATACTTACGATATATACTAATTGATAATACAATCATACCCAAATACTTGCAATACATAATAGGTGATAATACAATCATACCCAAATACTTACGGTACATGGTAGAAAATAATACAGTCATACCCAAATACTTATGGTATATAATAGTTGATAACACAATCATACCCAAATACTTATGATACATACTAGGTAGTAATACAATCATACCCAAATACTTATGATACATACTAGATAATACTACAATCATTCCCAAATACTTACAATATATACTTGGTAATAATACAATCATACCCAAATACTTACAATACATACTAGGTAATAATACCGTCATACAAAAATACTTACAATACATACTAGGTAATAATACAGTCATACCCAAATAATTACAGTATATACTAGATAATAATACAGTCATACCAAAACTCTTACAGTACATACTAGGTAATAATACAATCATACCCAAATACTTACAATACATACTAGATAATAATACAGTCATACCAAAATACTTACATTACATACAAGGTAATAATACAATCATCCCCAAATACTTATGCTACATACTAGATAATAATACAATCATACCCAAATACTTACAATACCTACTAGATAATAATACAGTCATACACAAATACTTACAATACATACAAGGTAATAATACAATCATACCCAAATACTTATGATACATACTAGGTAATAATACAATCATACCCAAATACTTACAATACATATACTAGATAATAATACAATCATACCCAAATACTTACAGTACATACTAGGTAATAATACAATCATACCCAAATACTTATAATACATCCTAGGTAATAATACAATCATACCCAAATACTTACAATACATACAAGGTAATAATACAATCATACCCAAATACTTATGATACATACTAGATAATAATACAATCATACCCAAATACTTACATTACATACTAGGTAATAATACAATCATACCCAAATACTTACATTACATACTAGGTAATAATACAATCATACCCAAATACTTATGATACATACTAGGTAATAATACAATCATACCCAAATACTTATGATACATACTAGGTAATAATACAGTCATACCCAAATACCTCCAATACATACTAGGTAATAATACAATCATACCCAAATACTTATGATACATACTAGGTAATAATACAGTCATATCCAAATACTTACAATACATACTAGATAATAATACAATCAGACACAAATACTTGCAATACATACAAGGTAATAATAAAATCGTACTAAAATACTTAAAATACATAATAGATAATAATACAATCATACCCAAATACTTACAATACATAATAGATAATAATGCAATCATACCCAAATACTTACAATACATACAAGGTAATAATACAATCATACCCAAATACTTACAATACATACTAGATAATAATACACTCATACCCAAATTCTTACAATACATACAAGGTAATAATACAATCATACCCAAATACTTATGATACATACTATGTAATAATACAATCATACCCAAATACTTACAATACATACTAGATAATAATACAGTCATACCCAAATACTTACAATACATACTAGGTAATAATACAATCATACCCAAATACTTATGATACATACTAGATAATAATACAATCATACCCAAATACTTATGATACATACAAGGTAATAATACAATCATACCCAAATACTTACAATACATACTAGATAATAATACAGTCATACCCAAATACTTACATTACATACTAAATAATAATACAGTCATACCCAAATACTTACAATACATACTAGATAATAATAGTCATACCCAAATACTTACAATACATACTAGATAATAATACAATCATACCCAAATACTTACAATACATACTAGATAATAATACACTCATACCCAAATACTTACAATACATACTAGATAATAATACAGTCATACCCAAATAGTTACAATACATACTAGATAATAATACAGTCATACCCAAATGCTTACAATACATACTAAATAATAATACTCTCATACCCAAATACTTACAATACATACTAGATAATACTACAGTCATACCCAAATACTTACAATACATACTAGATAATAATACAATCATACCCAAATACTTACAATACATACTAGATAATAATACACTCATACCCAAATACTTACAATACATACTAGATAATAATACAGTCATACCCAAATACTTATGATACATACAAGGTAATAATACAATCATACCCAAATACTTATGATACATACAAGGTAATAATAAAATCATACCCAAATACTTACAATACATACTAGATAATAATACAGTCATACCAAAATACTTATGATACATACAAGGTAATAATACAATCATACCCAAATACTTACAATACATACTATATATTAATACTCATACCCAGATACTTACAATATATACTATTTAATAATACAATCATACTCAAATGCTTATAATACATACTAGGTAATAAATAATCATACCCAAATAATTACGATACATACTAGATAATAATACACTCATACCCAAATGCTTACAATACATACAAGGTAATAATATAATGATACCCAAATACTTATAATACATACTAGATAATAATACAATCATACCCAAATACTTACAATACATACTAGATAATAATACAATCATACCCAAATACTTATAATACATACTAGGTAATAATACAATCATACCCAACTACTTTCATTACATATTTCTTAATAATACAATCATACCCAAATACTTACAATACATACTAGATAATAATACAATCATACCCAAATACTTACAATACATAATAGGTAATAATACAACCATACCCAAATACTTATGATTCATACTAGGTAATAATACAATCATACCCAAATACTTACAATACATACTAGGTAATAATACAACCATACCCAAATACTTATAATACATACTATGATACTATGTAATAATACAATCATACCCAAATACTTATAATACTTAATATGTAATAATACAATCATACCCAAATACTTATAATACATACTAGGTAATAATACAATCATACCCAAATACTTACAATACATACAAGGTAATAATACAATCATACCCAAATACTTACAATACATACTAGATAATAATACAGTCATACCCAAATACTTATGATACATACAAGGTAATAATACAGTCATACCCAAATACTTACAATACATAATAGGTAATAATACAATCATACCCAAATACTTACATTACATACTAGGTGATAATACAATCACACCCAAATACTTACAATACATACAAGGTAATAATACAATCATACCCAAATACTTACAATACATACTAGGTAATAATACAATCATACCCAAATACTTACAATACATACTATGTAATAATACAATCATACCAAATACTTATGATACATACTAGGTAATAATACAATCATACCCAAATACTTACAATACATACTAGATAATAATACACTCATACCCAAATACTTATGATACATACTAGGTAATAATACAATCATACCCAAGTACTTACAATACATACAAGTTAATAATACAGTCATACCCAAATACTTACGATACATACAAGGTAATAATACAATCATACCCAAATACTTACAATACATTCTATATAATAATACAATCATACCCAAATACTTATGATACATACTAGGTAATTATACAATCATACCCAAATACTTACAATACATACTAGTTAATAATACAGTCATAACCAAATACTTACGATACATACTATGTAATAATACAATCATTCCCAAATGCTTACGATACATAATAGGTAATAATACAATCATACCCAAATACTTACAATACATACTAGGTAATAATACAATCATACCCAAATACTTATGATACATACTAGGTAATAATACAATCATACCCAAATACTTATAATACATACTAGGTAATAATACAATCATGCCCAAATACTTATGATACATACTAGGTAATAATAGAATCATACCCAAATACTTACAATACATACTAGGTAATAATACTATCATACTGAAATACTTACAATACATACTAGGTAATAATACAATCATACCCAAATACTTATAATACCTACTAGGTAATAATACAGTCATACCAAAATACTAGCAATATATACAAGGTAATAATACAATCATACCCAAATACTTACAATACATACAAGGTAATAATACAGTCATACCCAAATACTTACATTACATACTAGGTAATAATACTATCATGCCAAAATACTTAGAATACATACTAGGTAATAATACAATCATACCCAAATACTTATAATACATACTAGGTAATAATACAGTCATACCAAAATACTTACAATACATACTAGGTAATAATACAGTCATACCCAAATAATTATGATACATACTAGGTGATAATACAATCATACCCAAATACTTATAATACATACTAGGTAATAATACAATCATACCCAAATACTTATAATACATACTAGGTAATAATACAGTCATACCAAAATACTTACAATACATTCTAGGTAACAATACAGTCATACCCAAATACTTACAATACATACTAGATAATAATACAATCATACCCAGATACTTACAATATATACTAGATAATAATACACTCATACCCAAATACTTACGATACATACTAGATAATAATACAGTCATACCCAAATACTTATGATACATAGTAGGTAATAATACAATCATACCCAAATACTTACAATACATACTAGATAATAATACACTCATACCCAAATACTTACAATACATACCAGATTATAATACAGTCATACACAAATACTTACAATACATACTAGATAATAATACAGTCAGACCCAAATACTTACAATACATACTAGATAATAATACTCTCATACCCAAATACTTACAATACATACTAGATAATACTACAGTCATACCCAAATACTTACAATACATACTAGATAATAATACAATCATACCCAAATACTTACATTACATACTAGGTAATAATACAATCACACCCAAATACTTACAATACATACAAGGTAATAATAAAATCATACCCAAATACTTACAATACATACTAGGTAATAATACAATCATACCCAAATACTTACAATACATAATAGGTAATAATCCAATCATACCCAAATACTTACAATACATACTAGGTAATAATACAATCATACCCAAATACTTACAATACATACTAGGTAATAATACAATCATACCCAAATACTTATGATTCATACAAGGTAATAATACAATCATACCCAAAAACTTATGATACATACTAGATAATAATACAATCATACCCAAGTACTTACAATACATACAAGTTAATAATACAGTCATACCCAAATACTTACGATACATACAAGGTAATAATACAATCATACCCAAATACTTATGATACATTCTAGATAATATTACAATCATACCCAAATACTTATGATACATACTAGGTAATAATACAATCATACCCAAATACTTACAATACATACTAGGTAATAATACCGTCATACAAAAATACTTACAATACATACTAGGTAATAATACAGTCATACCCAAATACTTACAGTATATACTAGATAATTATACAGTCATACAAAAATTCTTACAGTACATACTAGGTAATAATACAATCATACCCAAATACTTACAATACATACTAGATAATAATACAGTCATACCAAAATACTTACATTACATACAAGGTAATAATACAATCATCCCCAAATACTTATGCTACATACTAGATAATAATACAATCATACCCAAATACTTACAATACATACAAGTTAATAATACAGTCATACCCAAATACTTACGATACATACAAGGTAATAATACAATCATACCCAAATACTTACAATACATTCTATATAATAATACAATCATACCCAAATACTTATGATACATACTAGGTAATTATACAATCATACCCAAATACTTACAATACATACTAGTTAATAATACAGTCATAACCAAATACTTACGATACATACTATGTAATAATACAATCATTCCCAAATGCTTATGATACATAATAGGTAATAATACAATCATACCCAAATACTTACAATACATACTAGGTAATAATACAATCATACCCAAATACTTATGATACATACTAGGTAATAATACAATCATACCCAAATACTTATAATACATACTAGGTAATAATACAATCATGCCCAAATACTTATCATACATACTAGGTAATAATAGAATCATACCCAAATACTTACAATACATACTAGGTAATAATACTATCATACTGAAATACTTGCAATACATACTAGGTAATAATACAATCATACCCAAATACTTATAATACATACTAGGTAATAATACAGTCATACCAAAATACTAACAATATATACAAGGTAATAATACAATCATACCCAAATACTTACAATCCATACAAGGTAATAATACAGTCATACCCAAATACTTACATTACATACTAGGTAATAATACTATCATGCCGAAATACTTAGAATACATACTAGGTAATAATACAATCATACCCAAATACTTATAATACATACTAGGTAATAATACAGTCATACCAAAATACTTACAATACATACTAGGTAATAATACAGTCATACCCAAATAATTATGATACATACTAGGTGATAATACAATCATACCCAAATACTTACAATACATACTAGGTAATAATACAATCATACCCAAATACTTATAATACATACTAGGTAATAATACAGTCATACCAAAATACTTACAATACATTCTAGGTAATAATACAGTCATACCCAAATACTTACAATACATACTAGATAATAATACAATCATACCCAGATACTTACAATATATACTAGATAATAATACACTCATACCCAAATACTTACGATACATACTAGATAATAATACAGTCATACCCAAATACTTATGATACATAGTAGTTAATAATACAATCATACCCAAATACTTACAATACATACTAGATAATAATACACTCATACCCAAATACATACAATACATACCAGATTATAATACAGTCATACACAAATACTTACAGTACATACTAGATAATAATACAGTCAGACCCAAATACTTATAATACATACTAGATAATAATACTCTCATACCCAAATACTTACAATACATACTAGATAATACTACAGTCATACCCAAATACTTACAATACATACTAGATAATAATACAATCAAACCCAAATACTTACAATACATACTAGATAATAATACACACATACCCAAATACTTACAATACATACTAGATAATAATACAGTCATACCCAAATACTTATGATACATACAAGGTATTAATACAATCATTCCCAAATACTTATGATACATACAAGGTAATAATAAAATCATACCCAAATACTTACAATACATACTAAATAATAATACAGTCATACCAAAATTATTATGATACATACAAGGTAATAATACAATCATACCCAAATACTTACAATACATACTGGGTAATAATACAATCATACCCAAATACTTACAATACATACTAGATATTAATACTCATACCCAAATACTTCCAATATATACTATGTAATAATACAATCATACCCAAATACTTATAATACATACTAGGTAATAATACAATCATACCCAAATACTTACGATACATACTAGATAATAATACACTCATACCCAAATACTTACAATACATGCAAGGTAATAATACAATGACACCCAAATACTTATAATACATACTAGATAATAATACAATCATACCCAAATACTTACAATACATACTAGATAATAATACAATCATACCCAAATACTTAAAATACATACTAGGTAATAATACAATCATACCCAAATACTTACATTACATATTAATTAATAATACAATCATACCCAAATACTTACAATACATACTAGATAATAATACAATCATACCCAATTACTTACAATACATAATAGGTAATAATACAATCATACCCAAATACTTATGATTCATACTAGGTAATAATACAATCATACCCAAATACTTACAATACATACTAGGTAATAATACAACCATACCCAAATACTTATAATACATACTATGATACTATGTAATAATACATTCATACCCAAATACTTATAATACATACTATGTAATAATACAATCATACCCAAATACTTATAATACATACTAGGTAATAATACAATCATACCCAAATACTTACAATACATACAAGGTAATAATACAAACATACCCAAATACTTACAATTCATACTAGATAATAATACAGTCATACCCAAATACTTATGATATATACAAGGTAATAATACAGTCATACCCAAATACTTACAATACATAATAGGTAATAATACAATCATACCCAAATACTTTATTACATACTAGGTAATAATACAATCACACCCAAATACTTACAATACATACAAGGTAATAATACAATCATACCCAAATACTTACAATACATGCTAGGTAATAATACAATCATACCCAAATACTTACAATACATAATAGGTAATAATACAATCATACCCAAATACTTACAATACATACTAGGTAATAATACAATCATACCCAAATACTTACAATACATACTAGGTAATAATACAATCATACCCAAATACTTATGATTCATACTAGGTAATAATACAATCATACCCATAAACTTATGATACATACTAGATAATAATACAATCATACCCAAGTACTTACAATACATACAAGTTAATAATACAGTCATACCCAAATACTTACGATACATACAAGGTAATAATACAATCATACACAAATACTTATGATACATTCTAGATAATAATACAATCATACCCAAATACTTATGATACATACTAGGTAATAATACAATCATACCCAAATACATACAATACATACTAGGTAATAATACCGTCATACAAAAATAGTTACAATACATACTAGGTAATAACACAGTCATACCCAAATACTTACAGCATATACTAGATAATAATACAGTCATACCAAAATTCTTACAGTACATACTAGGTAATAGTACAATCATACCCAAATACTTACAATACATACTAGACAATAATACAGTCATACCAAAATACTTACATTACATACAAGGTAATAATACAATCATCCCCAAATACTTATGCTACATACTAGATAATAATACAATCATACCCAAATACTTACAATACATACTAGATAATAATACAGTCATACCCAAATAGTTACAATACATACAAGGTAATAATACAATCATACCCAAATACTTATGATACATACTAGGTAATAATACAATCATACACAAATACTTACAATACATATACTAGATAATAATACAATCATACCCAAATACTTACAGTACATACTAGGTAATAATACAATCATACCCAAATATTTATAATACATCCTAGGTAATAATACAATCATACCCAAATACTTACAATACATACAAGGTAATAATACAATCATACCCAAATACTTATGATACATACTAGGTAATAATACAATCATACCCAAATACTTACATTACATACTAGGTAATAATACAATCATACCCAAATACTTATAATACATACTAGGTAATAATACAATCATACCCAAATACTTACATTACATACTAGGTAATAATACAATCATCCCCAAATACTTATGATACATACTAGGTAATAATACAGTCATACCCAAATACCTCCAATACATACTAGGTAATAATACAATCATACCCAAATACTTATGATACATACTAGGTAATAATACAGTCATATCCAAATGCTTACAATACATACTAGATAATAATACAATCATACACAAATACTTACAATACTTACAAGGTAATAATACAATCGTACTAAAATACTTAAAATACATTATAGATAATAATACAATCATACCCAAATACTTACAATACATAATAGATAATAATGCAATCATACCCAAATACTTACAATACATACAAGGTAATAATACAATCATACCCAAATACTTACAATACATACTAGATAATAATACACTCATATCCAAATTCTTACAATACATACAAGGTAATAATACAATCATACCCAAATACTTACAATACATACTAGGTAATAATACAATCATACCCAAATACTTACAATACATAATAGGTAATAATACAATCATACCCAAATACTTACAAAACATACTAGGTAATATTACAATCATACCCAAATACTTACAATACATACAAGTTAATAATACAGTCATACCCAAATACTTACGATACATACAAGGTAATAATACAATCATACCCAAATACTTATGATACATTCTAGATAATAATACAATCATACCCAAATACTTATGATACATACTAGGTAATAATACAATCATACCCAAATACTTACAATACATACTAGGTAATAATACCGTCATACAAAAATACTTCCAATACATACTAGGTAATATTACAGTCATACCCAAATACTTAGAGTATATACTAGCTAATAATACAGTCATACCAAAATTCTTACAGTACATACTAGGTAATAATACAATCATACCCAAATACTTACAATACATACTAGACAATAATACAGTCATACCAAAATACTTACATTACATACAAGGTAATAATACAATCATCCCCAAATACTTATGCTATATGCTAGATAATAATACAATCATACCCAAATACTTACAATACATACTAGATAATAATACAGTCATACCCAAATAGTTACAATACATACAAGGTAATAATACAATCATACCCAAATACTTATGATACATACTAGGTAATAATACAATCATACACAAATACTTACAATACATATACTAGATAATAATACAATCATACCCAAATACTTACAGTACATACTAGGTAATAATACAATCATACCCAAATACTTATTATACATCCTAGGTAATAATACAATCATACCCAAATACTTACAATACATACAAGGTAATAATACAATCATACCCAAATACTTATGATACATACTAGTTAATAATACAATCATACCGAAATATTTACATTACATACTAGGTAATAATACAATCATACCCAAATACTTATGATACATACTAGGTAATAATACAGTCATATCCAAATACTTACAATACATACTAGATAATAGTACAATCATACACAAATACTTACAATACATACAAGGTAATAATACAATCGTACTAAAATACTTAAAATACATAATAGATAATAATACAATCATACCCAAATACTTACAATACATAATGGATAATAATGCAGTCATACCCAAATACTTACAATACATACAAGGTAATAATACAATCATACCCAAATACTTACAATACATACTAGATAATAATACACTCATACCCAAATTCTTACAATACATACAAGGTAATAATACAATCATACCCAAATACTTATGATACATACTATGTAATAATACAATCATACCCAAATACTTACAATACATACTAGATAATAATACAGTCATACCCAAATACTTACAATACATACTAGGTAATAATACAATCATACCCAAATACTTATAATACATACTAGATAATAATACAATCATACCCAAATACTTATGATACATGCAAGGTAATAATACAATCATACCCAAATACTTACAATACATACTAGATAATAATACAGTCATACCCAAATACTTACATTACATACTAAATAATAATACAGTCATACCCAAATACTTACAATACCGACTAGATAATAATAGTCATACCCAAATACTTACAATACATACCAGATAATAATACAATCATACCCAAATACTTACAATACATACTAGATAATAATACACTCATACCCGAATACTTACGATACATACTAGATAATAATACAGTCATACCCAAATACTTATGATACATACTAGGTAATAATACAATCATACCCAAATACTTACATTACATACTAGATAATAATACACTCATACCCAAATACTTACAATACATACCAGATAATAATACAGTCTTACCCAAATAGTTACAATACATACTAGGTAATAATACAGTCATACCCAAATACTTACAATACATACTAAATAATAATACTCTCATACCCAAATACTTACAATACATACTAGATAATACTACAGTCATACCCAAATACTTACAATACATACTAGATAATAATACAATCATACCCAAATACTTACAATACATACTAGATAATAATACACTCATACCCAAATACTTACAATACATACTAGATAATAATACAGTCATACCCAAATACTTATGATACATACAAGGTAATAATAAAATCATACCCAAATACTTATGATACATACAAGGTAATAATAAAATCATACCCAAATACTTACAATACATACTAGATAATAATACAGTCATACCAAAATACTTACAATACATACCAGATAATAATACAGTCTTACCCAAATAGTTACAATACATACTAGGTAATAATACAGTCATACCCAAATACTTACAATACATACTAAATAATAATACTCTCATACCCAAATACTTACAATACATACTAGATAATACTACAGTCATACCCAAATACTTACAATACATACTAGATAATAATACAATCATACCCAAATACTTACAATACATACTAGATAATAATACACTCATACCCAAATACTTACAATACATACTAGATAATAATACAGTCATACCCAAATACTTATGATACATACAAGGTAATAATAAAATCATACCCAAATACTTATGATACATACAAGGTAATAATAAAATCATACCCAAATACTTACAATACATACTAGATAATAATACAGTCATACCAAAATACTTATGATACATACAAGGTAATAATACAATCATACCCAAATACTTACGATACATACTGGGTAATAATACAATCATACCCAAATACTTACAATACATACTTTATATTAATACTCATACCCAAATACAATATATACTATTTAATAATACAATCATACCCAAATACTTATAATACATACTAGGTAATAATATAATCATACCCAAATACTTACGATACATACTAGATAATAATACACTCATACCCAAATGCTTACAATACATACAAGGTAATAATACAATGATACCCAAATGCTTATAATACATACTAGATAATAATACAATCATACCCAAATACTTACAATACATACTAGATAATAATACAATCATACCCAAATACTTATAATACATACTAGGTAATAATACAATCATACCCAAATACTTTCATTACATATTAATTAATAATACAATCATACTCAAATACTTACAATACATACTAGATAATAATACAATCATACCAAAATACTTACAATACATAATAGGTTATAATACAACCATACCCAAATACTTATGATTCATACTAGGTAATAATACAATCATAACCAAATACTTACAATACATACTAGGTAATAATACAACCATACCCAAATACTTATAATACATACTATGATACTATGTAATAATACAATCATACCCAAATACTTATAATACATACTATGTAATAAAACAATCATACCCAAATACTTATAATACATACTAGGTAATAATACAATCATACCCAAATACTTACAATACATACAAGGTAATAATACAATCACACCCAAATACTTACAATACATACTAGATAATAATACAGTCATACCCAAATACTTATGATACATACAAGGTAATAATACAGTCATACCCAAATACTTACAATACATAATAGGTAATAATACAATCATACCCAAATACTTACATTACATACTAGTTAATAATACAATCACACCCAAATACTTACAATACAAACAAGGTAATAATACAATCATACCCAAATACTTACAATACATACTAGGTAATAATACAATCATACCCAAATACTTACAATGCATACTAGGTAATAATACAATCATACCAAATACTTATGATACATACTAGGTAATAATACAATCATACCCAAATACTTACAATACATACTAGATAATAATACACTCATACCCAAATACTTTTGATACATACTAGGTAATAATACAATCATACCCAAGTACTTACAATACATACAAGTTAATAATACAGTCATACCCAAATACTTACAATACATACAAGGTAATAATACAATCATTCCCAAATACTTACAATACATTCTATATAATAATACAATCATACCCAAATACTTATGATACATACTAGGTAATAATATAATCATACCCAAATACTTACAATACATACTAGTTAATAATACAGTCATAACCAAATACTTACGATACATGCTATGTAATAATACAATCATTCCCAAATGCTTATGATACATAATAGGTAATAATATAATCATACCCAAATACTTACAATACATACTAGGTAATAATACAATCATACCCAAATACTTATGATACATACTAGGTAATAATACAATCATACCCAAATACTTATAATACATACTAGGTAATAATACAATCATTTCCAAATACTTATGATACATACTAGGTTATAATAGAATCATACCCAAATACTTACAATACATATACTAGATAATAATACAATCATACCCAAATACTTACAGTACATACTAGGTAATAATACAATCATACCCAAATACTTACAATACATACTAGATAATAATACACTCATACCCAAATACTTATGATACATACTAGGTAATAATACAATCATACCCAAGTACTTACAATACATACAAGTTAATAATACAGTCATACCCAAATACTTACAATACATACAAGGTAATAATACAATCATTCCCAAATACTTACAATACATTCTATATAATAATACAATCATACCCAAATACTTATGATACATACTAGGTAATAATATAATCATACCCAAATACTTACAATACATACTAGTTAATAATACAGTCATAACCAAATACTTACGATACATGCTATGTAATAATACAATCATTCCCAAATGCTTATGATACATAATAGGTAATAATATAATCATACCCAAATACTTACAATACATACTAGGTAATAATACAATGATACCCAAATACTTATGATACATACTAGGTAATAATACAATCATACCCAAATACTTATAATACATACTAGGTAATAATACAATCATTTCCAAATACTTATGATACATACTAGGTAATAATAGAATCATACACAAATACTTACAATACATATACTAGATAATAATACAATCATACCCAAATACTTACAGTACATACTAGGTAATAATACAATCATACCCAAATACTTATTATACATCCTAGGTAATAATACAATCATACCCAAATACTTACAATACATAAAAGGTAATAATACAATCATACCCAAATACTTATGATACATACTAGTTAATAATACAATCATACCGAAATATTTACATTACATACTAGGTAATAATACAATCATACTGAAATACTTACAATACAAACTAGGTAATAATACAATCATACCCAAATACTTATAATACATACTAGGTAATAATACAGTCATACCAAAATACTTACAATATATACAAGGTAATAATACAATCATACCCAAATACTTACAATACATACAAGGTAATAATACAGTCATACCCAAATACTTACATTACATACTAGGTAATAATACTATCATGCCAAAATACTTAGAATACATACTAGGTAATAATACAAACATACCCAAATACTTATAATACATACTAGGTAATAATACAGTCATACCAAAATACTTACAATACATACTAGGTAATAATACAGTCATACCCAAATAATTACATTACATACTAGGTGATAATACAATCATACCCAAATACTTACAATACATACTAGATAATAATACAATCATATCCAAATACTTACAATACATACTAGGTAATAATACAGTCATACCCAAATACTTAGAATACATACTAGGTAATAATACAATCATACCCAAATACTTATAATACATACTAGGTAATAATACAGTCATACCAAAATACTTACAATACATACAAGGTAATAATACAGTCATACCCAAATACTTACAATACATACTAGATAATAATACAATCATACCCAGATACTTACAATACATACTAGATAATAATACACTCATACCCAAATACTTACGATACATACTAGATAATAATACAGTCATACCCAAATACTTATGATACATAGTAGGTAATAATACAATCATACCCAAATACTTACAATACATACAAGATAATAATACACTCATACCCAAATACTTACAATACATACCAGATAATAATACAGTCATACACAAATACTTACAATACATACTAGATAATAATACAGTCAGACCCAAATACTTACAATACATACTAGATAATAATACTCTCATACCCAAATACTTACAATACATACTAGATAATACTACAGTCATACCCAAATACTTACAATACATACTAGATAATAATACAATCATACCCAAATACTTACAATACATACTAGATAATAATACACTCATACCCAAATACTTACAATGCATTCTAGATAATAATACAGTCATACCCAAATACTTATGATACATACAAGGTAATAATACAATCATACCCAAATACTTATGATACATACAAGGTAATAATAAAATCATACCCAAATACTTACAATACATACTAAATAATAATACAGTCATACCAAAATTATTATGATACATACAAGGTCATAATACAATCATACCCAAACACTTACGATACATACTGGGTAATAATACAATCATACCCAAATACTTACAATACATACTAGATATTAATGCTCATACCCAAATACTTCCAATATATACTATGTAATAATACAATCATACCCAGATACTTATAATACATACTAGGTAATAATACAATCATACCCGAATACTTACGATACATACTAGATAATAATACACTCATACCCAAATACTTACAATACATACAAGGTAATAATACAATGACACCCAAATACTTATAATACATACTAGATAATAATACAATCATACCCAAATACTTATGATACATACTAGGTAATTATACAATAATACCCAAATACTTATAATACATACTAGGTAATAATACAATCATTTCCAAATACTTATAATACATACTAGGTAATAATACAATCATTTCCAAATACTTATAATACATACTAGGTAATAATACAATCATTTCCAAATACTTATGATACATACTAGGTAATAATAGAATCATACCCAAATACTTACAATACATACTAGGTAATAATACTATCATACTGAAATACTTATAATACATACTAGGTAATAAGACAGTCATACCAAAATACTTACAATATATACAAGGTAATAATACAATCATACCCAAATACTTACAATACATACAAGGTAATAATACAGTCATACCCAAATAATTACATTACATACTAGGTAATAATACTATCATGCCAAAATACTTAGAATACATACTAGGTAATAATACAATCATACCCAAATACTTATAATACATACTAGGTAATAATACAGTCATACCAAAATACTTACAATACATACTAGGTAATAATACAGTCATACCCAAATAATTACAGTACATACTAGGTGATAATACAATCATACCCAAATACTTACAATACATACTAGGTAATAATACAATCATATCCAAATACTTACAATACATACTAGGTAATAATACAGTCATACCCAAATACTTAGAATACATACTAGGTAATAATACAATCATACCCAAATACTTATAATACATACTAGGTAATAATACAGTCATACCAAAATACTTACAATACATACAAGGTAATAATACAGTCATACCCAAATACTTACAATACATACTAGATAATAATACAATCATACCCAGATACTTACAATACATACTAGATAATAATACACTCATACCCAAATACTTATGATACATACTAGATAATAATACAGTCATACCCAAATACTTATGATACATAGTAGGTAATAATACAATCATACCCAAATACTTACAATACATACTAGATAATAATACACTCATACCCAAATACTTACAATACATACCAGATAATAATACAGTCATACACAAATACTTACAATACATACTAGATAATAATACAGTCAGACCCAAATACTTACAATACATACTAGATAATAATACTCTCATACCCAAATACTTACAATACATACTAGATAATACTACAGTCATACCCAAATACTTACAATACATACTAGATACCGTAATAATACACTCATACCCAAATACTTACAATACATACTAGATAATAATACAGTCATACCCAAATACTTATGATACATACAAGGTAATAATACAATCATTCCCAAATACTTATGATACATACAAGGTAATAATAAAATCATACCCAAATACTTACAATACATACTAAATAATAATACAGTCATACCAAAATTATTATGATACATACAAGGTAATAATACAATCATACTCAAATACTTACGATACATACTGGGTAATAATACAATCATACCCAAATACTTACAATACATACTAGATATTAATACTCATACCCAAATACTTCCAATATATACTATGTAATAATAGAATCATACCCAAATACTTATAATACATACTAGGTAATAATACAATCATACCCAAATACTTGCGATACATACTAGATAATAATACACTCATACCCAAATACTTACAATATATGCAAGGTAATAATACAATGACACCCAAATACTTATAATACATACTAGATAATAATACAATCATACCCAAATACTTACAATACATACTAGATAATAATACAATCATACCCAAATACTTAAAATACATACTAGGTAATAATACAATCATACCCAAATACTTACATTACATATTAATTAATAATACAATCATACCCAAATACTTACAATACATACTAGATAATAATACAATCATATCCAAATACTTACAATACATACTAGGTAATAATACAGTCATACCCAAATACTTAGAATACATACTAGGTAATAATACAATCATACCCAAATACTTATAATACATACTAGGTAATAATACAGTCATACCAAAATACTTACAATACATACAAGGTAATAATACAGTCATACCCAAATACTTACAATACATACTAGATAATAATACAATCATACCCAGATACTTACAATACATACTAGATAATAATACACTCATACCCAAATACTTACGATACATACTAGATAATAATACAGTCATACCCAAATACTTATGATACATAGTAGGTAATAATACAATCATACCCAAATACTTACAATACATACAAGATAATAATACACTCATACCCAAATACTTACAATACATACCAGATAATAATACAGTCATACACAAATACTTACAATACATACTAGATAATAATACAGTCAGACCCAAATACTTACAATACATACTAGATAATAATACTCTCATACCCAAATACTTACAATACATACTAGATAATACTACAGTCATACCCAAATACTTACAATACATACTAGATAATAATACAATCATACCCAAATACTTACAATACATACTAGATAATAATACACTCATACCCAAATACTTACAATGCATTCTAGATAATAATACAGTCATACCCAAATACTTATGATACATACAAGGTAATAATACAATCATACCCAAATACTTATGATACATACAAGGTAATAATAAAATCATACCCAAATACTTACAATACATACTAAATAATAATACAGTCATACCAAAATTATTATGATACATACAAGGTCATAATACAATCATACCCAAACACTTACGATACATACTGGGTAATAATACAATCATACCCAAATACTTACAATACATACTAGATATTAATGCTCATACCCAAATACTTCCAATATATACTATGTAATAATACAATCATACCCAGATACTTATAATACATACTAGGTAATAATACAATCATACCCGAATACTTACGATACATACTAGATAATAATACACTCATACCCAAATACTTACAATACATACAAGGTAATAATACAATGACACCCAAATACTTATAATACATACTAGATAATAATACAATCATACCCAAATACTTATGATACATACTAGGTAATTATACAATAATACCCAAATACTTATAATACATACTAGGTAATAATACAATCATTTCCAAATACTTATAATACATACTAGGTAATAATACAATCATTTCCAAATACTTATAATACATACTAGGTAATAATACAATCATTTCCAAATACTTATGATAAATACTAGGTAATAATAGAATCATACCCAAATACTTACAATACATACTAGGTAATAATACTATCATACTGAAATACTTATAATACATACTAGGTAATAAGACAGTCATACCAAAATACTTACAATATATACAAGGTAATAATACAATCATACCCAAATACTTACAATACATACAAGGTAATAATACAGTCATACCCAAATACTTACATTACATACTAGGTAATAATACTATCATGCCAAAATACTTAGAATACATACTAGGTAATAATACAATCATACCCAAATACTTATAATACATACTAGGTAATAATACAGTCATACCAAAATACTTACAATACATACTAGGTAATAATACAGTCATACCCAAATAATTACAGTACATACTAGGTGATAATACAATCATACCCAAATACTTACAATACATACTAGGTAATAATACAATCATATCCAAATACTTACAATACATACTAGGTAATAATACAGTCATACCCAAATACTTAGAATACATACTAGGTAATAATACAATCATACCCAAATACTTATAATACATACTAGGTAATAATACAGTCATACCAAAATACTTACAATACATACAAGGTAATAATACAGTCATACCCAAATACTTACAATACATACTAGATAATAATACAATCATACCCAGATACTTACAATACATACTAGATAATAATACACTCATACCCAAATACTTATGATACATACTAGATAATAATACAGTCATACCCAAATACTTATGATACATAGTAGGTAATAATACAATCATACCCAAATACTTACAATACATACTAGATAATAATACACTCATACCCAAATACTTACAATACATACCAGATAATAATACAGTCATACACAAATACTTACAATACATACTAGATAATAATACAGTCAGACCCAAATACTTACAATACATACTAGATAATAATACTCTCATACCCAAATACTTACAATACATACTAGATAATACTACAGTCATACCCAAATACTTACAATACATACTAGATACCGTAATAATACACTCATACCCAAATACTTACAATACATACTAGATAATAATACAGTCATACCCAAATACTTATGATACATACAAGGTAATAATACAATCATTCCCAAATACTTATGATACATACAAGGTAATAATAAAATCATACCCAAATACTTACAATACATACTAAATAATAATACAGTCATACCAAAATTATTATGATACATACAAGGTAATAATACAATCATACTCAAATACTTACGATACATACTGGGTAATAATACAATCATACCCAAATACTTACAATACATACTAGATATTAATACTCATACCCAAATACTTCCAATATATACTATGTAATAATAGAATCATACCCAAATACTTATAATACATACTAGGTAATAATACAATCATACCCAAATACTTGCGATACATACTAGATAATAATACACTCATACCCAAATACTTACAATATATGCAAGGTAATAATACAATGACACCCAAATACTTATAATACATACTAGATAATAATACAATCATACCCAAATACTTACAATACATACTAGATAATAATACAATCATACCCAAATACTTAAAATACATACTAGGTAATAATACAATCATACCCAAATACTTACATTACATATTAATTAATAATACAATCATACCCAAATACTTACAATACATACTAGATAATAATACAATCATACCCAATTACTTACAATACATAATAGGTAATAATACAATCATACCCAAATACTTATGATTCATACTAGGTAATAATACAATCATACCCAAATACTTACAATACATACTAGGTAATAATACAACCATACCCAAATACTTATAATACATACTATGATACTATGTAATAATACATTCATACCCAAATACTTATAATACATACTATGTAATAATACAATCATACCCAAATACTTATAATACATACTAGGTAATAATACAATCATACCCAAATACTTACAATACATACAAGGTAATAATACAATCATACCCAAATACTTACAATTCATACTAGATAATTATACAGTCATACCCAAATACTTATGATATATACAAGGTAATAATACAGTCATCCGCAAATACTTACAATACATAATAGGTAATAATACAATCATACCCAAATACTTTATTACATACTAGGTAATAATACAATCACACCCAAATACTTACAATACATACAAGGTAATAATACAATCATACCCAAATACTTACAATACATACTAGGTAATAATACAATCATACCCAAATACTTACAATACATAATAGGTAATAATACAATCATACCCAAATACTTACAATACATACTAGGTAATAATACAATCATACCCAAATACTTACAATACATACTTGGTAATAATACAATCATACCCAAATACTTATGATTCATACTAGGTAATAATACAATCATACCCATTAACTTATGATACATACTAGATAATAATACAATCATACCCAAGTACTTACAATACATACAAGTTAATAATACAGTCATACCCAAATACTTACGATACATACAAGGTAATAATACAATCATACCCAAATACTTATGATACATTCTAGATAATAATACAATCATACCCAAATACTTATGATACATACTAGGTAATAATACAATTATACCCAAATACTTACAATACATACTAGGTAATAATACTGTCATACAAAAATACTTACAATACATACTAGGTAATAACACAGTCATACCCAAATACTTACAGTATATACTAGATAATAATACAGTCATACCAAAATTCTTACAGTACATACTAGGTAATAGTACAATCATACCCAAATACTTACAATACATACTAGACAATAATACAGTCATACCAAAATACTTTCATTACATACAAGGTAATAATACAATCATCCCCAAATACTTATGCTACATACTAGATAATAATACAATCATACCCAAATAGTTACAATACATACAAGGTAATAATACAATCATACCCAAATACTTATGATACATACTAGGTAATAATACAATCATACACAAATACTTACAATACATATACTAGATAATAATACAATCATACCCAAATACTTACAGTACATACTAGGTAATAATACAATCATACCCAAATACTTATAATACATCCTAGGTAATAATACAATCATACCCAAATACTTACAATACATACAAGGTAATAATACATTCATACCCAAATACTTATGATACATACTAGGTAATAATACAAACATACCCAAATACTTACATTACATACTAGGTAATAATACAATCATACCCAAATACTTATAATACATACTAGGTAATAATACAATCATACCCAAATACTTACATTACATACTAGGTAATAATACAATCATACCCAAATACTTATGATACATACTAGGTAATAATACAGTCATACCCAAATACCTCCAATACATACTAGGTAATAATACAATCATACCCAAATACTTATGATACATACTAGGTAATAATACAGTCATATCCAAATGCTTACAATACATACTAGATAATAATACAATCATACACAAATACTTACAATACATACTAGGTAATAATACAGTCATACCCAAATACTTACAGTATATACTAGATAATAATACAGTTATACCAAAATACTTATGATACATTCTAGATAATAATACAATCATACCCAAATACTTACATTACATACAAGGTAATAATACAATCATCCCCAAATAGTTATGCTACATACTAGATAATAATACAATCATACACAAATACTTACAATACATAGTAGATAATAATGCAATCATACCCAAATACTTACAATACATACAAGGTAATAATACAATCATACCCAAATACTTACCATACATACTAGATAATAATACACTCATATCCAAATTCTTACAATACATACAAGGTAATAATACAATCATACCCAAATACTTACAATACATACTAGGTAATAATACAATCATACCCAAATACTTACAATACATAATAGGTAATAATACAATCATACCCAAATACTTACAATACATACTAGGTAATATTACAATCATACCCAAATACTTACAATACATACTAGGTAATAATACAATCATACCCAAATACTTACGATACATACAAGGTAATAATACAATCATACCCAAATACTTATGATACATTCTAGATAATAATACAATCATACCCAAATACTTATGATACATACTAGGTAATAATACAATTATACCCAAATACTTACAATACATACAAGTTAATAATACAGTCATACCCAAATACTTACGATACATACAAGGTAATAATACAATCATACCCAAATACTTATGATACATTCTAGATAATAATACAGTCATACCCAAATACTTATGATACATACTAGGTAATAATACAATCATACCCAAATACTTACAATACATACTAGGTAATAACACCGTCATACAAAAATACTTCCAATACATACTAGGTAATATTACAGTCATACCCAAATACTTACAGTATATACTAGCTAATAATACAGTCATACCAAAATTCTTACAGTACATACTAGGTAATAATACAATCATACCCAAATACTTACAATACATACTAGACAATAATACAGTCATTCCAAAATACTTACATTACATACAAGGTAATAATACAATCATCCCCAAATACTTATGCTACATGCTAGATAATAATACAATCATACCCAAATACTTACAATACATACTAGATAATAATACAGTCATACCCAAATAGTTACAATACATACAAGGTAATAATACAATCATACCCAAATACTTATGATACATACTAGGTAATAATACAATCATACACAAATACTTACAATATATATACTAGATAATAATACAATCATACCCAAATACTTACAGTACATACTAGGTAATAATACAATCATACCCAAATACTTATAATACATCCTAGGTAATAATACAATCCTACCCAAATACTTACAATACATACAAGGTAATAATACAATCATACCCAAATACTTATGATACATACTAGGTAATAATACAATCACACCCAAATACTTATGATACATACTATGTAATAATACAATCATACCCAAATACTTACAATACATACAAGGTAATAATACAATCATACCCAAATACTTATGATACATACTAGGTAATAATACAATCACACCCAAATACTTATGATACATACTATGTAATAATACAATCATATCCAAATACTTACAATACATACTAGGTGATAATACAATCATACCCAAATACTTACAGTACATACTAGACAATAATACAGTCATTCCAAAATACTTACAATACATACTAGGTAATAATACAGTCATACCCAAATACCTCCAATACATACTAGGTAATAATGCAATCATACCCAAATACTTATGATACATACTAGGTAATAATACAGTCATATCCAAATACTTACAATACATACTAGATAATAATACAATCATACACAAATACTTACAATACATACAAGGTAATAATACAATCGTACTAAAATACTTAAAATACATAATAGATAATAATACAATCATACCCAAATACTTACAATACATAATAGATAATAATGCAGTCATACCCAAATACTTACAATACATACAAGCTAATAATACAATCATACCCAAATACTTACAATACATACTAGATAATAATACACTCATACCCAAATTCTTACAATACATACAAGGTAATAATACAATCATACCCAAATACTTATGATACATAATATGTAATAATACAATCATACCCAAATACTTACAATACATACTAGATGATAATACAGTCATACCCAAATACTTACAATACATACTAGGTAATAATACAATCATACCCAAATACTTATGATACATACTAGATAATAATACAATCATACCCAAATGCTTATGATACATACAAGGTAATAATACAATCATACCCAAATACTTACAATACATACTAGATAATAATACAGTCATACCCAAATACTTACATTACATACTAAATAATAATACAGTCATACCCAAATACTTACAATACATACTAGATAATAATACAGTCATACCCAAATACTTATGATACATACTAGGTAATAATACAATCATACCCAAATACTTACAATACATACTAGATAATAATACACTCATACCCAAATACTTACAATACATACTAGATAATAATACAGTCATACCCAAATAGTTACAATACATACTAGGTAATAATACAGTCATACTCAAATACTTACAATACATACTAAATAATAATACTCTCATACCCAAATACTTACAATACATACTAGATAATACTACAGTCATACCCAAATACTTACAATACATACTAGATAATAATACAATCATACCCAAATACTTACAATACATACTAGATAATAATACACTCATACCCAAATACTTACAATACATACTAGATAATAATACAGTCATACCCAAATACTTATGATACATACAAGGTAATAATACAATCATACCCAAATACTTATGATACATACAAGGTAATAATAAAATCATACCCAAATACTTACAATACATACTAGATAATAATACAGTCATACCAAAATACTTATGATACATACAAGGTAATAATACAATCATACCCAAATACTTACAATACATACTGGGTAATAATACAATCATACCCAAATACTTACAATACATACTTTATATTAATACTCATACCCAAATACTTACAATATATACTATTTAATAATACAATCATACCCAAATACTTATAATACATACTAGGTAATAATATAATCATACCCAAATACTTACGATACATACTAGATAATAATACACTCATACCCAAATGCTTACAATACATACAAGGTAATAATACAATGATACCCAAATGCTTATAATACATACTAGATAATAATACAATCATACCCAAATACTTATAATATATACTAGGTAATAATACAATTATACCCAAATACTTTCATTACATATTAATTAATAATACAATCATACTCAAATACTTACAATACATACTAGATAATAATACAATCATACCAAAATACTTACAATACATAATAGGTTATAATACAACCATACCCAAATACTTTTGATTCATACTAGATAATAATACAATCATACCCAAATACTTACAATACATACTAGGTAATAATACAACCATACCCAAATACTTATAATACATACTATGATACTATGTAATAATACAATCATACCCAAATACTTATAATACATACTATGTAATAATACAATCATACCCAAATACTTATAATACATACTAGGTAATAATACAATCATACCCAAATACTTACAATACATACAAGGTAATAATACAATCATACCCAAATACTTACAATACATACTAGATAATAATACAGTCATACCCAAATACTTATGATACATACAAGGTAATAATACAGTCATACCCAAATACTTACAATACATAATAGGTAATAATACAATCATACCCAAATACTTACATTACATACTAGTTAATAATACAATCACACCCAAATACTTACAATACATACAAGGTAATAATACAATCATACCCAAATACTTACAATACATACTAGGTAATAATACAATCATACCCAAATACTTACAATACATACTAGGTAATAATACAATCATACCAAATACTTATGATACATACTAGGTAATAATACAATCATACCCAAATACTTACAATACATACTAGATAATAATACACTCATACCCAAATACTTATGATACATACTAGGTAATAGTACAATCATACCCAAGTACTTACAATACATACAAGTTAATAATACAGTCATACCCAAATACTTACAATACATACAAGGTAATAATACAATCATTCCCAAATACTTACAATACATTCTATATAATAATACAATCATACCCAAATACTTATGATACATACTAGGTAATAATATAATCATCCCCAAATACTTACAATACATACTAGTTAATAATACAGTCATAACCAAATACTTACGATACATACTATGTAATAATACAATCATTCCCAAATGCTTATGATACATAATAGGTAATAATATAATCATACCCAAATACTTACAATACATACTAGGTAATAATACAATCATACCCAAATACTTATGATACATACTAGGTAATAATACAATCATACCCAAATACTTATAATACATACTAGGTAATAATACAATCATTTCCAAATACTTATGATACATACTAGGTAATAATAGAATCATACCCAAATACTTACAATACATACTAGGTAATAATACTATCATACTGAAATACTTACAATACATACTAGGTAATAATACAATCATACCCAAATACTTATAATACATACTAGGTAATAATACAGTCATACCAAAATACTTACAATATATACAAGGTAATAATACAATCATACCCAAATACTTACAATACATACAAGGTAATAATACAGTCATACCCAAATACTTACATTACATACTAGGTAATAATACTATCATACCAAAATACTTAGAATACATACTAGGTAATAATACAATCATACCCAAATACTTATAATACATACTAGGTAATAATACAGTCATACCAAAATACTTACAATACATACTAGGTAATAATACAGTCATACCCAAATAATTACAGTACATACTAGGTGATAATACAATCATACCCAAATACTTACAATACATACTAGGTAATAATACGATCATATCCAAATACTTACAATACATACTAGGTAATAATACAGTCATACCCAAATACTTAGAATACATACTAGGTAATAATACAATCATACCCAAATACTTATAATACATACTAGGTAATAATACAGTCATACCAAAATACTTACAATACATACAAGGTAATAATACAGTCATACCCAAATACTTACAATACATACTAGATAATAATACAATCATACCCAGATACTTACAATACATACTAGATAATAATACACTCATACCCAAATACTTACGATACATACTAGATAATAATACAGTCATACCCAAATACTTATGATACATAGTAGGTAATAATACAATCATACCCAAATACTTACAATACATACTAGATAATAATACACACATACCCAAATACTTACAATACATACCAGATAATAATACAGTCATACACAAATACTTACAATACATACTAGATAATAATACAGTCAGACCCAAATACTTACAATACATACTAGATAATAATACTCTCATACCCAAATACTTACAATACATACTAGATAATACTACAGTCATACCCAAATACTTACAATACATACTAGATAATAATACAATCATACCCAAATACTTACAATACATACTAGATAATAATACACTCATACCCAAATACTTACAATGCATTCTAGATAATAATACAGTCATACCCAAATACTTATGATACATACAAGGTAATAATACAATCATACCCAAATACTTATGATACATACAAGGTAATAATAAAATCATACCCAAATACTTACAATACATACTAAATAATAATACAGTCATACCAAAATTATTATGATACATACAAGGTCATAATACAATCATACCCAAACACTTACGATACATACTGGGTAATAATACAATCATACCCAAATACTTACAATACATACTAGATATTAATACTCATACCCAAATACTTCCAATATATACTATGTAATAATACAATCATACCCAAATACTTATAATACATACTAGGTAATAATACAATCATACCCAAATACTTACGATACATACTAGATAATAATACACTCATACCCAAATACTTACAATACATACAAGGTAATAATACAATGACACCCAAATACTTATAATACCTACTAGATAATAATACAATCATACCCAAATACTTATGATACATACTAGGTAATAATACAATCATACCCAAATACTTATAATACATACTAGGTAATAATACAATCATTTCCAAATACTTATGATACATACTAGGTAATAATAGAATCATACCCAAATACTTACAATACATACTAGGTAATAATACTATCATACTGAAATACTTACAATACATACTAGGTAATAATACAATCATACCCAAATACTTATAATACATACCAGGTAATAATACAGTCATACCAAAATACTTACAATATATACAAGATAATAATACAATCATACCCAAATACTTACAATACATACAAGGTAATAATACAGTCATACCCAAATACTTACATTACATACTAGGTAATAATACTATCATGCCAAAATACTTAGAATACATACTAGGTAATAATACAATCATACCCAAATACTTATAATACATACTAGGTAATAATACAGTCATACCAAAATACTTACAATACATACTAGGTAATAATACAGTCATACCCAAATAATTACAGTACATACTAGGTGATAATACAATCATACCCAAATACTTACAATACATACTAGGTAATAATACAATCATATCCAAATACTTACAATACATACTAGGTAATAATACAGTCATACCCAAATACTTAGAATACATACTAGGTAATAATACAATCATACCCAAATACTTATAATACATACTAGGTAATAATACAGTCATACCAAAATACTTACAATACATACAAGGTAATAATACAGTCATACCCAAATACTTACAATACATACTAGATAATAATACAATCATACCCAGATACTTACAATACATTCTAGATAATAATACACTCATACCCAAATACTTACGATACATACTAGATAATAATACAGTCATACCCAAATACTTATGATACATAGTAGGTAATAATACAATCATACCCAAATACTTACAATACATACTAGATAATAATACACTCATACCCAAATACTTACAATACATACCAGATAATAATACAGTCATACACAAATACTTACAATACATACTAGATAATAATACAGTCAGACCCAAATACTTACAATACATACTAGATAATAATACTCTCATACCCAAATACTTACAATACATACTAGATAATACTACAGTCATACCCAAATACTTACAATACATACTAGATAATAATACAATCATACCCAAATACTTACAATACATACTAGATAATAATACACTCATACCCAAATACTTACAATGCATTCTAGATAATAATACAGTTATACCCAAATACTTATGATACATACAAGGTAATAATACAATCATACCCAAATACTTATGATTCATACAAGGTAATAATAAAATCATACCCAAATACTTACAATACATACTAAATAATAATACAGTCATACCAAAATTGTTATGATACATACAAGGTCATAATACAATCATACCCAAACACTTACGATACATACTGGGTAATAATACAATCATACCCAAATACTTACAATACATACTAGATATTAATACTCATACCCAAATACTTCCAATATATACTATGTAATAATACAATCATACCCAAATACTTATAATACATACTAGGTAATAATTCAATCATACCCAAATACTTACGATACATACTTGATAATAATACACTCATACCCAAATACTTACAATACATACAAGGTAATAATACAATGACACCCAAATACTTATAATACATACTAGATAATAATACAATCATACCCAAATACTTACAATACATACTAAATAATAATACAATCATACCCAAATACTTAAAATACATACTAGGTAATAATACAATCATACCCAAATACTTACATTACATATTAATTAATAATACAATCATACCCAAATACTTACAATACATACTAGATAATAATACAATCATACCCAATTACTTACAATACATAATAGGTAATAATACAACCATACCCAAATACTTATGATTCATACTAGGTAATAATACAATCATACCAAAATACTTACAATACATACTAGGTAATAATACAACCATACCCAAATACTTATAATACATACTATGATACTATGTAATAATACATTCATACCCAAATACTTATAATACATACTATGTAATAATACAATCATACCCAAATACTTATAATACATACTAGGTAATAATACAATCATACCCAAATACTTACAATACATACAAGGTAATAATACAATCATACCCAAATACTTACAATTCATACTAGATAATAATACAGTCATACCCAAATACTTATGATACATACAAGGTAATAATACAGTCATACCCAAATACTTACAATACATAATAGGTAATAATACAATCATACCAAAATACTTACATTACATACTAGGTAATAATACAATCATACCCAAATACTTATGATTCATACTAGGTAATAATACAATCATACCCAAAAACTTATGATACATACTAGATAATAATACAATCATACCCAAGTACTTACAATACATACAAGTTAATAATACAGTCATGCCCAAATGCTTATGATACATACAAGGTAATAATACAATCATACCCAAATACTTATGATACATTCTAGATAATAATACAATCATACCCAAATACTTGTGATACATACTAGGTAATAATACAATCATACCCAAATTTTTACAATACATGTTAGTTAATAATACAGTCATATTAAATACTTACGATACATACTATGTAATAATACAATCATTCCCAAATGCTTATGATACATAATAGGTAATAATACAATCATACCCAAATACTTACAATACATACTAGGTAATAATACAATCATACCCATATACTTATGATACATACTAGGTAATAATACAATCATACCCAAATACTTATAATACATACTAGGGAATAATACAATCATGCCCAAATGCTTATGATACATACTAGGTAATATTAGAATCATACATAAATACTTACAATACATACTAGGTAATAATACAGTCATACCCAAATACTTACAATATATTCAAGGTAATAATACAATCATACCCAAATACTTGCAATACATACAAGGTTATAATACAGTCATACCCAAATACTTACATTACATACTAGGTAATAATACTATCATACCAAAATACTTATAATACATACTAGGTAATAATACAGTCATACCAAATTACTTACAATACATACTAGGTAATAATACAGTCATACCGAAATAATTACAGTACATACTAGGTGATAATACAATCATACCCAAATACTTACAATACATACTAGGTAATAATACAATCATATCCAAATACTTACAATATATACTAGGTAATAATACTATCATACCGAAATACTTACAATACATACTAGGTAATAATACAATCATACCCAAATACTTATAATACATACTAGGTAATAATACAGTCATACCAAAATACTTACAATACATACTAGGTAATAATACAGTCATACCCAAATAATTACAGTACATACTAGGTGATAATACAATCATAACCAAATACTTACAATACATGCTAGGTAATAATACAATCATACCCAAATACTTACAATACATACTAGGTAATAATACAATCATACCCAAATACTTACAATACATACTTGGTAATAATACAATCATACTAAAATACTTACATTACATAGTAGGTAATAATACAATCATACCCAAATACTTACAATACATACTAGGTAATAATACAGTCATACCAAAATACTTACAATACATACTAGGTAATAATACAATAATACTAAAATACTTACATTACATACTAGGTAATAATACAATCATACCCAAATACTTACAATACATACTAGGTAATGATACAAATCTTACCCAAATACATGTAGTAGGTAATAAGACAATCATACCCAAATTCTTACAATATATACTAGGTAATAACATACACAATCATACCCCTAATACTGTAACAGTACTTCCTTACTAGCATTGACTTCAACTAGTAGATACACTGATACACCAATACTGTAACAGTACTTCCTTACTAGCAGATACACTGGTACATCAATAATGTAACAGTACTTCCTTACTAGTAGATACACTGATACACCAATACTGTTACAGTACTTCCTTACTAGCATTGACTTCTAGTTGTAGATACACTGATACACCAATACTGTAAAAGTATTCCTTACTAGTATATACACTGATACACCAATACTGTAACAGTACTTCCTTACTAGCATTGACTTCTAGTTGTAGATACACTGATACACCAATACTGTATCAGTACTTCTTTACTAGCAGATACACTGATACAGAATGTGAATTGTTTTCATTGAGACATGATATGATTACATCTGAATGAATAGAACTTACTGTTACATGTATATAGAACTTACTGTTACATGTATATAGAACTTACTGTTACATGTATATAGAACTTACTGTTACATGTATATAGAACTTACTGTTACATGTATATAAAACTTACTGTTACATGTATATAAAGCTGTTACATGTGTACACTTTTCAGACATTTTTTTCAAGTAATTGATAATCACACTTGTGCTAACCCCATTGTGGAAATCTCTGTAGAGCATAGGTTGTTATATTTAGCTTCAAGTTTGTCATCAATGATTGTGACATACTTTCAAACTGGACATCATTTGCCACTGCATATTTTCAGCCATTTTGTAATAGGACCAGGATACCAAGGCGACACATCATGTCATGCGCTTCATTCCTCATTTAAATGGAAGCCAGGTTTTTGTAAACATTTACTAAGTTAGCACAAATTTATCTCATTTAATGGAAGCCATGTTTTTTTAAACATTTACTGAGTTAGCACAAATCAATCACATTTAAATGGAAGCCAAGTTTTATTTACTGAGTTAGCACACATCAATCTCATTTGTGGTCTCTAGTGGTCTAAAGTGCTTTCCGTTACAGATCACTGCCATTTCATCTCTGTCTGCGTCGGTTCGAGTCTAAGATTCGGCTAATGTAGTTATGTGAGAAAGCATGCCAGTAGCTTCTCTTGGGTCGGTGGTTCTTTCCGGGGGTTTCCCCAGGTTCTTCCTCCACCAATAATACTGGCTGCCATGTATAGCCTATCGTGTGCTGAAAAATGGTGTTAAACCCAAAAACAAAGCAAATCAATCGCATTTAAATGGAAGCCAGGTTTACAAAACATTTACTGAGTTAGCACAAATCAATCTCATTTAAATGGAAGCCAGGTTTTATTTACTGAGTTAGCACAAATCAATCTCATTTAAATGAAAGCCAGGTTTTTGTAAACATTTACTGAGTTAGCACAAATAAATCTCTTTAAACATGTAAACATGACACTCTCCTTCTATCCAGAAGTACCCTTTTGGTTCCTAGATGCAAAATATTTTTTAATATGGAGCAGACATCCATTTAGATGTTATATACTACCAGTATACTAAATTAATGTACATGGCAACATTATCTCAACACTTATATATCTGTACTAAATGAGTATCCCATGACAGCATTATCTCAATCCTTATATATCTGTACTAAATGAGTATCCCATGGCAACATTATCTCAGTATTTATATATCTATACTAAATGAGTATCCCATGGCAACATTATCTTAATCTTATATATCTGTACTAAATGAGTATCCCATGGTAACATGTATTATCTCAATGCTTATATATCTGTACTAAATGAGTATCCCATGGCAACATTATCTCAACACTTATATATCTGTACTAAATGAGTATCCCATGGCAACATTATCTCAATGCTTATATATCTGTACTAAATGAGTATCCCATGGCAACATTATCTCAACACTTATATATCTGTACTAAATGAGTATCACATGCCAACATTATCTCATTGCTTATATATCTGTACTAAATGAGTATCCCATGGCAACATTATCTCAATGCTTATATATCTGTACTAAATGAGAATCCCATGGTAACATTATCTCAATACTTACATATCTGTACTAATTAGTATCCTTTGGTCAGTTTGAATCGTCAGCTTCCACTCTTAATTATTTATGTTTGCTGACTTGTTTGTAATATCGAAAGGATAAATCACATTTTTGGGAACAAATATATGATGACTATCCTATACTTCCATTATATAATGAAACCAAAAGGGACAGCAGTGTATATAACAAAGTAGTCCTAATCATGATTTTTTTATATTTATTTTTCATTGTATTTATAATAGATTCAGAAGAACAAGAGCTGTTTTCTATTTTCCAAAATTACAAATTGATGTGCAGCTAAATTTAATTTATTAACTTATGTGCAATTCAAATCAAGCCATTTTGTAATATGACCAGGATACCAAGGCGACACATCATGTCATGCACTTTATTCCTCATTTAAATGAAAGCCAGGTTTTTGTAAACATTTACTAAGTTGGCACAAATAAATCTCATTTAAATGGAAGCCAGGTTTCTGTAAACATTACTGAGTTAGCACAAATAAATCTCATTTAAATGGAAGCCAGGTTTCTGTAAACATTACTGAGTTAGCACAAATCAATCTCATTTAAATGGAAGCCGGGTTTTTGTAAACATTTACTGAGTTAGCACAAATCAGTCTCATTTAAATGGAAGCCAGGTTTCTGTAAGCATTTATTGAGTTAGCACAAATCAGTCTCATTTAAATGGAAGTCACGTTTTCATAAAAATTTGCTGAGTTAGCACAAATCAGTCTCATTTAAACATATAAAAGTACAATATGTCTTATTAAAGAGTCGGGCATGCCCTTTTAGTGCCTATATGCAAATCCTTTTGTTAATATGGAGCAGGCATCTGTTTAAATATTATATAAATATACTACCAGTATACTAAATTAATGTACATTGCAATATTAACTAGTATATCTAAATGAGTATCCCAGGCTCAGTTTGGATCATCGGCTTCCACTCTAACTTATTTATGTTTACTTCCTTGCTTCCTTGGGAACAAATATACGATGACTATCATATACTTCCATTATATAATGAACCCAGAATGGACAGCAGTGTAACAAAAATTGTCCTAACGATGATTGCTTGTAATTATTTTTCATTGTATTCTTAATGAGTTCAGAACAACTGTTTTAAAAAAATTACAGAATTGATGTGCAATTCAAGTCAAGCAATTTTCTGATTTATCAAATGCTCATGTTTGATGTATGCACTTATATAATAGTTGTAATTTCTCTAAGTTCCTTTTAGCTTCAGTTTTGCATCTATCAATAATGACAACAGATGTGTAAAAATTGAAACCATAGGTTGTATTTATATTTTAATTTGAATAAAGTTTTAATTATGTCGTTTTTGTAGGTATAGTTATCCTGATCTTGGTTACCTGAAGAGAGTTCAGGAGGATCCTGCAGCTACAGGAGTCACTGTGACAGATCTTGTACAAGGAACATCAGTGTAGTTACCTCAGTAGATTTCAGGAGTTTCTTACAGCTAAAAGAGTCACTTTGACAGATCTTGTACAAGGAACATCAGTGTAGATCTGTCCATATTGTTTCAGAAGTTATAAGGAATATTTTGTGACCAACAAAACTCACAAGGCACAAGCACAAGTGTATTTTTTTAACTTTAAAAAAAAATTTACTTTAAAGGATTCAGATGTGAAATTTAAAATTTATTTTTTTATGTGAATTACTGGGCATGCTTTGCATGATAGGTTCATAACCGATTGCTTCTGCTTTTGGGGTTTGTGTATTTTAATGCTTATTGTATATGCTAAATTTTGAAAGCACACATTTTTTTCTTGGACATCTGGCTCAATGCTAATATTGGACAGAAGCTAAATTTTCTTTGTTATCAAATTCTATTTTAAATCAAGTATATAATATACTTGTTTGTTTAAATTATAGTTACTGTTTTACAGTGATGATAATTTAATTTGTATGTCACTGAAGGCTGTGCTATTGAAAGATGACATTCATTTATGATTTCATTGTTCTTTTATAAAACACACACACACACACATATATATATATATATATATATATATATATATATATATATATATATATGTATATATATATATATCCTTGCTAATTAAAAAAATATTGACAAAATATTCCTAAATGGTGACACTTTTTAGTTATAAAAAGATAACACAATAATTATCACATAAAATAGCCACACACACACACACACACACACACATATATATATATATATAGTCTGCTCCAGATATATGCATATCGTATAACAGCAATTACCGTTTTCTGGCCCGAGCATGCATTATTATGTGTGAAGTTGCTTCAGATAACTGCATTGTTGCATTGTTTGAAATTGTTCCTTTCAAAATGAAAACAAATGGATTCGAAACATTGGTGGTCAAGGTTGATTAACGAGATCTGTTAATATCAAAATCACAGCTATTAGATCTCCGTTGGTCACCAGAAGGCGCTATTGTAGATAACCATAAATATTAAGAAGATGGCATTAGCTCTCTGACTCTCTGTTGATCATCAGCAGGCGCGATAGTAGACAGCCATAATAGTTAACATTTTCAACTACTTTATTGTTTAATTCCCTACACCTGTGGGTGGTCTTCCAGTTGGACAAACTCGCATCACCCTCGTTAAGAATCCGATTCAGTCTGGTCGTTAAATTCGATACATTAAGACTGGAGCACTGACCACAAGTCTGCTCCTCGATCTAATGACAAGACTGACTTCCATACGATACCAGAGCAAATTGCGTCTCATTTAAATGAACTAGGCCAAATGAGAGTTTGTTTGGAGAAAAAATCGGTATCAGTATGCACGCTGCACCAGATACACGCCGTAACATGAACACTGGCTTTGTGCATACACTGCCTAATTGCATATCATAGTACTGAGGCCATGCATATCAGCTGAGCCATATAGATATATATATATATATATATATATATATATATATATATATATATATATATATATATATATATATATATATATATACACACACACATACCCATCGTAGCTACACTTATTGGTTATATATATGTGTGTATGTGTGTATGTGTGTAAGAGAGTATCTTAAGGTTTTTAATATCTAAGGACATGTTTTCAAATTGTTATTATTCCTGGTTATAAAACAGATCAATAAGCAATAACACTAAAATTATTTATATTTATTCAAAATACTTTTGCGCTGTACATCAGTGCCATTTATTAGGACCATTGTTCTGTTTTTTAACAAATAATGCACAATGGTATATGATTTGACAACAAAGTGGATAAAGCACATTTTTAGATAATAATCTTATTATGCAACAAGTATGGGATGCTTACATAGAAGCTATAAAGATCACTCATTGGTGGGGCCTGTAATGATTTTTATTATTCATCCCTCTTTTGAGGTACTTGTGTAGGTTATGATCATTGAAATATGTGATTAGTAGAGTTGCTGAAATATGTGATTAGTAGAGTTCCTGAAATATGTGATTAAGAGAGTTGCTGAAATATGTGATTAGTAGAGTTCCTGAAATATGTGATGTGATTAGTAGAATTGCTGAAATATGTGATTAGTAGAGTTGTCTTTCCTCAATAAAATACTTAACTATTACAAATGTTCACCTTCTTTGGGCACCATAGGTCAATTATGTATGTGTGCTAAATATTTCAGTTTTGTACAATTCAAGTAAAATCAAGAAAGTGTCTATTTATCCTGTATTCTATCTTCTCACACAATATAGCCATTTAAAATTCTTTCTGTTGATTCTGGCTGCTACTTATTTTGAAATATTGATGATGTTATTTCATCTTATACAAAACCTCAATGTGTACAAATATTGTAGTCTTGTTTACCAATATATCCAGTCATTGGCATACCATGTGTTTAATTGTTTTATTAGTGTGTTTTTTTATTCAAGAATTTAGATGCATGCTTTTGACATATCTGCAAAAACTATATTTATTATTTTATTATTGTTATTTATGCTGCTATGTATATTTAATCTACATTATGTTTTTTTAATTTATTTATTTTAAAAGTATTTTTTTTTCTCCATTACATGCTATTGTAATGTATCATTGCATGTTCTACTTGACCTTGTCCAAACTTGAGTTTATTTTTTCTTGACCTGAAATGACATTGTTCTTCTGTGTAAACAGTTAAATTCTCTATGGATTCAAAATCAGTATTATTATAAATAGAAGTAAATATGTTTATTTGGTTCAAGGTCAAGGTTTTAGAATTTCCTTATTGTGTTTTATGTAGTCCAGGATATGGTTTTTATTTTTGTGAAGATCAGGATCATTCTAGAAAGGTTTTTTTCTTTAGGTAATAGTTTTTATTTTCCATAGAAACTGCTAATTGTTGACCTGAGCAGCAGAGAGGGTGAGCCGGACAACTTTTTTTTGTTTTTATTTTTTATTATACCCTTAAAACGGAACGAATAGACCATTCTCGCGAAATCTCATGTTTTTAACCAGAAAAAAAATAAGTCTCCGACCCTTAATGATTGTTGTCTGAAAACATGAATTCGCAGGTGATACTGTATTCGCGTTTTCGTTGATGAATCATAAATGTCACAATGATGTTGTGATTCACCCTCTCTGCTGCTAAGGTTTACGGTGATTTTAACCGAATATTTTATCAAGTCCGATACCCCCTCTGCTGCATTTGATCTAGTCCATGTCCCAGACCTTGTCTGGAAAATCACTACGACTTTACAAATAGACTAATCACTAACACCTCCTTTTGTAAATCAATCAGATTATTAGACTGGTCAGTGAGTTTGAAATTAATTCTGGTTAATGAATTATTATGACATCGCATATAGACTGGATTAGTTGGATCCTCAATTATTAGAAATCCTGGAGGAGCTGTTGGTGCAAATGAATACAAAATATATCCTTGCTGAGCTTGGTTTGATCGTTCTAAATTTATTTGATAGCTTCCTTCGATAACATCACATACTAAATTGATTGCTATCACCGATGAAATATTCACATTGAACGGAGCAATATGCCTGCCGCCACCGTCTGGGTCATTATTGTGTGTCAGGATAGTTGTTTGTGGTTGTGATGGTGTTTTTTTCCACGTATCATGGATTTTTTTAAAACCGACATCGATGGCATCACTGAGAGATTTTTGTAGTTCTGAGATATTATATCCTGGAAGTTTGAATGTTGGAATATCTCCTATGCGGATCTTATAGTCTATTGCAAATAAATCTCTTGTTTTAGGACTACTGTCACCTAATACCTCTTGAATAATTTGTGAATGAAATGTTTCCATGTCATTGATGATTTTGTTACATGTTTCTACGACATTGATAAATTCATCTCGGGTGAGAGTACCGGATTTAAGAGATATTAACAACAGTGAAATATCGTTATTGAAAGCTGTGAAATTTTCAGTGATTTTACCCCGGTTAGCAACTTGATGAATAAGTCGTATTTTTTCATCATATTCTACTCTAATGAAAAAATACGACTTATCATAATATCTATAGCTTTTTATTGGATTATCAGATTTTATCCTGTCAGTGACATAATCAGATTTTTTCGGTTCAGGTGGTATGTTAACTTGTCGAGGTGGTAATTCAGGCCAACCTAACACTGTTCTTATTGAGCTTTGATAGATATCTACCACGTATCCTTCTGTGCTTATCTCAATTGCGGATGATAGTGTTGGTTCATGAACTATTATAGCGATTTTTGACTCTACTCCAGTAATCGATTTTATTCTACGCGCGAATTCATTATTGATTTGTTCGATTTGGTATGATCCGGTTGGTATGGAAACAACATACCAGTCTGGGGTGCCGTCTGGTTTATTCTTATTTGCAAATACCAGGGAATTATTGGGTTGTTGACCACCAAATGATTTTGACCTGATATTAGGCCAACTATGGTATACTCGTAATTTTGCTAGCGCTATCTCCTTCACTGGGACCGGAGAGGGGAAATTCACACTGAATTCTGGATTCGTTGAGGTTATTGAGATCATGCTTGTTTGTACTGGGTTTGTGTTCTCCACTATTTGTTGAAGTAATTCCATCGGTGTTGTCATTGTTATTATACTCATGATGTATTTCTAATTTTGACATCACAGAATCGTAAATACCTACCATCGCTGAAAACTCACTCTCTGATATAATTGTATCATCGAGCGATGACGATATCAATGAGGATAATTGCGAGTATGCAGTAGACACAACATGAAATTGAATTATGTAGTCTTGTAGTTTTCGTTGGCTGCATGATGATATTTTTTTTTGTGATTATTGAAATAATTCCAGCGATTGTTGTTGCCGCAGAAATGCAAATTGGAACAGCTATCGGGGCCATCATTGTCACTGAAGACAGTATAATACCAGCTCCGGTGATTACACCACTCACAGCGTACACAGTAACATCAATTGCGGTAATTCTCCTGCGATATTTTTTAATTTTCATTGCATACTCCTCAGACAGGGTTTTGAGTCTAGTTTGATATTCTCTGACCTGATCATAGCGATATTGCGATGATGAAATCATTTTTTATTTTAACAACGCTAGCGTTTTCAATTACGATTTACTTAAATTCGCTACGAATTCCACATACCACGTTGTTGAAACCCTAATCAAATTTTTATCAGTAGATGTGATCGTGAAATGTTCAGTTGTATTCTTGTCGATGATCGTTGAAATCGTATTATTGACCCCAGATGAACTAGACGATGAAATATTAAATTGAGACAATGGTGTTACTAGTGTTAATCGATAAATACCCTTAACGGTTGCAGTGATATATAATGCGTTGTTTGTAGGTGTCCACTCAAATGATCCGTGTTGGATCGTGTATACTAAGTTGTTGGTTTTCTCATGAGGAATTTTTGTTTTTTCAATGGCTGTTATCATCCTCGAAAGATCACCTTTGATGTCTTCGATGAAAGTTTTCGTCTCATCGATGGATTTTTTAATATCAGGGAGTTTTAGTTCAATTTTATCGAATGTAGTTCCAATAAATTTATCAATGATATTTCTACGAAATGCGGTAAACTGTTTTATGTGTTCTTCGGTTTTAGATTGAAGTGTTGCTAGTTCTAACGCAGAATCGTTGAGAGTTTTAAATCGATCTGTAATCGTCGAAAAAAGTACGCCTGGTTTGAGTTTACCCTGATCGGAAAATAACGCAACGGTGTTCTCGATTGCGTTTTGTTGTTTAACCAAAATATCATCCAATGACACATCACTGGTTTTCAATTTACCCTGATCGGAAAATAACGCATCGGTGTTCTCGATTGCGTTTTGTTGTTTAACTAAAATATCATCCAGAGAAATATTACTAGATTTCAATTTACCCTGTTTGTCTTGAAATACAACTATTTCATTCGGGTCAACACTTGTTAAGTTCAACGTCTCAGCGATTTCATCTTTAATTTTTTTTGTTATATCACCGGTTGCAGTGTCATCGGGTTTGGGTTTCAAAGATCTCCCCCAAATATCAATCACGTTATTGTAAAACTCTTTCTCTCTCTAAAAAGCGATTGCTGGTGTAGTCATTTACGACAATGTGTGGTGGTTTTCTAGATGCTGAAATAGCATCAAGGACATTTAATACTTCACTGCCGCATATTGGTGGGTCATTGATTTGTTGTGTTGGTAGCGTAGAATACCAAGTCTTCATTGGAAATTGTTTTATGTAACGCATAAACTCTTTTGGTGGGGCTAATCCATATGAATCAAAATAGACAATCCCACGTGGATCAATAGCGTATGCAACCCAGTGAGTTCCAGGTCCGGTGCTGTTATCGAGATTAATAATACCTGTTTCAGTTTTGTTTGGTTGATGTGGTAATTGATCTTTCATAAAAACACCTCTGAAATTTTTAATCACTAGTTTTTTAGCCGCATCCATTAAATCAAAATTGGACATGGGAACCATAGATTCCTCAATTAATAAACCGTTCCTGGTAGTCTCAGGCCTGATCCGTGAACGGATCTCCCGCTGTACCATGAATACGGGGTTCCTGGTAGTCTTAGACCCTTTCCCCTTTTTTTATAACCCTGTCCAGTTGCCTTCTTAAGTGCCATTCCTGCTGCAGTACCAACGGCTCCTAACGCCGCTGCTTTAGCCACTGCTTGGGCTGCTGCTGCAATCAATGCTGGTATTGCAGCTAACAACGGGAATATACCACCTGATTTTATCATATTTTTGATAGCAGCCGCAGAAAGAGTAATCTGAACACCTTTTTTGGCTGCAAGTGCATCATTGAAATGTTTTATTTGACGAGTTGTCAGCGATAGTTTATTTGCACCACCAGTCATTTGATTAGGTTTCAACGTGATTGTGGTTCCACATTTTTTAGCCGATTCTGATTGCAATTTTTTGATTTGACCAGGAGTTAACGCAACACTAATAACACTATATGACATTATACATAATAGATTGATTCTAAATCGTTTACATGTTTTCTACTGGGGCATCTACCACTCTCATTCTTCCTCCAACACCTTCAAGTAGCATTGATTTATCACTGAGAATGACAGCAACCGCTCTATAATTAGCAATACCACCAGGACGGGTTACACGGGCTCTGAAGTGTATATCAACGACAGATTGTTTCACCAAGTCGAGATGTTCCAGCGAAAAGTAATAAATCGGATAGAGGTTTTTAAAATCCCATTGTGATATTTGCAAACCAGTATCCACATTTAGATCACGTGCCATAAACGACAACAGGTTATGATAGGCACGTGCAATATGATTTTGACCGTAATCAAGTTGCACATCTTCAGATGGTTCCTGTTGTCCGTTTATTCTCAGTGAGACTTCTCTAACACCTAACTGATCAAATATCATATGACTTCGTTGTTGATTACCAGCTCGCACAGCATTCTGTAATGCAATAAATATATGACGTGGAGCTGAAACCCCTTGTTTTGATGCCAGATGCCAAGTAAATATATCATCAACATTATCCAGTTTAATATCAGTGGTCACTGATAACCAACTCAATAACGACTTTCCTCCTTGGTCCATAAATGATAAAAATTTTTCTTCTGCGGTAATTGATGGAGTTAACACTGGCATCCATAATGCTAGTTTTGTTAAAACGACTTTACCATCAGGAACACCAGCATCATGCCATATTGCATCATTATCAGTACCCTTTCGTACAAGCGCTACTGTGTGTTTAGCTCCATTAATAACTTTTCTAACATTTCTACAGAATCCGAATATATGATGCAGTGGAATTGCACATGAAAACTGTCGACGCTGTCCTTGCAACGATGATACACGTGTTGCAAATCCTAGGTTGAAGTTAGGAATATTATTTATGACATCAAAATCACCAACTGGTCTTGTATATCTGTCTGGTGCTGGATTAACTGAAGGAGCAAGTGTTGCCTTGACTCTAGAATACGGGTTGTGTTCAGGGTGATCAGTAATATCCTTAGAAAACATCATAGATGGACCCGCTGATCTTGTATAATCATCAGAATATCTTGCTAACCCTATGATTGTTGTAGCCACATCAACTTCACGGTCAATGGATTCAATTTCTTTTCCATCAATGAGATATCTTGCACTTTCAAATAACGCCATGATGCCATTATTAACAAAACCAACTCGGGTAGTTTGGCTAATGTCATATGGTGGATCATTATGTGCAGCATCGATTGTTACAAGTTCTCCTTCTACTTCAATAAACGCTTCACAAGGCAAAAAGTATTTACTGGTATCATGAACTTGAAGTTCAATTCGTGATCGGAGATCGGGTTGTATTGCGTGATAAGAATAAAATTGAAAATCGCGTACAGAATCATCTTTACGCACTGGGGCATCCATATCAAATGCTGGATCAGATGACCTTTTGAACATTTTATTCTATTTATCAGAGTCTAAATCGGATTTTCCATTTCATCGTGAAAAACGCTAGCGTTTTCTACGTGGTTTTTTAAAGCCACTTCCTGCTATCATGTTTGCTATCATGTTATTTTGGTCTTCTTGATTTATCAAGGGAGTCACCAATGATGCTAATTTTTCATCTACTGCGTTATTTATTATTTTACTGACACTCGCAGGCATCTCTGCTGTAGATGGCAATGGTTTCTTTTTTCGTCTCACTAATGATGTTATTTTATTCTTCGCAGTTGAAAACGCTTTCCCGGCAAGATCTCCAACAACACCAATACCCTTATCACGAATAACATCAATGGCTTTCATTCCTAGTTGTTTAGCTAACGGCATCACTTTTGGGGCCATTCTTGTAAATAACCCTGCAATGGTATTACCTAAACCATCTCCGTAGTATGCTCTATAAACTGGAAACCGTGAATTAACTACATAGACGAGGGTTGGTTTATCATGATTGTAGTGTATAATCATCTTGTTATAAAACTAGTAGTTTTTTAATTAGTGATCAATCGCTGTAATAACCATGGGCATCTTTGTGATTTTCAATTAACTCAGCAATGAGTTCTCGATATACATTAATGTCCATGATACCACCGGCAAATAATCGTCTACAGATATCAGCTGCTTCATTAATTATTTCCGGAGAGTTATTTCCAGCTCGGAATCCTCCTACAAGAACTTCTAATCGTGATATATCATTGATAACACTATCAGGACAAGTAACGCTAGTGTTTTCAACTATTCCGCTACCTAAATACTCATCTTCAGTTGACTCCTCTTCATCCTCTTTAACTACTATATTCATTTGATCTATTCTACTCAATACTTTGTCTTTAAAACTCTCAAAATTATTGCGGTTACTTTCTGTGATTCTAAATCTACCACGGTTTGCCAAGTATACTTTTTTTATCCAATTCTCGTCGTTTTTTATATACTCTTTATACCCTTTGTTTACAGCTATTTCTCTTTTATCGAGTGAAAAATTCCGCGCGGTAAAGTTAATTAAATCATTGTCATCTTTAAAACTTTTAATTATGTTGTATACATAGTTTGTAAATATACTTTGCGGTGAATGCATTTTTGCTATAGTAACGTCTTCTTCCTCTTCTTGTTTTCTTGCAATAGCACCTAGTTCTTCTAGTACTTGCTCTTTTTTTTTTGTTGTTGCCGTGAAGTAGCTACTATATCCACTGGAAGTGTTTCTAAAGACTTTTTTGTTTGTTTAGTTCTTTTTGCTATTTTTTCTAACACAGGGAGAAAAGTCTCTTCTTGTTTTTTTCCTTGCTCAGAGATTGTTGACACTATCTGTTTCGTTGTTGTAGTTATTGGTTTAAACAACTCTTCAGATCCTGCAGCAAAATCAGTCTGAAGACTCTGTCGTTCTTGCAGTTTATTCCTGACAGAGTCGCGAATTGGTATAAATTTCTTAATTGCATCTAGTCGCTCACGAGCCAATCGGGTCGTTAATGCTTCATTGACCATTATTTGAAATCAGAAACCATTTTTCAATTGCAAAACAATTTTTCCCATCGATGATTCCTTCCCTTAACGGTCCAATTTTTTATTGCTGTGAAATATTTTTATTTTTTATTGCTATGAAATATTTTTATTTTTTATTGCTATGAAATATTTTTATTTTTTATTCCTTGATTTTGCCTGTTTTTGACAGTTTTGGTGCCATTTTGGTGGTTTTCAGTTGAAAATCTCAAAGAGATTTTACAGTCAAGTAGTCGATTTTACATGGGATTTTCCATAAGGAAAAGCTGTTAAAACTCATTTTTGATGATTTTTAGCCATTTTTCATCAATTTTTGCCTGTTTTCAGTGATGTTTGGTCATTTTTCATCGATTTTTGGTAAAAAACCTCGTAGGGTCAAGTAGTCGATTTTGCATTGGATTTTCCATAGAGAAAAGCTGTTAGGATTCTATTTTATTTTCGCAGTGTGAAATATTTTCACTGATTCAATCAAAAAATGACAAAAAAATGAAAATCTCAAGGAGATTTTACTGTCTGACAAAATATATTGAGGGCCGGTCAATCAAAATAGTTCATTTTCTTGAATTAACGCTCGTAAGTTTCTAATTTTAGAATTAACTTCCTTTTTCAATTCATATTCGTTACCCAATTCTTTTCGTATTCCTTCCACGATAGTATATAACGGAACAAACACATCTACTTCACTGGAAAATGCAAGAGAGTCTCGAATAGAATTTTGAATTTTTTTGATGAGTGCATATTTCTTTGGTAACATATACTTGTTAGTGCTAACTCCGTATTCTATATCCTGAAAATCCGACTTGATTTGATCAGGATTTAACCCATCTGACAATTTAATATTCTGATTTTTCAATTTTGCAATTTCAACTATGATGCTATTCATATTTTCAGAATTCATATATGATAATACATATTTCTAATTCATTTTTCAAAAATAAAAGAGCCGTTAATATTTTAAAAATTAATTCTGTATATATAAATATCTTTTTTAAAAATTCAGTCTGTATATATAAATATATTTTTCAAAATTCAGTCTGTATATATAAATATATTTTTTAAAATTAATTCTGTATATATAAATATATTTTTTAAAATTAATTCTGTATATATAAATATATTTTTTAAAATTAATTCTGTATATATAAATATATTTTTTAAAATTAATTCTGTATATATAAATATATTTTTTAAAATTAATTCTGTATATATAAATATATTTTTTAAAATTAATTCTGTATATATAAATATATTTTTTAAAATTAATTCTGTATATATAAATATATTTTTTAAAATTAATTCTGTATATATAAATATATTTTTTAAAATTAATTCTATATATATAAATATATTTTTTAAAATTAATTCTGTATATATAAATATAAATGCAGACAAAAATAAATAACAACCATGATGAGCGGTTATCAGTCATTTGACCCCCTTGATATAGGCCGCTGTGGTTCTATTTGCATTGATTGGGTCCCTTATTAGGCCTTTGTGTCTTTCATAGGGTTCCTTTGTTAGAGCATTTTTCTGTTTCTGTTTTATATCAGAATGTTTTTTTTTTTTGTTTTTGCTCTTTGAGATATGACCCTATGACCGTTTCTTTTAGCCGATAATTCATTCTGGGGTTACCCAATGTGCATCCACGAACCTTTTTTTGACCGGTAATTCATTTTGAACACCATACGGGGCTACCCAAATGTGATGGAGAGCTAATTACATCCATGGATGTTATTTATTTTAGGGCATTGTATGTGTTTACATTCAACATGCAACCCATGAAATCAAATTCATGGTTGCGTAAGTTGTCAAAAACCGACAACCCACGCTACCGTAAATTTGATAGCATGGGTTTGCATGTTATGTGAATGCACACAGAGGGGTTGCCCTTCTCCCCTCAATTAAATAGAAGAAAAAAAACATCCACCGTTTCGCCATCAGACAATTTGTCTGCTATGGGGCGCGAACATGTGAAGAATAATTGTCTGGGTTTACAAGCCAAACACGATACCGTTAGACCACTGTTCACGTCCATAAAGAATAACGTTTTTTAACATATATATGTTGTAAATATTCATATAGTATATAAGGTGACTTAATACAGCAATCCGCAAGGTGTGCTATTGTATTTTCTTGAATTATTTATTAATGCTGTTTCACGGTATTTAAATGAGACTGAATATTTGCATTAAACACTAGAAAAAAGAATATAATTGTTTGAAAACATTTCTTTTCTTACAAAACAATGCCCAGCCGCTGAATCGCAATAACCCATAAAACAAGTTAACACAATCTAAGGGAGAAAGTATATAAGGTAACTTAATACAGCAATCCACAGGGTGTTATTTTATTTTCTTAAATTACTTATTAATGGTGTTTCACGGTATTTAAATGAGACAGATTATTTGACTTAAACACTAAAGAAAAAAAAGAAAATATTTCTTTTCTTATAAAACAATACCCAGCCGCTAAATCACAATCTAAGGGAGATAACTCCCTTGGTTATATCCATTGGTTATATTTAAGAGTTGTCTCCCTTGGTGTTATAGACATACGGACATAGACCACAATTAATTTTACTATATGTTCTCTACATATATTTCTCAGTACTGACCTTTCCACAGTGTGACAATCAATACAAATCATATGTTAATCTAAAATAGCTCCAAAGATGACTTCACGGTGAAATTCTTGTCAAGGGTTGATCGGCATTTTTTTGAGCTGCTGCACTGTAAACAGAGCAGCATGTAAACAGAACACATATTTCACTTCCGGATCATCACCAAGGCCTTATTACTCCATGTGCACTGTCGCCAAATTACACACTGACAACCACTCTTTCTGCTCATATTCTCAAGAATAAACAATTACCTTTAAATCCCTACCAAATATGCATCAATATAACTCTTCTATCACCACCAAAATGAGAGAAGAAAAAATGTTCTAAAAATAGATTGGAACTACATTCGTGGGTACTGAACTGGAAGTATTAATTGTGGTGTGATTCCTGACAAGCCCAACTTTTTGGGGCAAATTTTAGTAAAACTTTTATATTTGAATGCCACACCTATTTGAACTTTATACATGAAGTCTTTTTGAATTTCCTTGCATACAAGACATGTGACACCTGCTGGAAGGTGTGTAGTGTTGGTGTCCCACAGGGTGCACATGCTGATCAATGTGCCCTTGAGAAACCAAAACTAAATTTGCTATATCTTCCTTAATTATAAGACTTTTTCAATGCTGTAAAAACCTATTTGTACTACAAGATAAGGCCTGTCTGAAAATATGTTTAAAGTTTATACATTTTAATAAATTAAAATTTTAATGGAAATTTAAATAAACATTTAAATTTATAAACTAAATTTTATTGAAAAATTAAATTTTCATAAAAGTTTGAAAACAGATTTTGTCAAAGTTTAGACAGAAAAGTTGATCAATCAATGGTCTTTAAAATAAATGGTGGTTTGGGTCTGTGTAACTGAGAACATTTTTCCCAGGGGTAATGAAGTAGCATGACTCATAGTGATTTTGGCAACAAACCGCAATATGCCTATCAAGGTGCATATAGGTGTACACACTAAAGAAGCAACAATAGTTGCTATGTTCCATATTTATTGTGTCAGGTATTTAGGCAGTTATTTGTATAACTAATAGTGCACTCAGATTGAAACATCTGATGGGACCACTTCCATGTTTTATAGGAAAATTGCATTACATTTCAGTGTCGATAACTACAAAAAGCGACAATAAGATAGGAAAATACAGTTTTTAGGCAGGCTTTACCTTACTGAACAATGGTGCAAATCTCTCTCATGAAGATTTAAGCCATGTCCTTGAGGTGCTTTATATTAGTGTGGTGATGTTATGATCACTTATGGCAGTACACTGCATATGTCCTTATGAAACCTTGCTATCACCACCAGACTAATGGAGAGCATCCAAGCTGATCCACCACTAACACTTTGTTCCAGATACCAGCCTAGACCTGAAAAGATATAAAATGTTTCACTTATATCTAGAAAACAGTAAGATGTATGAAAATGAAGTTAAAATGTGTTAGATATAGTGATTTACAAATAACATTCAGGCTGCAAGCATAGGAAATAAATATTAAACTTGACAGAGTGACACTCAGAAATATGAAGTAATAGTCATGTATTAAAGTAATAAATTCATCCTAAAAGTATATGAAGTTTCTATAAGCATATCTGGTCATTTACAGGTTAAATAACTAATCAGGTAGACTATGCATCACAAACTTTAAGGAAATGCGAGGACGGTGAGGTTTGATCATTAGTGGAAACATTAGTACATGCCAGTATACAGGAAAGTCAAGTGACAATGTAGAAAAAAGAATATATTACTATAAGCAATCTTATTCGTTAGGGAAATAATAATTCTGGATATTGCAAGAGAATACAGCCAAATGTGGCCACACATATCAACTACAGGTACCAATACATCCTATATCATAAACTAAATGTGAAATTCTGATCATCAAAACTTCTAAACAAGAATGGAAATTTGCATATGTGGGACATATACAATGTAATTGTTATGATCAAATGTGCAAAAATAATTCCAATGATCTGTTTGAACATTTAAAGAGCATTTTTAAGGGTGTTTGATACCAATTATTAACCTCAATGGTTCAAAAGAATCAGATATCAGCTGATATTACAATACCGCACTCTATCCAAGTACTGAATTGAAACATGTTACCATACATGGGCATATTAATGAAGAAAATAACTCTTTGGGATACATTTAGTGCACACAGCCAGAAATGTGTCTTACAGATTCACTGTAGGTACAATGTCATCCTATATGATATACTGAATGTGAACTTTGGATCCCAAACAATCTAAAATATGTGAATATTTGTTCATGTGGGATATGTAACCATGCTAAGATCAGTTGTACACAGTTAAACTCAAAATATCTGTTTGAATATATCTTATGCAATCTTTAGAGTGTCAGTTAACAAGTATTATTAGTAATTAACAATGCATAAATTAAGATGGATCATTAGAATTCACATAACATCATACAGGCCACAATGCCGCACTTCACTAATCAATATCATAACCAAATTGAACAATAAAATTGAATGCATTTTGTGTTCAACTTACATCATTTTGCTGTTTTCTTACATCCAAGGGTAAATATACATGTGGGAAGTATATTTTATCCCTTCAGCCTGCATTTCATTCTCAGAAAGTTTAAACTGATTTAGTAGAGAACTTGAGTAGGTTCTAGTATAAAGTTTTCATCACTGTCCTCTCACTAAACACCCTGTAACTATATTTGTTAACAATTACTAAAGGCTATATAAGCAGATATGTGTTACTCAGGAAGTCACCCCATCATAAACACATAAATTAACTGATTGGACCCCTAATAAATAGTTTGAATGATCAATACAAACTAGAATCTGTCTTTCATACATTTTAAATGTATGTCTCATTTTGACTTACAAAGATATTTTCTCTGACAAAATTTGACAAATATCCATCATTGTAGCTTGCATATGGTGTAGGAGTATAAACATGCTGATATCATTTGATATAATTTCCAAAATTATGATCTATGTGCATTTTAAGGGGAAAATTTTAATTTTTTAATTTTTTTAAAACAAATTATTAAAATTTTAAAAAATTAAATTAATTTTTAAATTCTAATGTCATTTTTCTATTTTAAATGTTAATATATATAACACCTTCAAATTTCATGTGTTTATCATTAATACTAAAAATTTTATAGCATATTAAAGTTTCATCAATACTGCCTGTACAGGACATAGACCACAATTAATTTTGCTATATGTTCTCTACATATATTTCTCAGTACTGACCTTTCCACAGTGTGACAATCAATACAAATCATATGTTAATCTAAAATAGCTCCAAAGATGACTTCACGGTGAAATTCTTGTCAAGGGTTGATCGGCATTTTTTTGAGCTGCTGCACTGTAAACAGAGCAGCATGTAAACAGAACACATATTTCACTTCCGGATCATCACCAAGGCCTTATTACTCCATGTGCACTGTCGCCAAATTACACACTGACAACCACTCTTTCTGCTCATATTCTCAAGAATAAACAATTACCTTTAAATCCCTACCAAATATGCATCAATATAACTCTTCTATCACCACCAAAATGAGAGAAGAAAAAATGTTCTAAAAATAGATTGGAACTACATTCGTGGGTACTGAACTGGAAGTATTAATTGTGGTGTGATTCCTGACACGAAAATCGAATTTTTCGTCCTGTCTCTTTTGAAATGGCCGAATTTTGTACTCCTGTTGCAACCTTTTGTGCCGAGGCTCTACAAATATTGAAATACTTACCGGCTTCATTCATAGATGAAAATATTTTTTCTTCATTAGTTATTGTATTCAAAGATTTCACAGGTCTCTTCCCAACCGTTTTGCAAGTGCCAGTTCCTCCTCGTTTTGAATTCTCACTTTGTGAAATAGCCTGTAGATTTGGTAAAGAATTATTCTGAGAATCGGAATCAATATGATCAATAACATAACCATCCTTGATCAATCCATTAAACACCTCGAAGACGAATCTGTGACAGAGATATTTTTTCTGCCCAGCACTAAACATCAAATACCCTCGATTAGTCACAAATCCAACTGGATTCTTCAATCTGCGGTTTCTGATAATACCATCACGGGATGCTTCATAATTAACAAGCACGGGGTGAGGTCTGAATTCTTGGTTCATTTGTATAATAACACTATTTTTCTAATTCATTATTTGGTTTAATTATAAGTCTCTGTATATAATCTTGAGGAGTCTTTATGATTTTGTCATCGTTGGAGTCAATGACAGTATTTTTTATTCTTTTATCATAATAGCGTTTTAGTTCCCTGTATCGTTTGCCGCCACACCTAAGACATAATTGCGATTTTCCCCTGACCCCAACCCCACATCGAATACAGGGTAACGGACCAAGGCTTCCACGACGAAAGCTTTGCATATGATACCAACAGAATTCATTTCTGCATGATTTGTTACACGGTGTCACTGATCCAATCATAAGCCATTTGCAATGATTCATTATACTTAAATCTTTCATTTAAATGCTTGTTTTAATTATAGTATGGAGGAGTTCGAGAGATTATCGAAAATTAAGCCCTGGAAAAGTGTTCAATTCAATCTTGATAGAGTTTCTGATACACCAAAGAATAAAATTCTTGATAGAACCTTGATTAGTAAAATCAGAGACTGTTTTAATGAATTCAAGCGTGATGGGGCAGCTCATTGTTGGTCAACATTTCGAATTGATGGTGTTGTTGACGCTACCATGAATGATGAAAAAGCAGCAGTGATAATCTCAAATCTTGGGGAAGAAAGAAATTTTTTTCGAATAAAATTCCTTATCCGTGATAATGGAAAATGGATCATTAGGGACAAATACGAGCCTATTCTTAAGGACAAAAAAACTGTCACTGTGATTCAGGATTCAAAACCAGGAATTTTGACTGGACTTGATAAACCCTACTACGAAAAATCTTATCCTGTCACAGTAGTTGTTTACGGGATATATCCGCTCAATGACAAACCTGATATTGCAAAACTAGCACCCATGAAATATTCGACAGGGCTCAATTGTGTAGCAACACGAATAATGGAACACTTCACAAATGCGTCCCGGGGAAATAAACTAACTGATCTAAGACGAAAAAAAATAACCGAATGGGAACTGACAGTGAAACAGCATGGGGCAACAATTCAGGATATAACTAAATTAGAAACATCATTGAGATTTCCAATATCGGTAAGGACAATCACCGGTGAAGTATTAAAAGAACCGAAATATCAATCAAAAAAAGGAAACCCCATTGAAATTATTGATCATAACGCACACGCGTGGTCATCTGCAGTAACAATATTCCCACGGGATAGAACCGTAAAATATCTATCCCAAACCGAAGAGTTTTTTTCAGAGCAGAAATTATTTGATGCTATTTACCATTTGAGTAAAAACGATCCTGTGTCAGTGTGGCTATTTCATAGTACTTCAGACGAAGAATGTAGATTTGATCAGTTTGTAAGGCCCAACGGAGAATTGTACCGTACTGAAGAGCTGCATAATCAAATGAAACAACTAGCTAGTGAGTTTTCTCTGGAGGAAGACAACGATCAATTATTAGCAAACTGTTTTACAGTACCATCCATTGCAGCACATTTTGCTAGAAAGAAAAACGCGTGGAAACCAACACGAAGTGAGTTCTTATCATATGTCAAAGTGTCCTGTCTTGAATACAGTCATGGAGGATTATGGAACACAAAATACACCGCTGATACCGTTATTTCAGTTGATATGATTGCATGTTATCCAGGAAGTTTTCTTGGGTATGGAGAATGCGAGAAATATTTCAAACGATTTGGACACCCTACACACGAAATGACCCGTGTTGCTATTAATGGACCACTTCCTGATTTTGATTTAACCGGATTCGCTTGTGTAGTATCATTTGAAATGGCTGAAGGACTTCATCCGTGTAGTTATCTTTGGATTGGTAAACACATGTCTGAAAAACACTGGATGCCAATAGTGTTATTACGGTATATGCTTGATTGTAAGATGTTAAAATCATTAATTGTCAGTGAAGCAATTATATCCTATCGAGCACAGAAATCAGTCTGGTTACCACAACCTGATCTAGAAAAAATAATTAGCGAAGAGCGAAAACTGTTTCCAAATTTCAGTGAACAACAAATCATGGATTGGTCCCAACAGTTATTTGAAATCAGAAACAATGAAGCAAAAGATCTTGGACGAAGAATAATCGGTAAATTTACCCAAGGTGGCAAAGATGATAATACGAGATATTCTTCACGATTAATTATAGACAATGCTGAATACGATTTTGTAATCACGGATTTAACGAATAGGGGTTTATATGTCAATCGTAAGGACGCATTTATGTCCGATGGAACCAAATTGGGTACAATTGTTACTTACACTGATGGATACAATCCGCAGTACACACATTTGAGAGCTTCTATGCTTGGTTATGCTTCTATTAATTTATTTTCAATGATCAATAGATTTCCTACCACCGCAGTTAGAGTTGCTACTGATTCATTTTACATAAATAGCAAAATGACTGATTTTAAGGCTACTGGCAACGAGAATTGGGGGTCATGGAGAATTAAGAAGGAAATGCTTCATGATTATATTCCATCAGCAGATGTTACCATTGAAAATAATTACTTAGAAAGCAATCAGTGTTCAGAATTTTCTAGTGCACCACCGATTTCTGATCCAATCTGTAGATATAAAACAGTTTATTTAAACGGCTGTGGTGGGTCAGGAAAAACAACCCGGGTAATTGAGTTATTTCGTGGGAAAAATCCAAACATGATTGTGCTAACACCGACTCACAGACTTGCAAGAGAAATGATACAGAGAGGGGTAAATGCCTGCACTTATCATAGTTTCTTTAGATGGAAGGGAGATAAATGGACTCCTGAGCGCATGGGAGAGAAATTTATTCCTGAATTCATTATGTGGGATGAAATAGACACAGTGTCCGAAGATGTCTTAAAAATATTTCTTGAGTGGTTGTTATTAAAAAATACAAAAATCGTCATGTGCGGTGATCACGGCCAACCACCACCATTTGTCGGTGCATCCCCCCATGAATGGCTAAAGGGTTTTGTAGACTATTATGAAGAAATTGATACCGATCATAGATCACTTGATAATGAATTAAAAGAATTGAAGAAACTAATTAGATTACAACCGGATAGAATCCAGTGTGAAATAGCCCGTGAAATAATTTCGGAAACTCCCATGAGTGAGTTTTGGGAAGCGTGGAGACCAAATGATTTAATCATTGCAAGTAGAAAAATAGTCAGGGACACACTTCAGATGAAGTTATTTGAATTGCATAAACAAAAATTTGCAACACTTCCAGTACCGTTATGTTATAGGCCATCGGATACACGAAAACAGAACATCGAAGTTGATATTCCAGGCCTGACAGAGTCAGGGCGTGAAAAGCAGATTCTCGTATTAAATGATATTGTGCTGGTTGATATCAATGTTGTTGAAGATGCATTGCGTGCTAATAAATCCCCATGGACGCTAGGTTATGCAGCAACAATACACTCTTCACAGGGATTGACTATATCGGATACAATTGTTTGGATGGTAGATAATCGCATCGAATGGTCAAATTTAGTCTATCTCGCAGTGTCTAGAGTACGAAAAATAAATCAACTTCGAAGAATTGTCGTTGGCGAAGCCAGTGGCGATGATGAAATCATTGGTGATGATAATGATATTATTGATAAAAAACTCTCCGGTTACAAACAACAAGACAAAAAAAAAACAACGAGAATTTGATATTGATGCTGAATTAATAATCACTTTGAAGCAACAACAAAATAATCACTGCGCAAGCTGCAATTGTATAATGCGTTGGCGTTATTCGGATAAGGATCCTCGCCAATTCACCGTAGAGAGAAAAAATAACAATCTCGGTCATGTCAGAAATAATGTGATGTTGACTTGTCTTGAGTGCAATAGACGCAAGGGTGCTAGTTAAGCCCATGCGGTGGTAATTGAGTATCCTCAGGTATCACTTGTAATTGTTGTCTAGTAAAACCCCGTTGAGGGGCAGTTGAATCCAGTTTATAGATTGGAAGTCTACCCGTAGATCGTGTTATACTAGATATCTTATGTGCAGTAATACTCCAAATAGGATCAGTAGCCCTTTTTCTGCCCCCTTCAAGCTCTCCTGGTTCATATAAATACCTCACAATGACATTACTACCAAGAATTGGTTGGGAAACGCTAAAATCTTTTTGAATTTCCATTTCAGGTATTGACTTCTTTTTAATCGCATTGATAGGTTTCAAATTAATTGTTCTAGTAATCTCGTTATTCAGTGCAGTAATCACAGCTGGTAACCTTTTAACCCATTCACGGGATCTTTTTTCTTGGATGAATTCTTTTGCGTATTGATATCCAAATAACCTCTCAGCAAGGGTTTTATTAAACCGTTCTACAATTGCCTGATCACGATGTAGCGCAGTATGTCCTCGTCTGATAGTGACATTATGATTTTTCATTATTGATAACACTGCACCCTGAAATTCCTTGCCAGGATCAATTTGTAATAGATTTGGCCAGTGCAGAGGACCCCTTCGATAAATCCTTTCAAATGCAGAAGCCACTTCAGTGGCTGATTTTGTTTTTAACGGTTCTGCTTCTTTGTATCGACTTGCAATATCAACTACGGTTAATGCGTATTTGTAACCACGATCATGTGGCAGAAATAATATATCAGCCTGATGAACTTCATTGGGTCCGGTCACATCAAAATGCGAGAAATTGATTTGTTTAGGCGGTGGTAGATAAATTTGCCATAGTGCCTGTTTGGATAACCAATGAGCCGCAGTGGCCTTTTTCACTTTTGCAGCGCTAGCGAGTTTATGGATTGCTGCCTTGCCTCTCCAGTATCCTCTTGGGGAATAATAAATAGATTCCATGTTGTTATTAATTACCAGCACCTAACATCAATTTACTTTTCATAGCCGATTTTATCAAAAAGGAAGCCAATTTTTCTTTGAAAGATTTATCAGAAATAGCATTTAACGCATGAATTAATTTCACATCTGCTAGATGCCTGTGCTGCAGATTACTGCTTTTATAAGATACATCATGAAGGTGACAGGCCTTATCAATAGCGTTTATTGGTTCCTCACCGGGTCGGGGCTGATTTTGATCATTGAGTCTGATATCAAGTCTTGTTCCCGGTCCACAGTAGCTATATCCTGGAAGGTGCTTTTCTCCAGGGTATTTTGCCCATGGGGTTCCAGGGAGTTTAGTTAGCTTGGCTGCGATATCACCTCCTCGTTTTTTTTTAAAGGTTCCTTGGGTTCCTTGGGTTCCTTGGGTTCCCTGGGGTTAGAAACAAATCTAAATTTCTTTGTACTACATTGTACGCATTTGCCAGAAAGCGCTGATCGGTTATTTTTAGTTGTAATCGTCGTCAAGTCATCTGTGCCAGTACGTTTTTTACACTTCACACAATATAGATCCATAATTTATATATAACGGCATAAATATAATTGATTATTCAGCTACCCGACGACGGGAACCTATTAAACATCATGAAATGTTGCCGAATTCAATTAGAATGATTATAATCGGACCATCTGGAAGCGGAAAGACACAACTGCTACTTAATTTGATAACGAGATGGATGAAATGGAACAAATTGTATTTAATAGCCCCGAGTGTAGACGATCAGCGATGCTATGAAGTGCTAAAGGATTTTAACGAGAAAGCAAAAGAATTTCAAATCGATGAAGATTTTATTGAGTTTATTACTGATATAGAGGAAGCCCCGAGCATTGATGCTATTGATGGAAGGATTAACAATTTAGTGGTATACGATGATATCATGTTAGATAATCAAAAAAATCCTGCTAGAATATTTTCCCGAGGCAGGCATAAAAACACTGATGTGATATATGTCACTCAACGATACACTCAGATACCAAAAGTGATCAGAGATAATTGCAATGTGTTGTGTGTATTTAACGGCGTTGATACTCATACGCTACGAAATATTCATCAGACCTGGTGCAGCGGTGATATGAATCATAATCAATTTAGAAATTTCTTTAGTCACGCTCAGTCAAAACCACAAGGATTTGTGACAATAAATTTAGCAGACCCTAGGACACGATATCGTATCGGACTGGATAAAATATTCGGTTAAAATCACCGTAACCCATAGCAGCAGAGAGGGTGAATCACAACATCATTGTGACATTTATGATTCATCAACGAAAACGCGAATACAGTATCACCTGCGAATTCATGTTTTCAGACAACAATCATTAAGGGTCGGAGACTTATTTTTTTTCTGGTTAAAAACATGAGATTTCGCGAGAATGGTCTATTCGTTCCGTTTTAAGGGTATAATAAAAAATAAAAACAAAAAAAAGTTGTCCGGCTCACCCTCTCTGCTGCTACCTGAGATCAAGATGAAAACTATACAGTCTTATAACAGAGAGGACTTTTCAGACTTTTCCTTAAAATTTAGCAATTTCAAGTCGTATTATATGTTGTGTCCAGTTGGTTTGAATTTTATTTCCTCAGATTATTGAATTCAAGTGATTATTTTCTCAAGAAAATGCGGATGTCTGCCATCTCACCTCTGTCTGCATAGGTTCAAGTCTAATATTCATCTAATGTCGTTATGTAAAAAAGCTTGCTGATACAATTCTTGGATAGAGACATTTCTGGAATTTATAGTGAAGTCAAACCTAGAATTATTTTACTGTGATTCAACAACACACATCAACACTCTATAAGCTACCACAGACACATCATCACCTATTCTAAAATATTTATTCTGGACTTCTGTTAAATTTTGTTTAGGACTTTAAATTACTAAGATATCTGTCTGTAATTCTTGTACTAGTTTGGGATTAATTCTCAATAACATAAGTTTTTTCTCCTCATTTTCACTTCGTATTCAAAGGAGATAAATTATTTGTTGAATTTTACAATTTTTTTGTGTTTCACTCTTTTCTGTTACTTATCTGAAGAACACAGACTCATAACAACACATTAATTAACAATTTCCATGATCTCAATATCAATAATTACAGAACTATTATAACTAGGGATATTATATAGATGCATTACTTTGGCTTCACTTACTACAATTTCTTGCTTGAGATTTAAACAGATAATTTTGAGGTAACAAACATTTGTATTAAACAATAATTAACCATAATAATATATATAATTTAATATGATTTATTGATTTAATAATCTATATTTCTAGCAATCGAATTCACGCAAGAGTTTGAGAATTTAAAACAGCACATGGATTTTGTTTGAAATTCAAAGATTCCTGCATTGTCAGATTGCAGAGACCAAACTTTAATGAAACTGGACCAGTAATAGAGGATGTAAGGAGTTCCACAGAGTGCTGGCAGCAGAAAGTGTCCAGACAGTTTGGCAAATCTTTTGTATTAAAGTGAAAATGACTTGACTGAATCTTGCATTAATTCTGGCAAAATATGATTTAATTCCAGCTTATAATGAAATCAAAACAAATGGAAAAATGGATAAAAAGAAAAATATAATATATGACATTACATCATTTAATAATATTGTACTCTGTTACATCATGGAATTGTATAGGATACATGTAAGTTGCTGCTTTCTTATGGTACTGGTGGTGGAAGGTGTTTTGTTTTACTGTTTTCTTCTCAACATATGCCCAATCTAATAAATGATCCTTTTAATAAAGCTCACTGCTCTAGATTTTGCAGGGGAAAAAATATTTCAACTTTGTCTTTCCTTTACCACTATCTTGTTTTGTTCCCCCAAATGGCTTCCAGGTCTTTTTTCCTTTGCATTTCTTGGAGCCACATCATATGCAATATTGTTTCATCTATTTTTTAAAATAAATTTTCACTACTAAATGTTTGCTATGTAATGTAGCATATATTGTCAACTGATCATTATGTTGCCATGCATAATACATCAGTAAATATTTGGATTAGCTTCCTTTGTCCATACATCATGTTTGTCAATATTTGGATTAGCTCCCTTTGTCCATACGTCATGTTTATCAAGATTTGGACAATGATGATGCTTTCTTTCTCATTATTCTTGTTTCCTGCTTCAGAAGAAAAGGTTCTTGCCTATACGTCGATGATGAGTTTAAGTCAAATTCACTAATTTGGTAAATTGTCCATTCTTCGTCCATATATAAGATAATTCAATGTATAAGATGAGGCCAGGTCAATAACTTGGTTTCAGTGTTTACATTATTGACTTCCAGTTTCATGAATTTTAATGGTATCACTGTATGATATTCCATATTACTGGCAATCATGAAATTGTATCACTGATGCCAACATGCTTGTGATTTAACTCCCGTACGGGGCAGTGCTATATTCTGTTATCAATTGACACATCTAAATAAACAGTCCATACTTGTTTTAATTATGATATCTATTGCAACAAGAGCCACATGGTTGTGCATGCTATGCACATGTTAATTAAAGGTCTAAAGTGTTAATATGATTATTCCAGTTGAAGCCAGTCTTGAGTGCAACATTCAACAGATGAGATAAACTCAGTGAGAATAACAATAGATAAATGAGGTAATTCACAGGGAAATCAGAAATGTGAAGAAACTCAAGAGCCAGAAAACAGAAAAGTTACAAATAAAAAATAAATAAAAGTACTTTTTATTATTCTTTAATATATATGTGACATGCAATATCAAATTTACACAGCTGAACAGTTTTATAATCCATATTATTCAGCATGTCAATTATAATTGAAAACACATTGATGTTGGATATCATTTTACAGTAGAACCTGCCTTAAAAGACCACCCTTTCTGCCATAAAAGTATGGTCTCTCAAGACAGGTGTTCTCTCATAACAGGTCACAATGCTATATAATCATAAAATTTTTGCCTTGAGAATACGGCCTCTCAAGACAGGTGGTCTCACATAGATGTGATATTTCAAGACAGGTTTCACTGTATTACTTGTAAAAGAACTCATACACATCAAAACTCCTAGATTTTATTAATGTTTGCAAACTTCAGCAGTCATTTTAGACTGGATTCTTAATAGACCTAATGAAAATATTCTGTGATCAACCCTTGTATCTCACATAGTCAGCCATCTAGATGAGTTATATACTAATATTCAGCCTCTAGATGAGTTATGTACTGATAGCAAGCCTCTAGATGAGTTATATACTGATACCCAGCCTCTAGATGAGTTATGTACTGATAGCCAGCCTCTAGATGAGTTATGTACTGATAGCTAGCCTCTAGATGAGTTATGTACTGATAGCCAGACTCAAGATGAGTTATGTACTAATAGCCAGCCTCTAGATGAGTTATGTACTGATAGCCAGCCTCAAGATGAGTTATATACTAATAGCCAGCCTCTAGATGAATTATGTACTGATAGCCAGCCTCTAGATGAGTTATGTACTGATAGCCAGCCTCTAGATGAGTTATGTATTAATAGCCAGCCTCTAGATGAGTTATGTACTGATAGCCAGCCTCTAGATGAGTTATGTACTGATAGCCAGCCTCAAGATGAGTTATGTACTAATAGCCAGCCTCTAGATGAGTTATGTACTGATAGCCAGCCTCAAGATGAGTTATGTACCAATAGCCAGCCTCAAGATGAGTTATGTACTAATAGCCAGCCTCTAGATGAGTTATGTACTGATAGCCAGCCTCTAGATGAGTTATATACTAATAGCCAGCCTCTAGATGAATTATGTACTGATACCCAGCCTCTAGATGAGTTATGTATTAATAGCCAGCCTCTAGATGAGTTATGTACTGATAGCCAGCCTCTAGATGAGTTATGTACTGATAGCCAGCCTCTAGATGAGTTATGTACTGATAGCCAGCCTCTAGATGAGTTATGTACTAATAGCCAGCCTCTAGATGAGTTATGTACTGATAGCCAGCCTCTAGATGAGTTATGTACTGATAGCAAGCCTCTAGATGAGTTATGTACTGATAGCCAGCCTCAAGATGAGTTATATACTAATAGCCAGCCTCTAGATGAATTATGTACTGATAGCCAGCCTTTAGATGAGTTATGTACTGATACCCAGCCTCTAGATGAGTTATGTATTAATAGCCAGCCTCTAGATGAGTTATGTACTGATAGCCAGCCTCTAGATGAGTTATGTACTGATAGCCAGCGTCTATTGAGTTATGTACTAATAGCCAGCCTCTAGATGAGTTATGTACTGATAGCCAGCCTCAAGATGAGTTATGTACTAATAGCCAGCCTCAAGATGAGTTATGTACTAATAGCCAGCCTCTAGATGAGTTATGTACTGATAGCCAGCCTCTAGATGAGTTATGTACTGATAGCCAGCCTCAAGATGAGTTATATACTAATAGCCAGCCTCTAGATGAATTATGTACTGATACCCAGCCTCTAGATGAGTTATGTATTAATAGCCAGCCTCTAGATGAGTTATGTACTGATAGCCAGCCTCTAGATGAGTTATGTACTGATAGCCAGCCTCTAGATGAGTTATGTACTGATAGCCAGCCTCTAGATGAGTTATGTACTAATAGCCAGCCTCTAGATGAGTTATGTACTGATAGCCAGCCTCTAGATGAGTTATGTACTGATAGCCAGCCTCTAGATGAGTTATGTACTGATAGCCAGCCTCTAGATGAGTTATGTACTGATAGCCAGCCTCAAGATGAGTTATATACTAATAGCCAGCCTCTAGATGAATTATGTACTGATAGCCAGCCTCTAGATGAGTTATGTACTGATACCCAGCCTCTAGATGAGTTATGTATTAATAGCCAGCCTCTAGATGAGTTATGTACTGATAGCCAGCCTCTAGATGAGTTATGTACTGATAGCCAGCGTCTATTGAGTTATGTACTGATAGCCAGCCTCTAGATGAGTTATGTACTAATAGCCAGCCTCTAGATGAGTTATTGATAGCCAGCCTCTAGATGAGTTATGTCAGGATAATGTAACTGGGTCGGACATCATGCTACATGTCTGCGGCATGATGCCCCATCATTTGACATCACTATAAACTACCTCACTGCAGACATCGTAGCCATATGACTGAAAAATTGTTAAAAGCTACTAAAATCCTAATGAAGCAAAATTGTTTCTTTAATCAAGGTGTAAAACATGCGATAAGTTAGAAAACTTTCAAACACCTAAACAAATTTTATCAAGTCTCTGCCACTGCGACAATTTACTTAGCAAACGCGGGGACATTGGATTTACGCTCGGGACCTCCTTTCGGCTTGGCATTTGTTAATAATCTTTTAAACAAGTTTTATGTTTGGCTGTGTGTGATGTGGATTTTTAACACAGCTTTAACAATTTTCAGCCATATGGCTATGATGTCTGCAATGTGGCAGTTTATAGTGATGTCTAGCACGGGGGTATCATGACGCAGACTTGTAGCATGATGTCTCACCCAGTCACATTATCCTGACACCAGGCCGACAAGTCTTACAACTAACCTCTTAATGCTGAGTGCCAGGTGAGGCAGCTATTAATACCATATGTACAAGTCTTTGGTATGACTAGGCCGGGGATCGATTCCATGAACTGCCACATCTGAGATGGATGCTCTCACCAGTATGCCACTGGAGCGGTCCAAGTTTTTTTTAATGATATTCAGCTTCAAGTTTAATCTTTGATTGCGGCTGAATATAATTTACTGATCGTATAGAGATAGCTTTGATAGGAGGCAAGCGATTCGGAATGGGCGTATATTTGTGAATGCTGTCACAATGAAATTAATTGACTAGAAGCACCAGAGACACCGGTTACGTTCGATATAGTTCTGACAATAATATTTATTGGTGCACCTACAATGGTTGACATGGTCGTGATAACAGTCACACCATGACCAATAGTTGCTGCTTCAGCAAGACTGCAAATAGTATCTACGATCATAGTCCGAGTTTCCTTTGACCCTTGCCACGCCATGTTTGATATTTGGACATGTATATCAAAAATGATGTGGCAAGGGTTAGAGGAAACTCGGGCCACTACGATCAAACCCATGCATTTTTATTTCAAATTCAGCGCGATATTATTGGGAATTCCGTCTCGCAACTATTGCTCTGCTTCGATTTTTTTTTAAACGTCGGTATGACTGCAGGTCTGTCGTAGTTTGTGCATTATGGGCATCCTTTCACACAAAACAACTATTACGCCAGAACCTTTGACATGTATATATATATATATATATATATATTATTGATAAGGGTATTTCATTTTGTCAGACATTTCTATGGGCAGCCGTCGCCGCCAAAATTACATTAATCAAATGATCTGGTATGAAATCAAATGATTTAACCTAGCAAATGAAATGATCAATCCAGATTCCAAATGATGTGGTGTCACATGAAATGATTTAACGAACAAAACCGAATGATGCTTGTAAGTTTCAAATGACGTGGTATTAAATGAAATGATCAAGTGTGAAATAAAATGATTTAACCAAACAAACGGAATGATCAATTCAGATTCCAAATGATGTTGTGTGATATGAAATGATGTAGCATGAAATGAAATGATTGAACCCCAAAAATGAAATAATGAATTCAGATTTCAAATGATGTGGCGTTAAATGAAATGATCTGGTATTAAATAAAATGATTTAAAGAACAAAACGGAATGATGATATATGCTTCCAAATGACGTGCTATTAGATAAAATGATGTAGTCTAACATGAAATGATTTAACTCAACAAATGAAATCATGAATTTAAATCCCAAATCATCTGGTATTAAATAAAATGATTTAAAGAACAAAACGGATTAATGAAATCTGGTTGCAAACGATATATTATTAAATGAAAGTACGTAGTATGAAATAAAATGATTTAACTCAACAAATGAAATGATGAATTCTGCTTCCAAATGACGTAGTATTAAATGAAATTATGTAGTCTTGAATTAAATGATTTAACCCCAAAAATGAAATGATGTATTCAGATTCCAAATGATCTGGCATTAGTTGAAATGGTCTGAAGAGCAGAATGGAATGATCAGCTCATATTCCAAATGATGTGGTATTAAATGAAACGTATTGAAAGCAAACCATCTGATCAAACTACGAATCAACTAGCGTAAATCCAAACAATCACAGGGGGGCGCTGTTATCTATGACGTATGATGTCAGCACCCCGAAACAGAATCGACGGTCGTATTTACAGCATTCAACTGAGATTTTTGCATAGGACAGTTGCAGAGCAAAGCAAAGGCAAGTATTTCTTTTCGTATTTTATAAACAAGAGCCACGTTTTCCAATCAGCATAAAGTGATTTTATCCACATTAATGAATGTGCGTGTATTTGTTTTCTTTCTTCAAGTTCTGCGCGAGTTTCTTCTGCTTCAACAAAGCGAGATCTATCAACTAAAGAGATTAAATCTTGATTTTATTTGATCAACATGTCTCATGTTACCGGCCATACGTGCATAAGCATTATTCGTCCAAGTTCTATATGTAAGAAATCTTCTTTTTCCTACTGTTTTTTCTCTCTTTTTGTTTTCTTCTGGGATAATCGAAACTAATTTTATTAGAAATCATGATTCGCGACTCTTAGTGCATTTAAAACACCACACTTCTTTCCAAAAGTATTGAAATGGAAGGGGAGGGGGGCTTTGTCATACATTTTGAAAGACTAATACGTGACCAATAAACATTTGCCTTCTTGGAGTGTTTTATGGCGAAGAAGAAGCACATATCATGCTTGAATGAACCCAAAATTTAGCTAATGAGTACTGATGTATGAAAATAACAACGAAAGGCGATGGATACTAGATTATATCAAATTTAAAAAAAAAATAAAACAGCATCACCGATTTGTGAGTGATACCCTTAGGGTAATACATCAACGTAAATAAATCGTCATACGTATGTTGTATTATATATCAAAAACTTTCGCTGCTTTCTCCCCGAAAAGGGATTGAAATTTTCCATCAAGCAGACGTGATGGAAAAAGGGTTTGTGAAAGTGGATATTGTCATCAATCTATCGTTAAGATATGTCATTTTTTTATTTATTGTCATTAGTTCTCAACTGGACGGTTGCAGAATTCTTTCATAAAATCTCATTTACGTTCCATTTCTGATTAGCTTGTTCACTGTAGAGTCATGCTTCTTTTTACTATTATGTCACAAATTGTTTTATTTCTTTATTTATATATTTTCCCCTTTATTTTATTTTATTGTATTACAGTTTCAAGACTCTCACTTTCGAGTCCTGCTCCTGAATTTTCATTTTTCAAATATTTTGTTTGGTATGTAGTTATGCATGAGCCAAAGTGACCATGATGACGTTATTAATTACATCAGCTCATGCGGGTTCTATTTAGATAGCAAGCTTCAGTTGCTTTTGCCCTGGGATGGGATTGAAATTTTTTTTCCAACATATGGACATGATGGAAAATATGCAGATCAAAAGAATCTCTGGTGTAATTTTACTAGCAACCTAAGATGGCTTTCCGGAGACAATATGACTTTTTGGTTTGTTTATTTGTAGGCCTGATTAGGAAAATTGTTGGCTAAGTTTCATTAGCTCTTGATTTGCCCTATGTTTAAGATTTTTTTTTTATTTGGCTCTATTTCCTGATCATTTACTGCTAATTCTCCCCTGTGGTATTTAATATGAATCAATCGTATGTGTCCTTATGTTAGTCTCTTCTGCGTTAACCGTTTCTCATTAGTTTGTAGGTTGATGCGGGCACGCGTTTCGGTCCTGCTTTTCGGTCTTGCTTGGTAATTTAACCACCGCCTGCTGTCTTCTATTTGTCATCAGCTGGTGGGATTTCGGTCCAGTTTCTCCTTCACTTTGTTTTAGAGTAACGGTCAATCTCTCTGGCTGAAATCGATTTCCAATTATTTTCTTGTTGTGCTGTACTGTATGTACACCTTATTGTGCTGTAATGTGTGTACACCCTTATTGTGCTGTACTGTGTATAGTCTTAGAATTTTTGATGGGGTATTTATGTTTCCTTAGTGTTATGTAAAAAGGTTGTTCGTCAGATCCTGTTTTTTTTCTTCTTCGCCTTGCTCGAAGTTATTTCCTATGTATTTTTGTTTCCTTTGCTAGAGGTCGCCTAGGTCTCAGTATCTGTTATATGTAGTGGTGCTATATTGTGTGCATGCTATTTGATATATATGTTTGAGACATAAATTTTAGATTCAGTGTTATTTTTCCCAATTGTATTTCTTTTCTACTAATTTGGATTTAGGACCCGATATATATTATTATGTTATATTCGATTAAATTTTTTTGGTTTTCTGAATTCTGACGATAAAAAGGTGTACTATTTTTTATTTTCCTCTTTTTTTTTCTTCTTGGGAATTTTTTTATATATTGTTTTATTCTCGTGCTAATATGTGTCGTTTCTCGTGGTAGTTCTAGGAGTATCAATAGGTAGGTTACGCTCGATTCAAGGTCCACACCTCTATATTTTCATTGTTTCTCCTGAGTCGGGTTAGGCCTCCTTTTTATTAATTTATCTAAATATTTTATTAGAAAGAATCCAAAATTGTTTATTTTCCATCTGTGGGTCGGTCAAACCATACAGTACGTGAGTTGTATGGTTTTAAGATTGATAAAGAGTTAGTAAAATATTAACCTATGAATTAGCCCCTGTATCTTGTATTTATATCTGTACTTGGTCTCTTTATGTTCTACATGGGGTATTTTTTCAAAACTCTTTCACGTGCCTGTCCACTTCCCGTTGCGACATGTGATTTAGCCGCATGATGTCATAGTCTTTATTTTCCCCAGGTATATTTTGTCTATATAAAAGAAAGAAAAAAGAAGAAAAACAACAAAAAAAAAAGATAGAAAAAAATGAATCACTCTTTTTTTATCCCTTATACTTCTGTTTACCTCTTTATCACAATTATTTGCCCACAGGACATCATGGTGTCTACTATGTACTCTGTAATTTTGTATAATTTTTTTTATTTATTGCAGTCTTTATATATTTGATTTTTAATATCTCCTTCCTTTGCTTATTTCTTATATCACTTTCAATTTACATGTTTTCCTGCTCTCGCACTGTATCATTGTGTGTAGTTTACTAAAAGTGGCTTATTTTAAACAGATGACATTTTGTCGATACTCTGATCATGTCACGTCTCACTGCTGCCTCTCCTATCAACCAGGCATTGTGCATGTATTTCAAGCAGAGGCTTTGTATTTTTATGGAGCGTAATTTTGGTCCAGTGCCCCCATGCTCTTTTCCAGTTAATCTCTATGTTCTCCTGTTCTACTTTACATTTAGTGTTGTTTTTTTCTCCCTCTCTTAATGTATCTATATGTTAGTTTTTCCTCCTGGTCCCATAAACTTTTTATATCCCTATATTTGGTTAGTATTTCTTTGATATGTCTCAATTTTCTTGGTATTCCCCCCCCCCCCCCCCCCTCCAATCCGTTTCTCCTTGTGAACCCAAACCAGTAGATGTATATTCTCTCCCAAATTTGATGTTGGTATTGCTTTAATCTTTTTAAATCTATTTATAATATTTGCAGTCTTAATCAAAAATGGGGTTGGAGAGTGCTTGTCCTCCTCTCTTGTGCTCCATATAAAGTTTCCCTCTTGACGTAGCGTGTCTTATAATCACATATGTAATTAATAATCTCCTTATCTAGTTCTTTATAAATTTTTATTTTCTATGTCAATAGACTTGGTACTAACATTTATATACGCGTACATGTACGTTTTGGACACTTGGGCCCGTTCCATTAGACATAATGGCGAAAGTGCCCAGGTGTTCACATTCGTTTATAATTTATGTTTCATATTTTTATAGTTTTCTTGTTCTTCTCTTATCCAAAAATAAATGCACAATGCATTCACTCTTTCTTTTCTTTAAACTGTGGTGGTAATCCTGATTGATTTCCTCTCCAGCTCCCTATTTTCAGTATTAAAGTTTTTTCATGATTTATTTTTTACCCAGAGGTCTTCCCAAATTTGTCAAATTCCTTCACTAGATGTTTAAAGGAATTTTGATCTTTAATAAAGTTCGTATAATCGTCGGCAGGATGTAGCATTTTTATTTCGTACTTATAATTTCAATTGCTGTCAGTCTAATAGCATAGATAGCATTCCACATAGTCTGGAGTTATGTTTTCAGCAATCTCGTGATTTAAAAGTGATATTTTAAAAATAACATACGAACGTCAGGGCCGGACCTAAGCTTTTCCGGGGGAGAGGGAGCAAACTTGTTATTGGGTTAAGCGAAGGTGCGAAGCGCCAAGCCTTTTAGGGGGTTCCGGATGCATGCCCCCCCCCCTACCCCGAATTTTTTTTTTCAAGGATGCAAAATGCTGCAGTCTGGTGCTATCTGAACCTTGAAAAAGGGATCTAACAAAAGTGACTAAAAACTGCAATGTTTTAAAAACACTAAAAAAAATATTTAAAAAAATTAAAAAATTCGGAACCCCCTTTGCATCTTTTATCAAAAGCAGAGTATTTTTTTTAAAGAGGGGGTGGGGAACGGCCCCCTGAGCCCCTATAGCAGGTCCGGCCCTGAACGTGATTCATGTTGAATTGGAATAACACTGTAATATTTAGCATTTCTCACAATTATTCACTCGTTGTTCCAGGAAAAACAATGTAACACATGTATTACACATGTAATAGCTTCATTACTTGCGATGAAAGTGTGATTTTATAACTATTTAAACATTGTATCACTTCCAGTTCATTGCCTCTTCAAATCAACACAATTCCATTGCCTGCAATGACAAATGAACGCAATCGACTCTAAAGACAGTTTTGCCATTCTTGATAATGGGGTACGTTTTGAATTCCATTTCACTCTGATGATATGTTACCACAAAAATGAATTCTGGCTCAACAGGATTGGCGTCGTTAGTAAACTTTATCATGGAAGAATTGAGAAAATGTAAAGAGCGTATGTCAAATAGGATGGAAGCAGCGAAAATTATAAGGACTCAGGTACGTAGAATTGAGATTTTAATGGAGGACTCCCTGCAGGATGTATCAGTGCCTGTGGAAGTGATTGAGCTACTTGGACAAGCTCGTAGCATCCTTGACAAAACCGATATTAATTCTATGCCAGTCAGCGAAGACCACCAGTACAGAGCCTCGCAAGTCTATACTGGGCATAGGGGCAGACCTCTTTATGACATAAGAAAGGAACAACTACAATTTTTCATTGGTAATTTCTTTACTCAACTGACACACTAACATGCTGTATACAGTAAAACCTGTCTTGAAAGACCACTGCTATGTGAGACCACCTGTCTTGAGAGACCACAATATCAGTGCACAAATTTATTGATTATATAACATCGTGACCTGTTATGAGAGACCACCTGTCTTGAGAGACCAAAACTTTGGGGTAAAAGAGTTGGTCTTTCAAGACATGTTCTACTGTATTATATGTACATGCTCCATTGTTATCCCCTAACACATATTCAGTGTGTACTGCTTCCAACTTCTTTATTTCTCTGATGTTCATGTTCAATATTTGATACTGCTTCCGTATGCAAGCAAATATCATTTTAAAGCGTTGATAGTTTTCAATATTGTAAGACATGACATTCTTTCTTTAGTATCATTAAAAATGTACATGTTTAATATTTAGTGACCAAATTGAGCTAATAAAAAGGACAACTCTTGTATACATATGTAAGAGACATGTAACACCAAAAATTTCCGTAATTACTGAAATTATTAAAGACGGTGAACTACATTATCCCTGTTGCTTAAAAACAGACTTGCCTATGCTAATATGGCGACTATGTTACTTACAAAAGTCCCGTTTGATTCGAAACGCCAACAAAGTGATAGTGCATGGCACTCTAAAGTGACAGTCAGGTTAGACATTATGAATAAAATGACTACGTTTTGTTAATGTTTTGCTTTGCTTCATGTTGATGCCTTTTCGTTTTAACATCGGTGTGTGTGTGTGTGTGTGTGTGTGTGTGTGTGTGTGTTGGGAGGTTTGCAAGTAAATGGGAACATGTACCAATATTTTAGTCCTTCAAGAACCATGTATTGAAATTTAATATATAGTACTGTCAAAGATTTAAAATGATATTCTACAATCTATACTTTTACCGTACATTATAAGAAAAATTGTGTTTTCTTTGGTTTGTTTGCATGATTCTTTCATGTAGTGCACTTTTTCAAAATTAATGGAATTATTTCATAACGCTAAACTTTTATCAAGTGGAAAAAAATATAGGATATTATTAAAAACATATATCCTATGCGTCTGAAAATAACCATTGCTGTTATTTTCGTTTTAATTAAATAATATTTTTATTAGCAAATGCTGTAAAACATTATTTAAAAAAAAATGTCTGACAGTTTATATTCATATGGTATTTGCATCACTTAATAAAACGTCACACGTGATTGGGCCATCTCATCGTGCTTCGACCTCATGCATTTTATTTACGTCAACTGCTTTCATGCATCAGAATTACACGCGCAGTTTGACAATTATTATTTTATTTTCCTGTTTGAAAGGTTATTCATTGGATATTTGGAATACAAGTTAAATGGCTAAGTGTTCAACGTGTAATAATAATTATACTATATACCTTATGATGTGTACAAACGTTTACCCACGAACTCAGATGATTTTGAACTGTCGTGATCGCACTTGGGCTCCAACGTTTTCCTGGTGCAAATTTTGTATTATCATACACATATAATTAAAATGTGTATATAGTGATTGTTAATGTTTTATATACGCTGAAATGTTGTGTTTTAGACCTTACTAACCGATTTATATTCTCTCTATTATATCCACATAACATAAACCTTTCAATGGAAAATCTTTCTCGTGCTTTGGACAATTATTTGCAATAACGTCTGTATTAATTTTTCTACAGAAAATTACTTTACAACAGGAGATATGGCAAGTTTGCTTGGGGTAAGCAGGAGGACTGTAGAGCGGAGACTAGCAAACTTCTGTTTGACTCGTGGATACGATTCAGTGATATAAGTGAAAATGAGTTAATATCGATGGTGCATTCAATAATCAACAACTTTCCTCGTTCAGGTAAGAGTTCTTTATCTTCAACTAAATGACTTCTCTGTGTACAGTAAAATAGTTGTAATATATGTTCATTGATTTGAATATTGATATGTAAGGTTTGACATTTTTATTGTGGATGGGGCTTTGTTTTTCCGCAACTGTTTCTAAAGATCAATTACCGACTCTAGCTTTGTAATGACTCCTGGTCATCTTTCCATACAGCGACTTTGCCCAACATAGCCCAATCGCCGACTAAAAGATAATTATACAATAACTGACGTGTGTTAAAAACTCTTTTTATTTGCAACAAGAATGGTATTTAAAGATATTAAAGGAGACCAGAAATAAAAAAATTCCTTTTATGTATGTAATTCTTGACAAATTTTAATTAGACTGTACTGTTTGTAAATTCAATATCATGGGCTGAAGATACCACGATTCCGTAAATTGCCGATTTATGAGTCGACAGATCACGTGGTCCCGTTACGCAATACTAGACATTCCTCAAATGTAAATAAAAATGGCAAGCGAGACAAACATGAGGAAACCAGATTTGGTTTGCACTTTTAAAAGTTGAATCTTCTTCCGAGATATGCGAACTACATTACCCCTGCTGCTTTTAAACAGACTTGCCTACGCCAATATGGCGACTATGTTATTTAACAAAAGTCCCGTTTGATTCGAAACGCCAACAAAATGATAGTCCATGATTTTTATCTGACCTCTTTTCGTTTAATCACTGATATTTAAACTGCCAAAGGGATATTTGTTTATATCAATTCCAATCATTACAGATTACCTTTCATACATTATACGTGTAACAGGCATGGGTTGAAAGTTTTTGGTTTTAAATAGTATTTTTAATTTTTTAAAGATTACTGAAAATTATGTTTTCTCGAAACAAGACCGTGTCAGGGGTTAAGAATCTGATTTTTTTTAAACAAAGTTTCCATTTGATTAAAGTCAGATCTCAATTTCACATTGGACAGTGGTGATATGATTTAGATTGTGATCTTGAAAATACATTTACTCATTTCATCATCATGATAGGTGACGGGCTGTTATATTTTTTTATTAGCAATGATGGTGAAGATAATATATCTGGAATTGACTGTTGCATTTTGTGGTCATTTACTCGGCCTTCTGTCTATTTTCGTAACATATACGTTCAACACTTTTCCATGATTTAAAATATCCATTGGTATGTCTGGAACAGTTTTAACTTTTAGTATAGAGCTGCTATTTTTCCGGATCCCTCTAGTAACATTCTTTTGTGAAATGTAATGAGCACGGAGTGTTGTATTGTGTTGCATTGAAATAGACTCGCTTGTAATAATGTATCCCTACATTCTTTATGCCTTTATCGTTTCGAAAAGAGAAAAAAGTGTTGTCCACAGCCTTTTTTTAATGTGCTATTTACACCCGTAAGCAATACAAAATCGCCAGTCGGGCTGCTACGAGTCGCTATGACGTCACATCACGAGGTTAACCGAATAGGTGCGGAAATTTTGCACACAAGATCGCGGAAATTCAGCTCACAGAACATATGCCAATATTTAAATATTGGCATTGTGGTCACATATGATACTTCAGAATAAGGTTTCCTTCTATTGCGTTGTTTTTATTATTCTGTATTTCCATTGCTTTCTGGTCTCCTTTAAAACATGATCAGTGCTTTCTTAAACTGCCGGTGATTGTCATAGACTACCAAGTGCAGTTAGATTTGCATGTAAAGCTTTAAGGCATTTGACTGTCTTGAAAGTATTGGTCCGAAGTTAATCAGATTCAACAAACAGACGATCTTGCATACATTTATCCTATTAAATTTCAAATTCAGTCAAGTGGTCTGCTACCTCTGCAGCGATCTGGACACTACTAAGCTTGAAAAATACAACAAAAGCATGCTTATAGGTGTGAGTATGATTATTTACACAAGCATTTATCATTAACTCTTAAGGCGAAAGTGTGCAACTTAGATCACGACTTTATAGAGACTTTCACATTCTGAATAATTGGACGCTTCCCAATGTTTGGATACATTTATAGGTTTTTAGAATAAAATAAATATATGTATATAAATACAATTTTAGATAGTAAATTATTTTAATTGCCCCCAAAATGAAAACCTCTTTGTATGGCAAACAAATAGTTTAGGTTTGCAACTGTCATTCTGTGGAAAGAGACCAATACAATTTTAATTCATTTAGATCCTTACTTATATCCTGGAATAATATAAAGACTGTAAATGTTATATCTGCAAATAAATAAATAAGTTTTTTTAAAATGAATTCAATGCTTGTAGTCATGTTTTAAATACTTGTTTCTTTAGGTTTAAAGACAATCGAAGGTCATCTCATTTCAAAAGGTGTCCATGTACAAAGAGATAGAATAAGGAGAGCAGTTAGAACTGTAGATCCGGTTGGACAACAATTGAGGCAGTTACGGTGTATAGAGCGAAGGGTTTATTCACTTCCGTCCCCTCTTGCCTTGTGGCATATGGATGGCAATCACAAACTGATACGGTAATGTTCCACTCAGTTACATGACATGCGCAAACATTAAAGTTGTGTGTAATCTCTTATTGTCAGTACCCAAAGTTTTGTTAATTTAATATACTAGGTCCCGAAATTCTAAAATTAAAAGACACATAATTGTGTTCCAAATTTTCTATATCTTGGCATCTCCAAGATAAAACCTTTTAATTCTGAACACATTTAAGGAAAAAAAGTTACAGCATAAAAAAAATCAATCAGTTCTCTTAAATAGTTTCGGACGTATATCATGAAACTTCGGCAAGGACATCACAACATCAGATCCATCAATGGAAGTTAGTTACTTGTTAATGTAAGTATTAGCTTAATCCGATATTTAGGATTTTAACATGTTTGGGAGATAAATATTAATAAGCTTGGAACAGAAACAGCTTCAAACATTGGTACAGTTGAAACTCGCCTGTTATTCCAAGTAATGCAAGCTATTACTCCATTTGTGTAAACAAAGCACAGGCCGAAATACAATTTACCTGCATTGGTTATAAATATAAAGACAAGAGAGAAATATTATTTCATATTTTTGAGGAAACTATGTTTGATGTTCATATGGACATCAATATGTTTTTTTGTCATTTAGTATTCATGTTTAATTAAGAAATTACACCAATAACTATGAATCTTACAAATATCTGATCAATACAATGTTTAATAAGAATGAATCAAGAATGTGTTGACATTCAGTTGCTTACCAAACTTAATAGGAACACTTGGAGATTTTCTTCAGTTATAATGCATTTCTTAGCTACTTTCAAATATCTTAATAACTGCAATTTACATTTAACACTTACATATGTGGAGTGCAAGCTATGATGGACGACATTCGAGAGTGAGAGATCAAGCAATATGTCAGTGATCTACTTTATATTAGCTAACAATACGTGCGGTGTTATCATTGTTATAACCATCCCTTGCCGGAAAAACAATACATTTTCTTGTCTCATATAACGCGGAAAGCGATATACATATATTCTGCAGATGGCGTTTTGTAATACACGGATGCATCGATGGTTTCACAAGGCTTATTGTCTACCTAGCTTGCAACTGTGATAATAGAGCTTCAACCGTTTTAAACCATTTCACTAAAGCCGTTTCCAGATGGGGCCTTCCTTCCCGAGTAAGAGGGGACATGGGTGTGGAAAACCGTGAAGTTGCTCAGTACATGCTCTCACACCCTCGTCGGGGCCTTAATAGGGGAAGTTTTCTAACTGGAAAAAGTGTCCATAATTCGAGGATAGAGAGGCTATGGCGTGATGTGTATAATGCTGTGCTTTCTTTATTTTATGAGCTTTTTGTGTCATTGGAAGTCAATGGCTTTTTTGATCCAGATTCGGAGAAACATGTCTTCTGCTTGCATTATGTGTACAAAAATGTGATAAATGACAGACTATTCAAGTTTATGAATTCATGGAACAATCATAAATTGAGAACTGAGAACAACAAGACTCCCTGCCAGCTATTTATACTTGGACTGCAGCGTATATTTAACGAGAATCAAGTAATTGCTAACGAATACTTCGAAGAATTAGATCAGGTGAGAAGCTTGTCGCATATTAAGCAATGTGGCATATTGGTAAAGAAAGAAACCAGCATGACAAGCGATTTAAAACTGGATACTATACAATCTGCACGCTCCTTAAAATGTCTACCATTATTTTATCAATGTCTGTGTGTGTACTTCTAATTGGCAGTGTATGTGATTACCAGAGTCATAACAAATGACTACAACTTCACAATGTAGAAAGTACTTGTATTTTCAAAATATATTATATCAAGATCATAAAAACATACCAAATTTACAATCGGCAAAACATTACAATAACAATATAAAGAAGCAAAATTCCATGCATGTCAATAAAAATAGCAATTAAAGGACATCTGATTGTAACATATCTGCTTTATATAAAATAACAGACAGTATTCGACAAATTTTATAGAGTTTCAGAAAACTGTTTGTCCAATATCGAGGAACAATTTCTTTTAGCACGGAAAACTTTCACGAGTTTACCATGCAGAGATCAAATTAAAAATTCGTTTTTGTCGGTTCTGCAAGACAGTATATGCTATTCTCTTAGCCTAACATTTGTTGGTGATATTTGGAAGTTATAACTGAGCCACCGTAGCTCATTCTCTTAAACTAATTCATTTCTTAATAGCCAAACTTAATTGTGTCTTTGAATTGTTTTTTTATTACAAGAAAATGAATGAATACATTGCAGACAAAATAGTTTTTGTTTCTTCATTTAAGACGCTCTACCAGAGTATGGAATGGATCCAGATGCACCGTTACCTTAGCCAAGCGTTGAAGACAATATCGACGTGCCATCAATAGAGCTACTTAATGAAGAACAGTTGCATTCTTTCAATGCCAAAATGCGTGGAATTAACGTAGCTAACCTTTCTGACACTGAACCATATTTGCATGCTTTAGATTCTGTAGACGAGGTTTTGGAAGTTTGAAGTCGATAATTCATGTATTCTACTACATTTCCGGTGATTATATGGGGTGATTTAACTTTCTGCAATTGCTTAAAGCAGTATTTTAAACGTCTGTTACAACTTTCTTACAATCCTCTATTTTTAATTAAATTCATCTTAACTCCCTATTTGAAAGATTACAAATGTATTAATAACATAATTGTGTTCCTTATTCAATAGACTGTGATGTAAATCAGCTCTATGTTTAAATTAATAAAGTAATAATTTGCGCAAGACTTCGTCAACTGAAATCGTAGTATCAAATCTACTCTTACTAGGTATGTCCGACTATACCAAAATCTTATTTAATAGTGTTGATATTTGTTTAAATTATGACAATCCAATAAGCAGTAATAGAACATGCTTTAGATTTAATTCATCTGAAATCTCCGCAGAGTACTCATCTTACCTGTATGATATTATTTATTCGTATTTATACAGATTCTGTCAGCATTATCGAGCATTCTTCTGTGTAATTCAGGGATAGAACTTTCCGTTCTGTTTGATGTATATTATTGTAATCCTCCATGATTGATTATATATGTATCCTCATTTTTGTCTAAGTTAATTTCAATCAATGGAAATGTCACTTACAATAGTGGAGGCAGTATTTTAATAAATAAATACAAAGTAAATAATTTATTTATCAACTGAAATTTGTGTTCTAGTTATATCTTTAAGTTTCTTTCAGTGTAATCAGTATACATGTAATGTGTCCTCTTGTAATTAAACGTAAAATGCGTCAATCTTTCTTAACAGCTATGTCCGCGCGCGTTTCTCCGAGAACTTAATTAAGTGCCGACCGTGTTTTGATAACTTGACTTGTGGCAGTATTTGTTGTATTCAAATTTAGTGACCCCTGTCGTATGTCGTGTGAACTCGCTTCATTTGATCAATCGAACACTGTTATAAATGTTATTGTGTATGTAACATAAACTACCTTAAATGGGCATTAGACTCATGAAGAAAATAAAAGCATTATTATCGACGTGATTGTAAAATGTGGATTCAGTCAGAAATTGCTTTTTTTTTCATTTCCTATCTCCAAGCAGATTTTGACTGAGGTGAAAAATGTCAGATTACATTTTTCCGAAGTATTCGTTCAGAAATGCATAGTCAAAAAAGGAAAATAATGCAATATCATCAGGTAAATGTCCAAAAGGTAAATAAAGGACATTTATACAAGTTGAACTTCTAGGAAGCATACTTCCATCATCAAAAAATTCAATCTTGGGTGGCATGTAGTATCCTAAAACTGGTATCTCTGAAGATGCCGTCACAAACTGTAATATTTTCTCCAATGTAACTTTGGCTTTCTCCGTTCCTCTTCTACCACCTATAAAAGACAATACAATATATATATATATATATATATATATATATATATATATATATATATATATATATATATATATATGGAATAACGCGAAAACCAGCAGATTTTGTAAAATTTAACAACCGATTAGTTTCCCTATAATACGAAATGAAAATTTTAAAAAGAAAACTTGCAGTATAGTGAAATGGATACCAACTATTCATAAATGTTTTATCCCAAGGCCAAAGATATAAACTAATCGGAGTGAATTCGAGTGTAATTCAAGTTTTGAATGTGCATACTGAATGCCGTTCACAGTGCGGTGAATACAAACATAGGGGATGGTGGTTGCGTGCTGAAGAGTGATTCTTCTAGCATTCTGTTCAGGACTGGGTTTCATACAATAAACATTACAGCAAGTTTGTTATTTAATAAAATTATAATTGTTGTTTTCACATGTAGCAAACCTAGCTAGGTGCCACAAAGAAGGACTGAACATATTGTTTTGCAATAAGTCGTAGAAATGTGAATGTAAAATAAGAAACTGTCCACCTCTATGTAGAGGCTATATAAACCTTTCGCATCCAACGTCTTTCAAAATGTGTATAAACTGGAGTCCTAGTAATCGTGATAATCTAACACAACATAGGTACAACGGACTGAACACAGATATAATTTAGATAGTATGGAGTAATAATTCAGGAGTAAACATGTAATATCATTATATTAATAATAATCTTTAAGAAACTACTTCAAATATAACCATGGCGCAAACGAAAAACATTTACCCCATATTGCATTTTGATAAATGTATATCTATAATCTATGAACTCAGAACTACCTCTTTCTTGTTATCTCTACACATGTTATTATATATTTACCTGAAACTTCTTTAAGGTATGCTAGGAATTTCTGATATGTAGCATCCTCCTTTAGTCTTCTGTTAGATCCGATATCTGAGAATACTGGTTTTAGGATATGGATCAATTTTCGCTGCGTCAGAGTTGACCTTGCAGAAAGCCTGAATAGATATTTAACACACGGCTTTCGGCGCATTAACTGAAAAGTAACATTTCAATACATCAAAAGTTGTAATTGACCCAAACTGTTTGATTGGCAAGGTTGCAATAACAAAAGCGACTTTGTACCATAACTTCTTTTTTGCATATAAGACTATATTATCAGTTTGATTCTTATCCAGTTATGCGCATCTTCAGTTTACCTATCAAGAATTGGAAAATATGAGGGGTACTAAATTTATAAAGCTTGATGAGATTAGCTGATATTCACATAATCTAATGCATGATAAACTTATGCTTTTAAAATAACCTTCACAATGTTTACAATCATTATTTAATAAACAAACTATGTAGTATATTGTTGTCCCAAAATCACTGCCAAGATTTTTAGTGTATAATGATAAGAGGTTACAAGAGTTGTATAGGTCAAGGTTACAGCTGCAGGTTTGGGAAAGTTTAGATATCCATTTGTGCTTACATCAACAAAACCAAGCCGATTTAAGCCATCTCTAAATTGTTCCTGGACTGGTGTTAAGTTGTGGGACAGGAGCGTTTCTAATTCTTCTTCTGTTAGGAAACATGGTAGAGGCCCGTTCTGCATCAATGACAAACCTAAAAATATTGTTAACAAGAATAGAAAAGTACCAAAGATGATGCGCGTGTGATATTAAATGAAATATATATTTAAACCAAATGAATCATTATAGTCATATATAGTGATAATGAATGATACCTTTTCTTCTCCCATCGATCCTGACCAAATTGTTATCAGTCCTACCAGTTCTTGACCTATATGGATTTAATCTCTGTGCAAAACAAAAAGAACATGTGCATAGTCTAAATGTACCGAAAAAAAGATGATGTTGGGTTTTCTCATATAACAAAAGATGAAGCCTAGGACATTATATTTATGGGGAAATCAATAACATTTTATGGTGATAATCGTTTACTCTTTTATTGAGGAAGACCTATTTGATACACTAGGCTTTTATGAGTGTTATAGGGCTTATGTGTACGGAGACACACTTTATGAATCATAATGTTTAATTAAAGTTTAGCGGATATTATATTTGTACACATTAGCAATAAGACATTAGCTTGTTACGGAATGGGCAAAACTATAAATTAGTCGGTGTTAATACTGTAATTGTTTTTCGCATAACATTTAATTCAGTTTAGTTGCTGTTGAATCTACAAAACTTAATTAAATTGATAAAATGGGACAGTTGCAACAAATTAAGTTAAATTCAATTATAAAATCTTCGTGGCATCAACTGCTCAGGATGACAGAAAGAAAGACGAAACACCGTGATGACAATGATGTAGTTCATAGAATTAAAAAGTGCAAAAAGGAGAAGTTTGCTAACAAGTTTATACCATTGTTCTACTAAACAAGCGCCTGTGTTCCTCCGATACCTATGAAGATGATGTCCGACTCGCAGATGAACCAGATGCAGAGGATGTAAGTGATGATGAGGTGGAGGAAATCTGGTCTGCGACCCTCCTCAAGACAGATATGGCCTCATCAAGGTTTGTACTCATGTCTGAATTAAGAACAAAATTGGTAATAGTTATGGATCGCCATAAACAGTACTTGCGTGCAAGCTGCTTGTATGAATCGTTTTCTGTTCTGTAATATCAATGAATTGGTTGTCACAATGAGGAATACACGCGCACATGCATGCGTGCGTGTGTGTGTGAGTATGAATGTTTGTATGTTTAAATTTGCATTGTTTGCTTGTAGTTTTGTTTTAAAAACTGTATTACACTTTATACAATTGTAATGTAATATTGTATGTTGGACTCAACCCTGTAAAAATTCAAGTTCATTTTATATTCGACTTTAATTACTGATTTTTTTTCTTCAAATCGGATAATAAATACGTAGAATAGGGTTGACAAAGTGTCAAAATTGGAGTGCTCATGGCTAGAAACGTGAGGTCTTGGAAGTGGTTAATCTGTAGGTAACTCTTGAGTTACTGTAGTGAACATAATGGCATTCACTTTCGACGATTGAGGAGACCAGTATATAAATGCTTTACATAGTGAACAAAGCTCCTGAAGACAGTTACACAAAGGTACATATGAACTATTTTGTGTAAATCCTGTCTAAATCTAAGGATTAATGTAAAGATGCGGATAAGTTGTAATGTTGTCTGATACAATGAAGAGAGCAAAGGCCTCGGCGACTTTTGGTTTGTTTTACTAAGATTCTTCATATAAAACATGTTAGTGGGGTCTTGATGCTGAAATTTTGCACAATTCGACGTGGACACGAAGGATTTTAAACTGCATAAGAAAGATTGTTGGTCAACTGCATACAGTAAATCGCATACATACGAAAGTCGTGAATATTATTCTTCACTTAGTAATGAATGTTTAATTCCTAGCCCTGTTAATTATATTTTTCTTATTTATTAAATAATGGCAAATGTTTCCTTGTAAATTAATATGTATGTATGTATGTATGTATGTATGTATGTATGTATGTATGTATGTATGTATGTATGTATGTATGTATGTATACAACACATATACAAATAATTACAAAAATGCTGAAAAAAGACAGACGATCCTTACAAAACTGGGAACATGCCGTTATAACAAGAAGACACAACGAAAGGTCATACTCAGTTCGCACCAAAGATGGTACCATTTATCGTCGAAATAAACGTCAGCTCATGAAAACTAACAAATCACAGCCCCTGCATTGTAATATAAATGCGCCCTGCTCTCAGAATGAAAACAGACTGTATACAGCTGTAATATTTCCCGAATGCCAGTATGACAATTTCACAGTCAATGGAATCTCAATATTTCAGTTAAAGTACGCCTGAGCCTGATGCAACAATCCCACAAGATTGACAGAAACTCGGATATTACACACGTTCTGGAAGGCTAATAAAACCAACGATAATCGAGTCAGTGTAATATAAGTTCTTTAAACCAGTACATATCTCTGATAAGAAACAGTTGTGAAATGGGAGGGGGGGGGGATGTTGATCCTCGGTACTCTCCCCAGCACATAGCTGGTTCGAGTTGATTGAGGAACACCGTCGGTTAGCCAATAGTGTCTATGATATTGTGTTTGTACTCCCTGTCCACCCATGAGTGTAGATATGGTGTATATGTCTATGTTATTTTTATTTATTTCAAAAAAAAATTTTGATGACGGTTAATCGTTGTTTTGTTCGTCAAATGTATTAAGTTTTAATTTACCCACTAAGGATTTCAGACTGATAATACTCTCCATCTCAAGTTAGAGCTATCTTGTGACATATAATCTCCACTAGAGCTGAGGAGAATATTGATTTCTTAACAATCTGATTCCTGAACTTAGGATCGTACTCTTTTCCCATAGAACTATTAAGTTCCAGGACCAATTTCCTCTCCTTTTTAGGATAGGATTTATTATTTATTACCCAGTTGACATTGCCAGAGTCATTTGTCCATTGTGTGTGTATTTTGTATTTTTAAATTGTATGGTGTAAGATGTTTTTGTATGGACAGCACTATTTAAATCATATTATAAAGTTATCAACTATGTAAAATTTTATCGTGAAATTTTGAAAATTTAAGGATACAAGATTAAAGATCTAAAGGTGCATTTTATTTATATATTTTATTTGCAATTGTTTTCTAAGATTTCTCTTTATATGCTATGGCATTTCCAAGATACTTATGTCTAGTATCGTTGTGTTTTAACGTTGTCCAATCGGTTATCCATGTCCATTGCAGTTGTTATCATGTTAACCAAATTAGTGTAGATTAGACTGGTTTTTGAAATTCCGGAGAAGTTGTAAAATAACCACTCCAAAAATTCTTTATATATATTGCTGTAGTAGCATAAATCAAAGTAATGGAGAGAGTATAAATACACAATATATTTCAAGTCATAGATGTTAAGTTCTGTTCAGGCAAATTGATCAGTCCTACATCTTTCAGTTAGGTTACTTGAAATAAAGTTTTAGTTATAAAATGAAATTTGATAATAGTTTAAAGTAAACCATTCAAGTACATATGGGTTGTTAACTTTATAGGGCCTTAGCTCTACGTGTTTGATGGCCTCTATATGCAGTATCATTAGAGGCAAGAGATAGACAGAAGAAGTAATATATGAGAAATTTTCCACTGTTGCTTGTTTGTAGACTGTAGGTGGCAGCAAGAGCACTATATATGTAAGTTTATTTATCATGTGAATATTAACTTTTATATCAATTTGTAGTAGTTCAGTCACGTGTTATTTATACTTCTCATAGCGTGTGAATGAAATTCCATCAGCTAGATTTCATCACGTGACATATAAGTTTTACTTTTGTCTTAAGAGACATTTTAGTTTAAAGTTTTGTAGTGATTATTTATTGTGGGTTTAATATTCGTTACAGTTCTTATTATTTTTGTAAACTGTATACCAACAGTTGGAATTCGGTCTACCTAGAGCGTGTTAGTGAGCCAGCTTCTAGGGGTCAAATGTGGTTTTGTTTCTAGCCAAAGTTATACATGTACATTGTGAAATCAGATACTCTCAGATAAAAAGACTGAGCCGAGAGAACCGTCATTAGTGTGTCACGGTGTATCGTTTTGTTGATAAACACAGACGGTGATTCAAGATAATGACCAGTTGTATACATTAAATATCGTTTTGTTGATAAACACAGACGGTGATTCAAGATAAGGACCAATTGTGTGCATTAAATAGCAATCAAGCAAGCAACAAGAATTTTAAAAAAATGTAAAATGCATTCTCAGTCTGTTGCAGAAATTTATTCGTTGATCATTGTAATATTTGCTGTCAAAGACGCTCTTGATTTTGATATGTTAATTATAATGGCTCATGATTAATTTAGACAGTTTATTAAAGTGTATTAAAACCTTCATCTTTGTAAGAAGAGAGATGTAACATTATACATGGTAGCTGACCAATCAAAACCCTCTGTGCATGAGTCATATTTCCACTGGTACCATCAAAACCATAATAGAGTACATACATATTAAAGGTCTGAATAGTGCTATGGTACTAATACACCAGGAAAAGTCTTTAACAGAGTAGAACAAAACTATCTATACAAGACACTAGAGAAATTTGGTTTTGGAAACAATTTTCTAAATTGGACTAAAACCCTGTACAGAAATATCAACTGATGTGTACAGGTAAATGGAACAAGAACGGAAATATTTGAAATTTAAAGATCAGTGAGGCAGGGATGCCCACTGTCTAAGCTATTATATGTAATATCAATAGAATTACTTAGTATTAAAATTAGGAAAAACCAAAGGATTAAAGGAATCAGGGTTCCAAATATTAAAGAGGAGGTAAAAATGCTACAACTTGCTGATGATTGCACTAACTTTGTACAAGAAAAAAATTCCTATGATGAATTGTTCAAGGAATTTAACCAATTTGGTAAGGTATCGGGTTCTAAAATAAACCCCGGCAAAACAAATATTTTTGTTAGGTTACTGGAGAGGTAAGCGACATGGGCTTCCTCTTCCCTTAATTAAAGACAGAGTTAAAACATTAGGAGTAAATTTTGGGGAAAGTGAGAACGAACAAAATCTCAAAGAAATCAGGGAGGAAATACAAGATAATATAAAAATCTGGGCACTCACGCCACTATGCCTTTTGGAACGGGCACAAGTAGCAAATAACTATATGTATGTGCACCTTAATTATAAATTAAAATCGTTAGACATATCAAACGCAACGCTTAAAAACATAGATAACGGAATTATCAAATATTTATGGGCTTTTAAAATGCACTACATAAACAAAGAAATACTATACAGGGAAGAGAAGAGGGGAGGCCTAGGCCTCCCCCATTCAACCCTGATTAAATACACCAACATTTTAAACAGGTTTAAGGAACTTAAAGCAGAGCCAAAAAAATAGCTTGGCAAGGTCTCTATATATATTTCTACGGGTTCTCCATGAAGCAGAGAACGGACATATACAGAAACAATAAACTAAATAAGTTAATAGAGGTGCCAAGGAAATTAAGATCCATAAAATAATTGTTACTAAAATATAGAGACGCAAAAGAATTATGGGAAATTGACACAAAATCAACATACAAATGGATAACATAGAACAGAAACACATTACCGTAGATTGGGATAGGACCTGGGGAAACTGGGTCAGACTTAAATCACTTAAAATGAAAAGTATCCTGTTCAAATACATGCATGATGCGTGGTTGACAGGAGACCTCGGAGTGCGACAGCATATGGTCAGAGTATCGCCAAAATGTCCATTGTGTAAAAATCTACTTTTTAAAAAAATTCATACTATCACTAATTGTGAAAAAAATAAAACAGAAATAATTGAAATCATTGGAAAAATTAAAAACACAGCAATACAATAACAATCAATTTTTTTATTTTGATGGGATTTATAACACTAAACTACGGGATGAAATAGCAGAGTACATAGTTAGGAATATGAGAGCATGCGGACAGGTATTGTCATAGAAAAAAAAAACGTTAGATAGAAGGGAAACAGGACCCTCAAGAGGATACTGGTGACCTACAAATAAAATAAGAAAATGTACAGATCTAGTTTCGATCAAAGTAGTCCTATTGGATAAATAAGGAAGATTAAGGAAGATTACAAAACATGGAATATAATAGTACAACTCTAAAACAATAAGGTTGGTAGCAACCATTTAAAATGAAACTTAATTACACCATGTTTTGTACCAAATTGAAAAGGATGAAAATGTTTTAAATTTTAAAAATATAAGAAACAAAGACCGTTTAGTGGTCTGTTTTAAAAAAAAATAGAGAAAATTATACAACTAGGAAATTTGATATAGGACGGCTATCCTAACAAGACACAATATATATATATATATATATATATATATATATATATATATATATATATATATATATATATATATATGTGTGTGTGTGTATACTTATAGCACATACAAATAGCACAACACAAATAGCACACAAAGGATATAGGGAACCCCTAGCCAGGGTTAATTCTGAAATTTTAAAGGAGGCAGGAGACCCATGATGGGCCTCAAAGCCCGGGACACCCCTCCATAGAAACATTAGGGACTAAAATATCCCTCTATTAGTATATAATCCCGATGGGAAAAAATTAAGGTTAGGGTAAAGTTGAAAAAAAAGTCTAAAAAACACAAAACATCACATCAGGTGGAACACACACATACATAAACATAGTTTTTCAAGTTTTTTTAAAAGGGGGCGGGGTGCCCCCCCCCCCCCAAAAAAAAAAGAATATTAAAGTTATTGATAGTTAGAACACGACGTCTCATCTTATGTTTTAACGCAATACCACAACACAGTGTTAGCCTAATTCTAATTAGCTTTAAATATCACTCAACTGTTCTTGACAAAGAAATTAATGAGACATGCTACACTGGTCTAGAACTGAATAACATCAACAGCTGGTTGATGTTATACCCTCACAGGGTTTAAGATCAATGAGAAAAATAGTTTGATGGCAATCATGTATCTGCAGCTTTACTGGTGTGTTGTAATTAATAAATAATTAGTATGCGTTTAATACAAATACGCCGTATAGATTAAACGTATTAGTTCATATTATCATAAGGAAGATAATATCCAGTAAGGCAATAATCTTCTTATTTTTCTTGTTTCACTCGCTTTCTTAGTGTTTCATTTTAGAAATTTTCTCTGATGTTACTTATTTAGTTATTTTTATATGTGTGAACTTTGAAAAATGTCTCTCAAATCCACAATGGAAACTATATTAGAAAGACATTTTGTTATGGAAATAGAAGATAATTCAGATGGAAGGAAGATTACTGCTTTTCGGTCTGAATTTGCTCAAGGGATAGATTTATCCTTTGTACCAGCAAACATTCGGCCAAATACGGCCACCATTCTATCTTTGTTAGTTGCAGGAGGCATAGATGTTGATAGTGTTGATACTTTTTGCCACATAGGGAGAGGCATCTATGTTATCTATCCCAAAGAACAGGCCTTCTTGTTACCAATGGGTAACATTGAAATAGGAAATTTCAAGACTATTGTTAGCAAAGCGCCACCGATGACAAAATTCATACCAAAAAAAAAAAAAACTAAAGTCACGGTTTCGCAATTCCCGATTGAATCACCTTTGGATTTATTCGTGGAAGGATTCGAACAAAGGCTGGGGATACAAGTGTTACAAGTTAGAAGAGAAACTTATAAAGCCCTGCCAGGAATTTGTACGGGCAAAATAAAGGTGAAAATTGACTCAAGAGAAGTGAAAAAAGTTCCAGCTTTCCTTAAAATATATGGCTTTAGGATCCAAACATGGTATTATGGTTGCGTCCAAGACAGACCATGTGATACATGTGGTAGAATTGGTCATGAAAAATGGAGATGCTCACAAAGAAATGCGGACACCTCCACTTCTGGTGCCACTGGTACCTCTGATTCCACAAATTCAAAAACCACAGAACAACAGACTTTGCCATCTAAGACGAACAAACAACTAATCTCATATGCTAATGCTGTAAAAGGAGTACCTGGAGCATCAGCAGCAGAAGAGAAAACTGAAAGAGACGAAATAGAAGAAGAATTGAATTTGTCTGAAAGTGAAATAAGTGAAATATTTCAAGTGAAATAAGTGAAATATGTGATATATTGATGATATATATATGTGATATGATTGATATATATATGTGATATGTGAAAGTGAAATAAGTGATATATTTCACTTAAGTGAAATAGATGAATATGACTCTGACACCCAATCAGTGTGGAGTCTAAAGGAAAGTAAAAACAAAAACAAAAAGAAACAAAATCAAAAAGTGTTTATGAACAAAAATCTGACAGCAAGACTCCTGGAGTTTCCACCAATTATAAACACAGAAGATGAAAGAAAGAAAGAAAAAGAGAAAGAAAAAGAGAAAGAAAAAGCAAGACTTCTAGAACTTCCATCAACTTCAAACAAAGAAGAGGAAAGAATGAAAGAAAAAGAGAAAGAAAAAGAAAAAGAAACAGAAAAGGAGAAAAAACCTGAAGGAGAAGACGAAAAGAGTGAAACAACCTTAATTCATAACGTAACATCAAAAAACATAGGGAAAAATAACCCAAATCCAAATGTAAACAAAAAAGGGAAGAAAGGAAAAAAGAATCAAAGAAAGAAAAAGAAAAAAGTGCTGAAAAAGAAAAAGGAAAAGAGAATGTAATAGAAACAGAAAATAACTAGGATGAAGAAGAAATGGAAATTCAGGAAGAAACCCGGAAAAATCCAAAAAGAAAGGTATCCTCAGTATCACCAGCTTTAACAAGGAAAAAAAACTCTCTCTACAGCAAAAAATTGCTGAAGAAGAAGAAGACTCAGTTCTAACTTTAACGCCAGACTCTCAAAACATTATTTATCCAACTCAACAATTGACCTCACTAACAGAGCTTTAGGGGAGGAGACTGTTTGATCAGTGTTTGAATCAATAAATGAGTAAAAGAACTTGATCTAGTCCCGTTGGATCTATCACCAGTCTCTAAATCATAAGCATAAGACATTCTTCTTAGTATTCTATCTTATAGATACTTGTTTTTTAGTTTTTCTATTCATTAGTTCAATATTCACATTAATATGATATATAATGGCTGAGATTCAAAATATAAAATTAGCCTCCATTAATGCTGGAGGCCTGTCTTTAGAAAAAGCTCAAATACTAATAGATAACATTACTGATTATGATATAGTAGCACTACAAGAGCTACACAATATTAAACAAAAAAACAATAAACCTCATAGAGGACAAATTAGATGCTCTTTTCCTATATAAATTTAATCCTTCTATTAAATGCTCAGGAGTAGGCTATATTGTTATTAACAAATTATTTCAGAATCATTGGAAACTTTTTGATACTCCTGAAGGTCTATATGGCCGGCTAATTCATATACAAATTCATAAAACAAATTTAATCAACATCTATGCTCCTTCTCAGGACACTGATAAACTACAATTTTATGAAAAACTCTGCAATTATACTTCATCGTACAACCATGAAGATCTAGTTATTTGTGGCGATTTCAATGCTTGTAAAGAAGAAATCGATAGATACAATCGCAAAAAATACACTAGACAAATTAATTCCTTAAACTATTTAACAGAAAGTAATGATATAATTGATGCTTTTCGTTTTTTGCACCCAAATCTTGTTAAATTCACGTATCGTTTCCTTAACACTAATATACAATCCAGAATTGATCATTTTTATGTACTTCAGAAAAACAGGAGAAACATTATCAAATGTGAGATTTTAGACTTTCAAATTGCAGATCATAAAATGATAACACTAGAGTATAAACCTTTTGTATTTGTCAAATGGGGCAAAAGCTATTGGAAATTGAATAATAGTATATTAAACTTACCGGAACTCAACTTCGAAATTCTAAATGAAATTGAAGATTTTGAATTAGAAAACTTAAAAACTTGGGATAACTTTAAAATTAAAATTAAGGAAGTATGTCAAAAATACTCTAGAACCCAAAGTTTAAATAACAAAATCATAAAAGAAGAATGCACAAGGATAATGGAAGATGATAATACCTCAGAAATACAAAAAGAAAAAACTAAGAAAATTTTGGAGAATTTGGAAAAGTATAAAACTAATGGTGAAAAACAGAGATTCGGGTTTTATAATGATATATATAACATAGGTAAGAGAATATACAAAAAAGAGGAATGCAGAAAAGGTAGCGAAAAAACTTTAACCAAACTTGAAGAGAATAACACAATTATTGAAGGTAAAAACGATATTCTAAAATTTGTAAGGGATTTTTACAAGAATTTATACAAAAGCAAAAGAATACCGGAAAATGAAATTTCTGGTTTTCTCAATAAAATAACTCTTCCTCTTATATCTAATGAAAGTAAAGATTTATGTGACCAAAAGACAGAAATACATGAAATAGAAAAGGCCATAGATAACTTATATTAAGGGGAGGCTCCTGGAATTGATGGCATTAGTGCTGAATTCAACAAAAAAATTCAAAACACCTCTATTACCCATTTTGGAAAAATTATACAACAAAATATTCGAATCAGAAATAATGACAAACACAATGAGGACTGGAATTATTACTTTATTATATAAAAATAAAGGTGAAATCACCGATTTGAGAAACTGGAGACCAATATCACTACTAAATATAGACTACAAAATTCTAAGTACAATTCTAGCAAATAGACTATCAAACACATTAAATGAAATAATTATGGGAAACCAATCATGTGGAGAAAAAGAAAGACAAATCTCAGATAACATTTTATCCATCAAAACAACTATCGAGTATATGGAAACAAATCAACAAAATGGTGCTTTGATATTATTTGATCAAGAAAAGGCTTTTGACAAAATAGAAATTAACTTCATAATTGAAACCTTAAAAAAGAATGGATTTGGCCCCAACTTTATTCAATGGATTAGGATCTTATACTACCAAATACAATCTAAAATCCAAATAAATGGAGCACATACAGCTCCTTTCCCTGTCACAAGATCTGTAAGACAGGGATTCCCAATTTCGATGCTATTATACATCATTGGTATAGATTGTTTTTGTTTTTTTATGGTTTAACGCCAATTTTCAGCACAATATAGGCTATACATGGCGGCCAGTATTAATGGTGGAGGAAGAAACCGGACAAACCCCGGAAAGAACCACCGACCCACGAGAAGCTACTGGCAAGCTTTCTCACATAACTACATTTGCTGAATCTTAGACTCGAACACACGCAGACAGAGGTGAGATGGCAGTGGTCCGTAACGGACTCGGGGCCCCCATTGGTATAGAAACTCTAAATAACACAATTCAACATGATGATATGATTTCGGGTGTTAAGATACCCAACTCATCGAAAGAGATTAAAACCTTTCTACATGCAGATGATATGATAAATTTTATAACAACTGAAAATTCTTATAATAATCTGATTAGACAATACACAAATTTCAGCCAGGCTTCTGGCTCTGAACTTAATAAAGAAAAAACTGAGATACTATTGATTGGAAATTGGAAATATAGAAAATATCTTTCACTCCCTCATGAAAAAATAAAAACTAGTGCTAAAGTACTAGGTGTTTTCCTAGGAAAAAATAATAAGACTTTAAATATAAAACAAATGTTAAACAAAATTCAAAAGCATAAAAATATCTGCAATTCAAGAGAATTCCTTTTTATGGAAAAAATACATATAGCAAAAACATATTTATTCAACTCCATTTGGCATGAGTTTAATATAATTGATTTTGGTATCTTTCATTTTCAAAAAATAGAACAGTCAATATACAAATACTTTTGGAAAACTGTCCACAAATTGAAAAAAAAAACTCACTTCAACTTGATAAAATGACAGGTGGACTAAATCTACCAAATCTCAGACTTAAACAAGAGTCTATTTACCTACACAGATTAAACTCTTTAGAATTTCCTATCAAACACCCATGGCAAGGAATTTATATTTATTGGTTTGGCTTTTCCTTGTCCCACATAAAAAGTATTTATAATAATAATAAACTTATGAAAACTTTAAACCCTCCTAATATGATGAGCAGACAAATTAAAACCATTCGATATTATAAAAATCAAAATATGGCATGGCAACTAAAAACACCTACGGAAATGTATAATGACATAAAAAATATAAAACCATCAAAACACAGAATTGAAGTATTAAATCCAGCACTTAACTGGGAAACTATATGGAAAAATTGGTCAAAAATTAGACAACCCCAAAAAGCTAATTTGATGTTTCAATATCTTCATGATATCTGGTGGACTGGGGAAGTAGCTTATAAAAGGAAGATTATTAAAAAACTCCCAAAATGTCCTTTATGTAAAAAATATGTTGATAGTAAAAACCACTTAATTTTAAAATGCAAAACTTTTAACTTGAAAAGGGAAATAATTATAAATAAAATTAACAATCAAATGGATACTTTTAATAATAATATGCTATTGTATACTAACCAAATTGTAGATAAAGATCTATATAATGAGATTATAAAATACTTAATTGATATAATTTCAACGAGGAATAAACAAACTTGGGTACTAGGATAATGTAAAATCCTTTATTTGTTCTTCTACCACTCTACACACTTTAGAAACTTAGCTCCTCTCTCATAAAATGTACTAACTATCCATATCTGTTCTTCTCTCATTCCTAACATACTTTAGAAATCTAGCTCTCCCACGTAAAAGTGCACTCACCAGAAACTACACTACTTTTTATCATATTCAAATTGCTTTTCTAATCTACCAAGCTCAACTTTTACTATGTTTACAGTTTCCAATCCTGCTAACGGTAAAATTTACAGCGGGGATACAGGTCACTGATAGAACAATTTCCCACACCTGAGGCAACTACGTGATGTCTTCACACAGACTCTTATCTCCTAACTGACAACCAACTCACATCCTTCAGCACCTAGCAATTAAGCGACTTGAAACAATCATTTGACCAAATCAAAAACCAAAAACATCTGTCCCACGGTCCAACACTAGACCACGTGACCATTTAGGAATTCCATTCACCAATTAGTACAATATAACTTATTATTATTATTATTATTATTATCATTAATGCATACTTCACTGATCGCGTAACTCATATCCACGCCTGAGTTTTACATATCAATTTCACGCATCTCTCTTTGTTTTCCACCTTTGGTTCAATGTTAATTTCTCTTTGCATTTTGTAATAATAATAATAATAATATTATTATTGATAATAATAATAATAATAATAATAATAATAATAATAATAATAATAATAATCTTATGTGATGATGGTAACACAATTAGTACCGAAACTAACTTCATTTGTGGCACTTTATTATATACATATGTATGTAGAGTCAAATATATAAAATACAGTTGAGAAACAAACATCATACAGAAAAGGTATAAATAATTATATACACAGGAACAATTAAGTGTTGATATAGCACATAAAGCATTGTGTACACCACATGCATGATTTAAAGCTTTTCATTCAAAAGACACACACACACACACACACAGACACACACATGGGATAGCTGACCATAACCGGTTATATACATTATTTAGATTCTAGCCATTGCAAACGCCTGTAATGAAAGGAATGCTCTGATGGTTCTTCTTTAACATCTAAGGGTGGCCAGTTCCAAATGACTGGACCCAAACTATTTTTTTACAATTGCATTTCGGGCTTAGAAAGAAGAAAGTTATAATTTGGTATAGAACATATTATCGATGGACCAGAAACTGTATTGACATTATTTGTCCTTTTACTGAACATCTTGTTTATATAGTTTGGCGTCGAATCATTAGAAACTAAGTCTGTATACTGTGTACACATTTCTTTCAGAAAAATTACCACGTATGATGTTGTCACTCATATTTATACGTAATATTAATTTCATGCCATACACTATCATTATTTTCATCGCGTTCTAAGTCATACTTGCTGTACATACATATTGATTGGAATGCATATATCGCTCTCCTTTTCATGATACATTTTCTCAGTGCGCGCCTGCGCATGTGATACTGCTGACATTTATATAAATTTTATTTAATAAAAGCTATGAGAAAAGTTATAGATCGCTACTGTAGTTATTCGTCAATAACAAAACATTACAATCACCATCACTGTTTAGCACCACTTAGACCAATAACTGGTGGCGCCTCATGTCATGTCAGAAAATGCGGAATTCTAAGTGCTTGTAGGTGTGTACAGCACCACAATAAAACAATATCAAGAGAATAAATTAAAGACACCAGGAGCACAAATATCATGTTCAACAACAACAACAGCAATAATAATAATAATAATAATAATAATAATAATAATAATAATAATAATAAGAAGAAGAAGAAGAAGAGGTTACTGGACATAATAAATCTGATAATGATGCAGAAAGTTCGATTTTCTTAAACTATACGGTTTCGCTTGTTTCTCTTACTTAGTTTAACACCATAAAGTTGTAACACTTCATATAGACCCAAACTTAAAGTATCAAGAGATGCTAATTGTTGATACACGTCCCATGTTGATTTGTTTGATCTATATGGAGATGTGGACCGTTTGTCTTTCTAAGGGCTCACCATATACAACTTTACAAATATGGAAGTCTTTGTAGTGTTGAAACATATATCGAAAGAAAGACAGCAGCAATGGAATCTATTTCTTTTCTTCTTTCTGAATTATCCCAGGATCATGTTTCTATGATTTTTGTGAAATATTTTCTGCTTTCACAATATTTCAAGGAACTTTACAGAACCATATATTATCATGAAGGTTCCATCTTCGTTTTTATTAAAAAGTAGACGCACCAGAAATAATGTGCAGATGGAAATTGGAATGGAATTATGAAACTAACTGACATTAATAATTTATTCAAACTAGATATTCTTATAAAAATACAAAGTTATTATTTTGGTACTAGGTTTTTTATATATTAGAAGATAAAAGACTAAAAGTTTGGCTTATGAAAAAAAGATGAAATGTGTACAGAAATAGAAACTAAAAAAGAATAACTTTTTAAATAGTATGCAAATTGATAAACATTGTTGCACGAATGTTGCATGCACAAGGTTCGTGTAAATTTTAATCATCAACTGTTATAAACTTCCATGTTCATATCATTTCAAAAACTTTTCTTTTTATATTTAAAATTATTTATTTCAATTTAATATTTTAATATTTTAATGGTCATAGTTTCTTCAGTGTTACTTCTAATATACATATAGCCATATATTACCGTTTACTGGTAATACATTTAAATTATAGCCACACACAAAAAAACACAATGTCATTCCTAAAGTACATCCGCCTTTATAGTGACCAATATATAAGAAATAAAGCATCATGTACACAGAGTTTCTTGATATCTGGAAGCCTGTAAAACTTACAGGATTATACAATTTTGGAGACAACGCTGTTATTAGTTTATCTTAAAATTATTTACTACTGAAAATTTATAAAAAATAAATAAATAAATAAACCTTGGACGAATAACGAGTATGCACGTAGGGACGGTAATGTAAAATATACCAAAAGTGACGGGAAACACATTTTTGGCTTAGTGTGTAAGGTCATTAAACATGTTAATTAATAATGATCAAATAAAATCAAGATTTAATCTCATTAGTTGATAGATCTCGCTTTGTTGAAGCAGAAGAAACTCGCGCAGAACTTGAAGAAAGAAAGAAAATACACGCACATTCATTAATGTGGATAAAATCACTTTATGCTGATTGGAAAACGTGGCTCTTGTTTATAAAATACGAAAAGAAATACTTGCCTTTGCTTTGCTCTGCAACTGTCCTATGCAAAAATCTCAGCTGAATGCTGTAAATACGACCGTCGATTCTGTTTCGGGGTGCTGACATCATACGTCATAGATAACAGCGCCCCCCTGTGATTGTTTGGATTTACGCTAGTTGATTCGTAGTTTGATCAGATGGTTTGCTTTCAATACGTTTCATTTAATACCACATCAGTTGGAATATGAGCTGATCATTCCATTCTGCTCTTCAGACCATTTCAACTAATGCCAGATCATTTGGAATCTGAATACATCATTTCATTTTTGTGGTTAAATCATTTAATTCAAGACTACATAATTTCATTTAATACTACGTTATTTGGAAGCAGAATTCATCATTTCATTTGTTGAGTTAAATCATTTTATTTCATACTACGTACTTTCATTTAATAATATATCGTTTGCAACCAGATTTCATTAATCCGTTTTGTTCTTTAAATCATTTTATTTAATACCAGATGATTTGGGATTTAAATTCATGATTTCATTTGTTGAGTTAAATCATTTCATGTTAGACTACATCATTTTATCTAATAGCACGTCATTTGGAAGCATATATCATCATTCCGTTTTGTTCTTTAAATCATTTTATTTAATACCAGATCATTTCATTTAACGCCACATCATTTGAAATCTGAATTCATTATTTCATTTTTGGGGTTCAATCATTTCATTTCATGCTACATCATTTCATATCACACAACATCATTTGGAATCTGAATTGATCATTCCGTTTGTTTGGTGAAATCATTTTATTTCACACTTGATCATTTCATTTAATACCACGTCATTTGAAACTTACAAGCATCATTCGGTTTTGTTCGTTAAATCATTTCATGTGACACCACATCATTCGGAATCTGGATTGATCATTTCATTTGCTAGGTTAAATCATTTGATTTCATACCAGATCATTTGATTAATGTAATTTTGGCGGCGACGGCTGCCCATACATTTCGCCGTACTTTATTGATAAAACGTCAGACTCCTGTGATTCCACTTAGTTTATTCGAATTAATAGGATCAACTTCTGGTCCACTTCGGAGTGAATGCGATTTGATCGTGATAGCTTAGCCTTCAGCGATTGGTTCTTTTGTTGAAAGAGCTTTTACAAAAATCGCTTTCAATCACTACATCTCGGCTTAACCCGGCAAATATGGACATAGACAACAAATAATTTTACTATATGTTCTCTACATATATTTTTCAGTACTGACCTTTCAACTGTCAATACAAATCATATGTTAATCTAAAATACATCCAAAGATGACTTCACGGTGAAGTTCTTGTCAGGGGTTCACCGGCATTTTTTTGAGCGGCTGCAATGTAAACAGAACAGCATGTACACAGAACACAGATTTCATTTCCGGATCATCACCAAGGCCTTATTACTCCATGTAAACTGTCGCCAAATTACACACTGACAACCACTCTCTCAGCTCGTATTCTCAAGAATAAACAATTACCTTTAAATCCCTATAAAAAATGCATCAATATAACTCTTCTATCACCACCAAAATGAGAGAGGAAAATTTTTTCTAAAAATAGACTAGAATTGTGATGTGATTCCTGATATGTAATTGGAATATCCACGGTATTTTCTTTCAAGTCATTACGCTATTCTTCTCACTGAAAAACATTTTGATTCCAATAAACAAAATATTTTGAAAGCAGACTGACTGATAATTGATGAAATTTATATGCTTTCACTGAAACATTTTGAACAAACTGAATATGTATGTAGAATGATAAAACATAAAGATTTATATTTTGGAGGTATACAAGTTATTGCTAGTGGAGACATTTTTCAGCTTCCGCCTGTACCTGACCCATTGACATCTGATTCAGGTGAATATTGTTTTAAATCCACCATTTTTGCAATGGTATTTGGGCATAAAATTGTCCTTGATGAGGTCATGAGACAAGATGAATTAGATTTCATAAAAGCTATTAATGATGTTTCAAAGGGAGAAATCCCTGAAGATACCAAGAACTTGATCTTGAGGCTGCAGAGGCCTCTCCCCCCTGGAGATGACGCAATAAGACTTTGTGGACGGAACTTTGATTGTGATATATACAATGCATGCAAACTTATGGAAATGGATGGTGTATCAAAATGTTATCAGTTGATTGATGAGGATGACAATAAATGGTGCAATAAGATGTGTGTTCCAAAATTGTTACACTTGAAAATTGGCTGTCCAGTTATGCTGGTCAAAAACATAAGCTCAGCAGTCAGATTTGGTGCAATGTTTCTCAAAACCGATATTATATCTTCAAACTGATTGCATCCAGACAAAGGAATTTCATTTTCTTTTTTTTTCTAATTGCTTCTGTTTCATTGTTTGATTACTTGTGCTTTTATACACAATGCACCTCTTACATGTATGAGAAACACTGCCTATAGGAACTACTTTATAGCAATTGATATGCCTGATTACAACTTTTGGTTCAGTATCCTTCTGCACTATGCATACCTCTTTCACATATTTATCATTGAAAAATGTAAATGGCTGTTCTTTATTCTGTCATGGTATCCATGACATACAGAAATAATTTTGAGACAACGAAACAAAGCATTTATTGAGTTTGCATTGAATACCAGTTTTGAACTGATGTAGAACAGAGAAAGGTTTATCATTTTTCCAGCTACAGACAATTGTACAATACCATCATTACTGATGCTGATTTCTATCATCACTGGGTTGCCATTAAAAGTCTCCTTTGACATACAATCAAGCTTGCAAACACTTTCAGATTTATCAAGCAGAAACCATTCTGGTGGCTTCATGGTATGCACTGCTTCAAATGGAATAAGCTGACTTTTACCATTTGATGAATCTAAAGTTATACCATGTATGCTCCTTATCTCTATGATGTTAACTCTAACAAAAGACTTCTTCACATTTGGAAATATTTTCATTATTATGTTAGTCAACATTGCTGGATTGCACACATCTTTAGAAGCTGGAATATCCTCTGTCAACCTAGAAATAATTTCATCAAGGCTTGTGTTTCTGTTCCAGTCAATCAGGAGATTCTCTAACAGCCTTAAATATAATGGAAGTAATCCTTTAAAAAGTCTGGTCTGTTACTCAGGAAGAAGAGATACTGTCATAAAATGTATTTATGAGAATATACTATGAAGTAATGGAAGGACTGGTTATATAAGTACACACATATACAAACATACACACACACACACATTTCTTGCAGTTTTCAGTTTAAAATTTCATATTTTACTCAAAGCTATCAATTTGATTTTCTTTCTGGAAGGCTGTTAATGTAAGGTTCTAATTATTTTACATGATTTCATAAACTCATTCATCCTCTCTCCTTATGGTATGAAAATATATCATGTAGGTTGTCTTTGTCTACATAGTGATTTGATGAAGTAATTAATAATGAAAAACATATAAAGGTTATTATGTCCTGAAAATATAATGACACTGTATACCTAGAAATATGCATGCCAATGATAATTTGTATACTCTTGTATATTTTGCTAAATTAAGGACACTATGTATTCATTCAAGAATAATACATTTCCAAACACGTACACTTGTGCAATCTTGAAATTTAACTTGAAAACAGTTGTCCAAAAGTAATGAATTTCTTTTAAAATCTGTTAGAAAACTAAAAATTTCATTACAAAATGTGAGGATCTTATCCACAGGCACTTGATTCTGGGTAAAATAATGTTGTATGAATTGTATTTATGAAAGACAAAATGTTATATGAATTTACTCCGAATCAAGTACCTGTGTATCCTTGGTTAGTTTGGCTCTCTTGGAAACTGAACCAGATTCCTCTTATGTTCCCATGAGCGCCATCATCGGCTCCATGGTGGCCTTAGTAGTCATTTTAATACACTCGGAACTTTCAGCTATTTCTTTTGTGAGTTTAATCAACAACGCAAACGTTTGTTCAAAGCCCGATGTGATATTTTAACGTTCATTCTGACACACTGTAACGTGTTTGACCTTTTCGTAGCCTTGTATCAAATTTTCAATCAATATTCTAGCTGTTGAGTGGCTTTGTGGCGTCACTTCTTATACTATTGTATGGTATCATTGCCAGACATTTTTTTATACGTTTGTTGTTTTTGTTAGATTGACGCGTGAGACAGATCTGTGTCTAGACCCACACATTGTGCCCCCCCCCCCCATGTAATTTACCCCTGCCCCCCTCGAATTTGCATGTGCTGTACAAATTATGTATCCTGTATACGAAAATTAGCAAACCAGTCATGTTTTGATGTTTTGCCCCCCCCATCCCCCTTGAGAAAAGTTGAAATGACGCACTTCTCCTTCTAAGCGACTGCAAGTTACAATGAAATAAATGGTATAATATGGTCACATCTGTGCTAATGGGTCATAAAATGTTACTGAAGTAAAACCACTGGCTGCTCTAAGTGCCTATAGGGCTTCCACCTCTGATGTGGGAGGTCAACATTTTCATCCAGTTCAAATTCTTTTTCTTCCCTTACTCCACAGATTTCCACACATTTTAGTCCCTTATGGTACTAGAGAGAGAGAGAGAGAGAGAGAGAGAGAGAGAGAGAGAGAGAGAGAGAGAGAGAGAGAGAGAGAGAGAGAGTATCAAGCAGCCAGTATATAGATGAAATTGTGTAAATTATTTAATTTATTTAGAAAATGGGGATCATTGATTTTTTCAAATTATTCTATTTGTACATTTTTTTAATGATAAATAAATAAATAAACTCAAATTCACCTTTGATCTAGAAATTGTAGATCAGCAGTTTACTGTTGAAAACATTTCTATGTGTATTCCTACACTAAGGTTGCATCACAATTTGATAAACTGCCTGTCAGATTGCTATATTCCAGCATTTTAAACCACCTAAGTTTGACATCAGTATTTCTTGATAAGAAACTCCTAATCGAACTTACTTGCAGCTTTGATATAGATATTTATCTCATCCTGTAGTAAATTTGTACATTGCAGGAAGTGTAGGGCTTCTGTGAATTATATAGCTTTACCTGTCAGGTAACCATTTACATGTCTCAGCTTTATTAGGGTATAGACCATTTGAGAATGCAAGAAAAGATGGCACTCTAACATAAGTGTTGTCATATACTAAATGAGAAGTAAGAATAAATAAAATAATCCCTATATGAATAAACAATAATTATGAACTAAATAAAATATTTATTTATTAAGTAAAATATAAATGTTGGCTTTGTACTAAATATGCACCAAAAAGGGAGTAGCAGATTAGATTGTAACATAGCAGATTAGATTGTAACAATATACCCTTCCACTTTAAATGGTTCCAGAAAACAACATTTCAAAACTTCTGGTTGACAGATTTTGACTCTGTGAAACACAGCAGTTAAGTGCAGCATCTTATTCCTTGTGCCATCAACAAATACCAAATTTATACAATTGTTCTGGAGTGGACAACATCTGTCAACATTGCAACATCTCCCAGCAAGTTGACAATGCACGATTCAGTCCTCAAAGTAATCAACATGTTTTAAAAAGTCATTGACATACCATGTCAAAAGAGCACTTCAGCTATTCTGCAGTTTTGTTGCAGTGCACAATATGCAACTTGCAGATCATATTTGTCGTTGTGACTATTTGACATTTAAATATGTATGTATTGGGGGGGGGGGGGGATGATATTTGACCGTCAAGTCTACCATCTATGTTCTTTTGTAACTTTGTTTAGTTCCTCAAAGAATACAGTTATGCTATTTTCTTTTATTCAGGTTTGAATACAGAAAATTTTCTAGAGGTTTGCTTAAATAGAAAAGCTGATTTTAAATTGTGTGATCTCCTTTTTGTTTCATATGTTACATAATTATTTTTGCACTTTATACAAATCAGAAAAAAAAGTTTTCTTTCTTTCTTCTTGCAGACTATTTAGTTAATATCATACATATGTATCATATGTTGATGTTGTTGTTGTAGGGTTTAGCACCATTTTTTCATCACACGATGGGCTATACATGGCGGCCAGTATTAATGATGATGGAGAACAGGGGGAAACACCCCGGGAAAAACACAGACGCACGAGAAGCTACTGGTAAGCTTTCTCACATACCCACATTGGCTGAATCTGAGATTTGAACCTATCAGACAGAGGTGAGATGGCAGTGATCCATAATGGAGAGCACTTTAGACCACTGTGCCACTCGGATCCCCTATGTATCGTATGTATCATATATATGTATTTCAAAATTAACTTTATATTTAGATGTTTGAAGTACAAATGTAATGTATATAACACTCTAGTTCACAAAAGAAAGATGTGCAAATTTTCACAGGCCAGTGATTGTAATTGTAAGGAAATACAAATGAAGTGCCATCTAAATGTAATTCTAAAACTTATTTATTTCTCATCTTCAAAGCTTCATTTAAAACTAATACAAAACTATGGAACATTGAAAAGTGAAAGTGAGAGCTGACTCACAATCTTATAGTTCACCAGTTTGTGAGACAATAACATCTCTTCATCATCTTTTCAACCATAAGCTGTATTGCTGTTCTAATTATTTAGAAAAATGTGATTCACTTTGACAAACTACTACTACTACTACTACTACTACTACTACTACTACTACTAATAATAATAATAATACTGTTATAGTACAGCACCTCATCTTTAGAAGCTCCAAGTGCTTTACAGTATTAGATAATAGGAACAACATTCACAATGACATGATTACAAAAACATACACCATGAAGTTACAAAACAAAAACATGCTGACAATATTTAAGGAAGTGTAAATTAAAAATGTTATAAGCATTCAGTAGGATTAATATTTAGCAAAACATTAAGGACATGGAAATATTATTCTCAACATTACTAGCTTTTTATCTGTCAACTTTAATGAACATGGCAAATTACCAACTAGATCACCTTTGTTAAAGCTGAACAAAGTTTACAGTTGTAATTGAATAATGGGAAAACCTGGGACTGGCAAAAGAGAATAAATAACTTAACAATAAAGAAATCTGTTATATTATGGTGTTCTGTTTATTTAAATTAATTGTTTGTCTATTTTAAAATAGTTTTTATTCCATTATTAGTTATTGTAATGTAATACTGTTTACAACACTTTATTTTTGATTGACTTTTTAAATACTTCATTTATGTAAATACTTAATAAAAATATTGTATCTACTTGCTGTTCTTAAAATCAGTGATAGTTTGGTAAACAACATTTTAAAAAAAAGTCTTTCTCAGAGAAAGAATCATTCAGTTCAGTCAAGGACATACCTAGATTATGTGATGTGAGGCATGTGTTAATTTGTAAAGAAAGTTATTTTTCAACCCAAAATATGAACTCGACTACCATCAGGGAATCTGTTTTGCATTTTTGGTAATCATAATACTGATGTTGTGAGATGAATTTTATCAGTTTTGCCTTAACACTTGAGAAGTCAGGTTCTTTTATGTTGTGTCCAGATTGGGGGCTAAAGCTGTATTTTTTTCAAATTATTCAATTTCAAGTGATTGTTTTCCCTGAAAATACTAAAGTGCTCTGATAATTCTTGGACAGGGATATTTACCAAAATGTATACAAAATTCACAAACTAGAGTTATATTTTTGGTGAGTCAACAAGAGACTGTTTTCACATCAGTACAATGGTGACTATAGCATATGTCATTGCCTTCCATTTTGGAACTTCATCAGGATTGGAACTGTGATTCAGTTAGACCTTTTCATTGATAGGACTTGTGTTTTTTATTAATAGTTCTTTGTTTTTGACTTTGTAATCTAGGGGAATAAATTATTTGCTAACTTTTTCCAAGCTTGTTGTCTTCACCTTTTTCTGTTATTTATGTTTATTATTTGACATAATTGCTTATCAAAACAAAAGCTCTCACTATATTTGGTCACTCTTAAGAGTTTCTCTCCAATGTGTTAACAGTAATAATTATTGGCCTCACACATGGTTAAGTAATGATCAGCGAATTGCATTTATTAAATATATATTCAAGAGATGCAAATATATTATTTCTTGGCTAATAAGATTTTTCAAAACCAAGTTGATTGATGGCTTATGTATGTGAAGGTATATCCTTTTGGTCCACGATGTGAACCTATCATGCAACATATATTTGTGCAATTGCTATTGAGTGGAGTTGAGCATTTTTCATGCTGTAGCAGTGCATATTTTGAACATCCTTATTTGTATTCATTAATAACTGCATTATATTATATAGCATCCTGATTAAACCATAAGACTGGAGTGATGGGGTGTATGAGGTGTCCTGAGAGGGGTAACACCTCTGGCTGGCTAAGCATTCATACTCCTTCAGGGGTACCTTGCCCACTTAGCACTCAGTTCTCACCTGTGGCTCCAAGATACTGTGCCATGCACAGTGGTCACATCCTGGAAAACGGCCTCAACTGGCATTCTAAACTAGGGTGAGGGTATGGTTGTTTAACCCTTGGTGAGTTAGGCTTTGTCTACTTAGCATGTGAAGACTGGATTTGCCAGCCTGCATGGAGGAACCACCAGCTGGTCAGCAGGCAAAAAGGCGATTTCCAGCAAAGCGTCATGAAGCACTAAGAACTCAATGAGAGACGTAAGACATCCTGGTCATCCACTACAGTCAACTCTGTCTCTATCCATCTTGATATTGTTGTGCTGCTGGACTCATGATTTTGGGCGAGATAGTGAGTTCGACTAACTATGCAATTTTTCTTATCATCCACCCATTCCATTTCATCATCCACTAAAGTCCTGTGTCAACATGCAGGTGGCAAAGAGGCAAGTGTGGGTAGCAGCAGAGAGGGTGAACAGACCACGTTTTCAAGCAAAAATAAGGCTTACAGATCATGTTTTCGAGCAAAATATGGCCTATAGACTACGTTTTCAGACAAAAAATAAGGCTTCCAACAAAATCTCATTTAACCAAAAAAAAAGTCTCCATTTTTGCAAAAACGGAGATTTTACGATTTTTTAATTAATTTTGGTCGCAACGATGTGGTCATCCACCCTCTCTGCTGCTAAAGTTTTCAGTTCTGGGTTAATAATTCTTTTACGATTTCAACCGAATATTTGATCCAGTCCGATACGATATCGTGTCCGAGGATCATGCAAATTTATTGTTGCGAATCCGTGCGGAGTCGACTGAGCATGACTAAAGAAATCTCGAAATTGATTGAAGTCCATATCAGAACACCATGTCTGCCAAATATTTCGTAGCGTATGTGTATCAACGCCGTTGAATACAGAAAGAATATTGCAGTTATCTCTGATGACATTTGGAACCTGAGTGTAGCGTTGAGTGACATATATCACGTCAGTGTTTTTATGCCTGCCTCGGGAAAATATTCTAGCAGGATTTTTTTGTTTATCCAACATTATATCGTCGTATACGACTAAATTGTTAATATCTCCATCAATATCATCAATACTCGGTGCTTCATCGATATCGGTTATAAATTCAATGGCGTTCTCACCCTTAATTTCTGATGCATTCTCGTTAAAATCTTTTAGCACTTCATAACATCGTTGATCATCTACGCTAGGGGCAATTAAATACAACTTATCCCACTTCATCCATCTCATTATTAAATTGAGTAACAAATGCGTTTTACCGGATCCAGATGGCCCGATTATAATCATCCGGATAGAGTTTGGTAGCGCTGCATGATGCTTAACTGGTTCTCTTGTTTTAGTCGCTGAAAAATCAATTATATCCATATCTCTATACATAAATTATGGATCTATATTGTATGAAGTGTAAAATGCGTACTAGCACAAATGATGTGACGACGGTTACAACTAAAAATAACAGATCAGCACTTACTGGTAGATGTGCAACATGTGGTATTAAAAAGTTCAGATTTGTTTCTACAAAATCAAAGATTTTACAATCCGGAGATGTTTTTAAAAAAAACGAGGAGGTGATATCGCAGCCAAATTGGCAAAGCTCCCTGGAACCCCATGGGCAAAGTACCCCGGAGAAAAGTACCTTCCAGGATATAGCTACTGTGGACCGGGAACCAGACTTGATATCAGACTCAATAATCAAAATCAACCCAACCCCGGTGAAGAACCAATAAACGCCATTGATAAGGCCTGTCACCTTCATGATGTTGCTTATAAAAGCAGCAATCTGCAACACAGGCATCTCGCAGATGTGAAATTAATTCATGCGTTAAATGCTATTCCTGATAAATCCTTCAAAGAAAAATTGGCTTCATTTTTAATAAAATCGGCTATGAAAAGTAAATTGATGTTAGGTGCCGGTAATTAATAATATGGAATCAATTTATTATTCCCCAAGAGGATACTGGAGGGGTAAATCAGCAGTCCATAAACTCGCTAGCGCTGCAAAAGTGAAAAAAACCACTGCGGCGGATTGGTTATCCAAACAGGCGATATGGCAAATTTATCTACCGCGGCCTAAACAAATTCAATTCTCGCATTTTGATGTGACCGCTCCTAATGAAGTTCATCAGGCTGATATATTATTTCTGCCACATGATCGTGGTTACAAATACGCTTTAACCGTAGTTGATATTGCAAGTCGATACAAAGAAGCAGAACCGTTTAAAACAAAATCAGCCACTGAAGTCGCTTCTGCATTTGAGAGGATTCATCGAAGGGGTCCTCTGCACTGGCCAAATCTATTGCAGGTCGATCCTGGCAAGAAATTTCAGGGTGCTGTGTTATCTACAATGAAACATCATAATGTCACCATACGACGAGGGCATACTGCGCTACATCGCGATCAGGCCATTGTAGAACGATTTAATCGGACGATTGCTGAGCGGTTATTTGGATATCAATACGCAAAAGAATTCATCCAAGAAAAAAGATCCCGTGAATGGGTTAAAAGATTACCATCTGTGATTACTGCACTGAATAACGAGATTACTAGAACAATCAACATGAAACCTAGCAACGCTATTAAAAAGAAGTCTATACCCGTACAACCACAAAAAGATTTCAAAGAACCAATTGTTGGTAGTAATGTCACTGTTAGGTACTTATACGAACCAGGAGAGCTTGAAGGGGTTAGAAAAAGGGCTACTGATCCTATTTGGAGTGTTACTGCACACAAGATATCTAGTATAACACGATCTACGGGTAGACCTCCAGTCTATAAACTGGATTCAACTGCCCCTCAACGAGGATTTACTCGACAACAACTACAGGTAATTCCCGAGGATACTCAATTGCCACCGCATGGTCTTAACTAGCACCGTTGCGTCTATTGCACTCAAGACAAGTCAACATCACATTATTTCTGACATGACCGATATTGTTATTTTTTCTGTCTACGGTGAATTGGCGAGGATCCTTATCCGAATACTGCCAACGCATTATACAATTGCAACTCGCGCAGTGATTATTCTGTTGTTGTTTCAGCGTAATTATTAATTTAGCATCAATATCAAATTCTCGTTGTTTTTTTATGTCCTGTT